>JARHVA010000696.1:3640000-4017500 GCA_037957365.1 Torreya grandis
CAAACATCAAGACATATTCAAATGATGTTTTGATAAAAGAGAAAATATTAAATATTAAAAATTCATAATTTCAAGTTCAGTCTTATTATGGGATGGGACAAAGTTCAATAAAATAAAGTGTTGGCATGATTCTTTAGTAAAATATATGTTAAACATATAATTAATACATAACTTCCATCTCTATCATAGTATTAGAGGACATCTCTAGGCTCATGGGACAGAGGATTATACTAATCTGGAAAACATGGTATGGTTTGGTAATCGATGGTAACACAAGACAATCTGAATGAAGAAAAAGCATGTCTTGCAAATACATGACCATTGAGTTGTAAGAGGTATCTATTCAATATTTATAACATAATATTGATATATGATAAATATCAATTAAATAGGACAAAGAGAACTAAATAGAGATAAGTAGAGTGATTTAAGAGGGTACAAAGTACACACACACACACACACACACGCTTGTAATATATTAGGGCATCAATCAACCAAGCCTATATATAGATAGGGGCATCTCTTTGTAAAATAATCTCTCAGGAGATTGAGGACCCATATTTATGATCTATATAGGGAGGGGGGAAATTGATCAGACCATACCTAACAAAGATCATAACTCTATTTTTCCACCATTCTTTATGAAAATCCCAATTTATGGGAATAAAAGAAACATATAAGAGAGATAATAGAGTAAAGAGATTGGAGGTATAGAGTAAAATATTTTTTGAATTATAAAGAGTGTTCTTATTATAATTATATAAATAAACATAGTTAGGGTAGGAAATAAATGTGTACTATGTAATTTTAATGGGCACACCTACTTCTATTTAAGTTATGAATACATAATAAAACTAACTCCATACAACCTATGCACCACATTAGCTCTGACTATAGTTAACTTGAATCACATAACTATTTGTAACCAAAGTTATAGATTTTATGTCAATAATTGGTTGTGCCACATGGAATTTACTTATCTATTATCTATAGGAAGGTATCCATTATAGTTTTGAAAGACAACTTTGATGAAATTTAAGAGAGGTGAGAACAAATACTCAAAAAAATCCACTCTAAAACCAAGATAACTAGTGAGTCATTTCCTGAAGTAAAGACATCCTTATTTAAATCACACAAGGAAGAATTATAAGTCACCTTTATGGAGATCTTGCGGTCATTGATCTTGAGCCAAACTAAAACATATAGAAGGATCAAGAACTCAAATTAAGAAGACTATGGAAATTATTTATATCCTTAAAATCATTGACACACCTTGGACCTGAGAAATTGACTATTGATTTAAGACCACTCAATTCCTTGTTGATTATTTGGGATATTCAAGTTTAAATAATATTCAACACCAATATAGATAAATTTATAGAAGGGGAAATGGAAATGCTATTAAATAGGGTAAAACTTTAAGTTTTCAAGATTTTTTTGGATAAAGGGTTGGTAAAATAAATCAAACATTTCCTTTAGGGGTGAAGAACCTAAGGGATGGTGTGCAGAAAGAAAGGGCATCTGAAAAATATGTGACTTATTAGAATACTTAGTTTAAACTATTGGGGTAGGTTAAACAAGATGTACAAGCTAGGATGATAAGTTTCAAATTGGATATAAATTAGTTAAGATAAAGAGATATGGATATTAGTAAGAGAATATATCAAATAATTTGTATAAGGAAAACATGGTGAATGAAGAGATGAGAAAATAGATTGAGCAAGAGAGAATTATATCAGAGAGTAAAATATAAATATAAAATAAATTAAGATATTGAGGATAACTAGGATAATGAAAGATACCAATCTAGCCTCTACTAGTGAATATCCCCATATTAAAAATTAGGATGTTATCCCTCTAACAAAAATAGATGAGTTGATATTAGTACCATTGGAAGGTACATAATAATCTAGTGAAATAAATAGGACAAAATAAATATTATAACACACACCACATAAATTCATGAATTATATGCAATAGGTATTATCAAATTTATCTGCATAAGACTAGATGGTGGTGATAAGTAAAATTCATAGTAGAAGAGGCATATAAAGTAGTGAAAAAATAGATGGTGAAGATAAAATAGTAGATACCATAAATATAAGAGAATATAATTATAAAATGGAACCAAGAGATAATATTTTAACAATTGAATAAGGGAGTATAAGAGGATATAATCGAGAAGAAATAATACATAGTGATAAAATAGAAGAATAAATAGATGTTGGGAGGAATACCAACCTTAGGGAATAAAATGATTTAGAAATGAATCTTCGTAGTAATTTAAAGGATACACAAGATAGATATAAGGGATAAATTAGATTTTAAGGGGAAGGATTAATTAAGTAAATAATTAGGGAAAAGGATAGGGTAGAGATAGAATACCAAGAAGAGGACACTTTAAGTGACAACCCTCTTCAAAACCCCAACCGTGAGAAAATTTGTGAAGAGATTAACCTTATGGATCAAATTACATCCCCCATGCCACTACATAACAAATGCAAACATCCATTTACCAGACAAGATGAAGAACATATATATAATAAGTGGAAAATAGTTACCAAATTTTTATCAAATAACTAGAAAGCAGAAGGGAGTTTTTAGATAATGAGGTAGAAGTATTAAGGAGAAAATATATTCAAGGATAATTGATAAGAGATGAAGTATAGATTAGAATAGTAGTAAAAAACTATAAGGATAAACAACAAATAAGCTCAAAGAGTGCTTTGAAAATGAGCACACCAAGTAATTAGAAGATTAGTGGTACAAGTACACAATCTAACATCCCAAGGATGATGCACAATATAATGAAGTTTCATTTGTTTGTAAAATATACTAAGGATGTTGAATAAAATTTGTTTGTACCATAATCCTACTAGAAAATCCATAACATCACATATGATAAAGTAATGTTATTTGATTTTTTGGGAAACTAAAATATGACACATTAAAATGGTAAATGAAAATAAATGTATGCCATGAAAATTCATGGGCTGATGTATATAATGTATCTAAAGGATATTTCCACTACCAAAATATCCCAACAGAGATCATTAGTAAAATGAGATAATTAATTTTTTTTTAAAGTAATGGTCAAAGAATATGATCAATGATTTAAGGAAATAGTGATAAAATTAGATGAACCCTCAATGAGAAACAATAGATTGAATGATTTATTTAAGGGTTAATACCATAATTATGAGTTAATATGGATGGAAATATACTTAAAAAATTTACAAAGACATTATAAATGGCATCACACTTGGAATCCTAGTCTTGGAGATGGGAAATAAATTAATCCTGAAAAGATAATATGGATCAATTGCGATAAGAATTAGAAAAATTAAAGTTGAAACGAGAAATTGAAATGAATGGTGATGATTTCATATAACCACTAACCATAAATAATCCACCATGACCTTGCATATGGTTTACCATTTGTTACACAAAAGGGAATTCATAAACATAGTGCCCACACCAAGAAATGGTGAAATGAGTGTTAGTAATGAATCATCTTAGACACCACTAGGGATCTCCCCCAAATTCAAAAACCAATTTATGAAGATAGGATTTACTAAAACATATGTTGAACATATGATAAACACCCATTTTTTCCAATGATAGAGGTACCACCACCAACCAACCAATTTACATATTGTACTACATATGGATCACTCAAACACTATAATCAAACATGCCCTAAACATGATGTAATGGTAGTGATATAAAAAATAAATATAATATGGGTAGTGTTAATCTAAAATATTCCATTAGTATAGCCAAAAATGGAAAACCCTATTATACCACACATTGGCTAGTAATACCTAAACCCTCTAACTATACAAGATGTTTCAAACCAAAACCCCCAACCTAAATACTCTAATAAAAACCAAGGTGAGTATTGAGGAGGGGTCTAGGGTGTCTACAGAGGTTGATACCATAGAGTAAGAGGGAGGTACCATGGAGGATGAGGGTATAATCAAGGATATAGTCAGGAGAGACCACCTCCTACATGTTATAAATGCAAAAATATTGACCACATTACAGGAAACTACATGGAAGAACCACATGTAGAATGTGGTTTTTTACATGAGAAAGGAACACATGAATCCTTTTCTTACCTTAAAGTGGCATAATTTTATAATAATTGAGGCAAAAAATAGACAAATTAGTAGGATCCCCTATACAAAAAGGTGTGAATCTTTTAAATAAAATACCAAAGGTTTAAGAGACCAAATGATAGTGTAATGAAGTCAGGCACGGAGAGGAAGATGATAAAATTAAAGAGGAAATATAATGTTCACATAAATGATCATCAATTTTAGATAAAATAAGACAATATCAAATAATGATAAAAATAACATAAAGATAGCCAAAGAAATAAGCAGCCATGAATAAATATTGATGGACTAAAACTAAGAGTGATGATAACTACTAAAAGTGGGGTTAAAATAGGAAAAGGAAAGGAAAAATCCATATACTCTCAAGAAGAGTCAGACATGGATAGTAGTACACTTTATTTTAGAAATTGGTATGGGGATACATGGTCATAAGAGGCATGGCCATGTGAAGGTGAGATTGACTTTGATGAACTCTCTAGGGTATATACATTGAAGAGAATAACAAAAAATTATGAAGGCGAGCTAACATTCAAAAGCAAGGAAATAGAAATAGCCTTTGATGAATACATTGAGGCTTAGTTATATGGATACTATGAAACAAGGGTTATAAAAGTGTGTCATATGAAAAAATTACAAACCCATGGAAATGATTTTCTATAGTAGATGATAATACACTATGAATAATAAAGTATAGCTCATTAAGTAGTATTTTTACACAAGATTAATTAAATTTAGTGGAATTGAAGATGTATATGAATACCTTCAACCAATGAAAAGAGTTTTTCCACTTGAACCCATAAGGATTCAAGCTAATTATGATATAATTATTGTCACTACCGTAAGGTGGTGAAACACACATAAATTCAAGATTTTAACTAGAAAACTTTTAGCATTTTACTAAAAAGAAGGTTCATCAAAGCAAAAGTATGCGTTAAGGAAATACAATGAAATGTAGGAACAACTAACCTGAGACCACATATTAAAAATTATGAATTATGGATAGGAAAAAGAGAAAATGAAAAATTAATTTACGTATAATTCCTATAATATATGCTTGAGTTGTATCCAAGAACTTGGTATATACACCAAGAAATTCACAAAAGGGGATATAAATGGGAGGACCTCAAATCGATTATTTTCAGACCCTTAACCTTTAGGACCTAGATACATGAATATTTTGGGCCTCACAAAAAATAAATACATTCTTATTTATTCCAAATTGTACTACCAAATAGTAATTTAGTAAATTAAAAACAAAGAAATATTAATGAGACACACAGATGACTTGGAACCCATAAGAACAATCACTATAAAAATACACAAAGATTTGAAAAACCAAACAATAAACAAAAAAATGAAAATAATATATATTGTATAAAAGTTACAAAATAAGAAGTAGAGGATGATGAAGATAAAACTAAAAATAGAAAACTTTAAATATAAAAGTAGAGAGACAATTGACTGATATTGTAGTAAAAAACAATATTTGTATAAACCTCTAAAAACAAGGGAATAAAATATAGCCAAATATGGAAACTCTAAGATCATAAAAATTGGAGACTATTGGGCCAAAGAATAAGTTAATAAAATAATTGAGCTTTTACGATAATATGGCTTATTTCTATGGGATTTTACTAAACTAAAAGGGATAAAATAAGAGGTTTTCACAATGAAAATCCAACTAAAATATGAGATAAAAACCTTAAATAATAGACCATATTGGATTAACCCTAATGTTAAAGCTAAATTAAAATTTAATTAGATAAAATTTTAACCAATGGTATTATTACCCCAGTCAAGGACACATATGGATTATCCCAATGGTCATCTTACTGATCACATACCACACTAAGAGGGGGGGGGGTTGAATCAGTGTGTAATAATAATTTACTTTATTTATGATTGACTTTCATAAATAAACCATTCACATAAGAATAATTAACTACACAACACATAATTTACATGGAAAACCCTCAATGGGGAAAAACCACATTTGAAAGGTTTCTTGGATCTACTGTGAAAATCCAACCATAAGATTAATAATTATTTTTACAAAATTTATGTAGGCATAAACCTAATTGGATACACCAATCCCTAGTGCCAAGCACCAACTTATCTCTAGACACTGATCTATTTGAATTGAAGCACCAACTTCATTGCCAAGCACCAACTTAGTGGAAGACATAGATCTCACTTAAACAATTTCCACCTTCTCACTATTGCTTTGTTAATAAATGATGGCACAATCAATTTTCACTCCTCTCCCTTTTCTCTCTTCTACCTCTTCTTCTCCTTGTATATAATAGATATAATTATTTCACATTATTTTTCTCCAACATCCTTTCACCTTATATAGCCTTGAAAATATTTTACCAATGGGGGTGTCCCATTGGCAATGCAACTTTTCATTAACTAAAGTGTCTTTTTTCTATTTTATTTAATTTCAATTAACCCTCCAAGATGGGAAATTTGTCCAATGTAGCAATATAAACAAAAAGAGTCAGCCTTGTCATTTAAGCATGAATGCTTATAGCTATAAAATTATTTACTTCAATTAAATTTTATTAAAAGCTGGTCCCATCAACACAAAATAATTTTTATTTTAAATTAAATATATTTAACTATTGGTCCTTATTAATTAATGTCGGTCCCTTCCATACTTGGGTGCTCAAACCAATGCAATTGGTCCTTCCATCCTTGGGCATTTATTTTTAAAAATTCCATGCTTTTTACAAGAAAATTCCATTATATGATTCTATTACTTTTTGACACTTCCATTCACTTTCGACAACAATTCCATTTGACACATCCATTCATATCTGTTACAAGTATTTTGACATCAATGATAATTATTCCAACAATCTCTCCCTTTGTCAATGATGGCAATCCCCATGAATTATTATATGAACTCCCCCTTGATTTGGTTCTCCTCTTTTTCTCCCCTATATTCAATTCTCCCCCTTTGACATCAATGGCAAAGGAATGTTCAGAATAATCACAATGTATTTCACCAAAATATCTATGGGGCTAAATAATTCAATGATATGATACCCCTTAACTTATGCTATTTATGATGGATTTAGTGACTGAGTGAAGAATGGATCACTCCCAATTCTTGCCTTAGAAACTTAAAAGGTTATTTTAGGAGAGGCTTTGTGAAAATGTCTACAACTTGATCCTTTGTAGAGACATTCTCTAATTTTACCTTCTAATCAGAAACCTGCTCTCTTAGAAAATAATACTTGATGGGAATATGCTTATTTTTTGAATGCATAACTGGATTCTTGGAAATGTTTATTGAACTTGTATTATCATAAAAAATTTAAATTAGATTTACATACTCAATTAAAAAAAATCACTCAAGGTTTGTTTCATCATGATGTTGCTACTATCTACTCATTTCAATCGTGGATAAGGAAATTGAGGGCTATTTCTTATTCAACTATGACACAAAAATCTTTCCAAGAAAAAATTCACCTCCACTTGTGCTCTTTCTATCATCAATGTTGCTTTCCCAATATGCATTAGTATAATATATCAAAGTGAAGTCCTTTCCTCTTGCTTCTCTCTCCATATTTTTGTAGATTCATTTTTATTTATACCTGGGTATTCATCTTCTTGTTTTGTTTAGGTGTTTCTATGAAAACACTCCTATAGAATCATGCTATATGTCTATAGTTGTTACAATTATAACATAGAGTATTATTCTCATTGTAATTCAATAGTGGGTAAAATGAGTCATAGTTTCTATTGGAAACTCTATAATTGCCTTTTTCATAGTTCTATGCATATTCATTTTTAGCATGTGCATTACACTCTATTGCTCTATGACCAGATTGATTGTAAGAATAATAATGACCATAGAAGTATCTTGTGTACCTTATCACATTGTTCTACCTTGATGGAAATGATCTTATGAGATCTTTAATAGGGATGTTTTTACCTATGTTTTCTCTATGAGGAGGATTGACATGCTCTATCTTCTTTTCACTTTATATATTCAAAAACCTCTTAAGTGTATCCAAATATCTCTTTGTCTTCTCCATAGGGTAAATTTTAGTAGCGAATATTCATTAATTCATGAATATTTCAGTTTGGGGAATTTAAAGTCGGTGATTTTTTAGGTGTAACATAGGACCCTTTCACCTACAATTTTGCAATGTCATTTTTTAGGGGTCATCTCACCAATGATTTACAATAATTATGGGGCTATCCATGAAATTCACCATACATATAATACATATATTCCCAGAGGTCATGAACTTACCATCAAAGTATCTTTCTTTATTAGATTGCAAAGATCTTGAGACTTGAGGTTGCACTATATCAC
This sequence comes from Torreya grandis, assembly GCA_037957365.1. Taxonomy (NCBI): domain Eukaryota; kingdom Viridiplantae; phylum Streptophyta; class Pinopsida; order Cupressales; family Taxaceae; genus Torreya; species Torreya grandis. Next base: position 3,648,452 of record JARHVA010000696.1, read on the forward strand.
TTAATTTCTTTAAGTAGTAATTAAACCATATGGAAAGAATACACCACTCAATAACAACCCAATGTTCAATAGCATTATGTTGTGCAATGTCAATTAGATGCCTAGTGATACTATTTCACACAACTACAATATGGCCTGATACCACTATGTCATGCGATGACAGTCTGACACCTAGCAATGTATCATATGTAGACACCTAAATCTGACCACTGATAACCTCTAACTAGGATTTTAACCAATTTCCACCAAAATTCACAATTTGGCCCTAAAGCACATTAAATGATTTGAAATTGACATATTCAAGTGCCAATTTTAGCTAGGGTATCACTAAATGGGGAAATGCAATTTATGGGCCAACTAACTTTGATCAGATCATTTTGAGTCAAAATGCCAATTTTGCACCTAGCTTCTCTAAATTGCTCTTTTCTATAAAATCTATTTCATGAGACACATGCCTTTATTATTTTATATTGGCAACATCCTAAATGAGATAACGTATCCAACATATTCGACATTGACTTCCAATTCTAATCTAGTCAAATTTTAGACCAATAACAAGGCATTCTGATCAATTTGAGTAATTTGTGCACAAAGTGATTAATCATGATTAAGATATAATTAAACAAAATTAGAGATTAATTAATAGTTCCATGGAAACTTGTTGAATAATTATTTTTAAAAATGAATATTTTATAATTGCATCATCAGGGGATCTCATTTCTTGGGAAGACATCCCTAGGCCATAAATGCCCAAATATCAGGATTCATGCCTCCCATGCCTCATCAATGCCCTCCATGCCTCTTAATTGATCTTCTATCCCAAATATTGATGAGCCTATTTATCAATTTTAATTACATAATTGGATTAATTATTAGCCACACATCTCAATCCTGAGATGGACAATTGAGGTTGATTCTATCCATTTGCAAAAATCTATAAATAGAGAGGCCATGAACATCATTTATAAGCTATTTTGGTGCAAAGTTATAATGCAAAAATATATTTAAGAAGCCATTGAAATTAGTGTTACCATGTTAAATTGATTCCAAGCCAAGCCAAGCCAAAGCCATAAGGTGCCAAGGAGAAGAGGATATAGCCAAGCCTCATTTGATGAATGTTTCATGAGCACAAGCTGAAAAAGCCACTACAACAAGCATTTTGGAGCATCCAAGGAAGGTAAAAGAAGTTTTTTTTTCATTTTAGTTGTGTTTTATTCATGTTTGTTAACTAAGCTCTCCCTAGTGTCTAGGCCTAAAGATGTTATGATAGTTAGTGTGTTTCTTTCATTTTGACACTAACATAATACTAACCATCCTCTTTTGAGTCAAATTCTTAGCTCACACCATGTAACAATAACATGACACCCAAAAGCAATGTGTTGCATGCTGACAACTTGATGCCTAAAAGCAATGTACCACATGATGGCAACCTAATTCTTGATAACAATGTGCCATGCAATGGTAATGTAGTGTCTAATAGTGATGTGTCATGCAAAAATATATTGGCACCCAGTAGTACTACGTTAGCTTACCGTTTGACAACACTATGCTACATGACCACAACTTAACTCCTGGTAGCAAATAATAATATGGTAGCACTAAATTACTAGAAACAAAACTATGGCATCAGGAGGTAATGGTAAGGGTAAAACACCATAGCAATTACTATAAAAATACAAAATCATGTCTTATTTTAGAAATCTAAGAAAGAGGACTATGTAAATAGTAGGCACTATGAATATAGGTAATTCTAAAATTAAAAAAAAAAATATTAGTTAATTTTTTTTATTATAGAATAATTGTAAAACCCTTTTAATGCATAAATTGACATGGATATTCATTAGAAAGAATTAATCCCAATAACTTCTCACCACCTAAATATTTTATTAATGAAATGTCACCTGGAGAAGACACTCCTTTGAGCACTTCACAAGAGAATTGTGACTATTTTAGACACCAAACTTTGTTAAAAAATCCACTCAAAAAAGTTGATGGAAGAAGAGAAGTACATGGATAATGGGAAGGTCTTTTCAAGTTGACTGGGCTAAAAAATATTCATTTATAAAACCTGTAGAACCAAAAAATGGTAATAAGCCTCCAACATAATGCATATGTAAAATTTGTAGTTGGAAACTTGGAAAATAACATAGAATGCAAATTAAATTGGACACAATTGAGAAACATTGTGGAAAAATATATATTTATGAAGCACCCAGATGGACAAATAACAAGAACACACATATGGAAAAATGGAGAAGAATGCATACATTTGAATACAAAAATGATAAAAACATCTTGTTGAAAAAGGGGGAACAATCAAATCACAATTTAGAAAAGTTATGCAATCTAATCTTAACACAAAATATGTACAGTTATCTACTATTTTCCATATTTAAAAAAAGGGAAGACCCATTTTTTATTTTTTAGATTACAAAATTTTGTTTCAACATAATGGGTTTCTAGATATTCCATAATCACATTGGTTAGATAACAGTTCTTGGAAAATGGTGAAATGTCTAGCCATTGTTGAGAAGGAAGATTTGAAAGAAAGCGTTAAGAGATCATCGCTTATCTCTTTATCCATTGATGAGGTTACTATAGTTGATAACATAACATGGGTTTGCATACATGTGTATACCTTTGAAAACTATTCAAGGCAATCTCATCTTTTAGCTATCCATAAAATAGAAAAAATTGCAATGAAAAAAACTTCCATAAATTGGTTATATCCAATTTAAGAGATTGAGTTGGGATGGATGATTATGCCATAGTTACAAAGTTGGTGTGTGTTGGTGCTGATGGTGCATTAGTGATGCAGGGGCATATAAAAGGTCTTTGTGTTCACCTTCAAACAATAGTTTCTCCATTTATGTTTTCAATACATTACATGGCACATAGGATGAATCTTGCATACAAAATTTTTAACACATTTAGTAATGTCACAAAAGTGGAAGAGCTTATTTTTGACTTGCATGCTTACATATCAGGGAACCTAAAAGGATTTATGGAGTTCCAAAAATTTACAATTAGGGTGACAAATAGTAAAAAACTACTGAAAGATGTTGAAACCAAATGGATTTCCATGTATGAACCTACATGCAATTTTTTTGAGGAATATCCATCTTTGATAGGGTTTATATATAAATATCACAGGGAAGTTGACAAAGCAAAAGATTTATGATGTCATTTAATAGATTTAAAAACTTTACTCACATTATGTGGTATTTTTCCAATGTTTAAAGAATTCAATTATTTAATGAAATATGTCCAAAAGAGATCTATCTATTTTGTTGACTTCATACATTTAAGAAAACATGTATGTCAATATTTAAATATAGTATACACATTTAATGAAAGCTTTCACAGACCTATTTTTATAACTTCACAAATTTTGATAGATTTTCAGAATCTAGAGAGTTATTTGAAATTCAATATACATGATCATCTTTGTGTCATGGTAAATGTCATTGATATCCCAATGCACACATGCTATAGAAGACTTGAAGTTGTGGGAGCTAAACCTAAAGATGTACCTATGACACATTTACTATATGATACTATTTTGTCTAAAACATGAATTAAATTAAGTAAAATCTCACAAATTTTATCTGCTAAGATTAGAGAATGTTTTCAAAGGGATGAATTGTTGAAGGGCATGGGAGTTTTGAATCCCATTTTTTGGAACAGTATTAACAGTCAAGAACAGATCAATAGACTATTTCACAAATACATGAGTACAATTGTTATGAATTGTTTTAAATCTATAGATGTGATTGGATTTTAGATTAATGGTATTTTAAATAAATAATTACTGATGTCTCAGTCAACATAGTTTGGGATTACAATGATGGATCAATTTCATTGTTTAAGTGACCCAATAGAAAATGATGCCATTACATGTCTGTGGAATTTTTTTATCCAAGTAGCATATTACAATAAAGTATTATGGAATATTTAAGATTATATGAACTTATTCAAACAATGATTTCAGGTTATGTGGAAGATGAGTGAGTGTTTAGTGCATTATCCTTCATGAAGTCAAAACTTAGAAATAGATTGGATAAAAATCTAGAGACTTGTTTGAGATTATATGTTTCACATTATTCTGTGGACAAGTTTCCATATAATAGAGTAGTGGTAACATGTATTTCTCTATTTGAAAGAAGAGGTGTGACTAATATAGGCAACAATACAAAACATGAGAATACCGAGATTGAATACGACATTGGCATGGTAGATGCAAATCACACTTATTATGAGCAAGTTTCTTGAGGATTGTTTTAGCTACGTAAATTTTAGTTTGATAAGTATAAAAATTATTATTATTTTAAATATTTCATATTCTTTAATCTTAAAATACATTAAATTCTGTAATCTATTTCTTGCATGTTACAATCATGAATCTTATTCAATAAATTAGAATTAATAATTTTTTTGTCCTATTAAAATTTTATGTATTTCAAATAGTACTTCTATATCTTTGCAATGTATGTCATTCATTAAGTATCAATCATAATTCTAATTAACATTTTATAAAGCATTTCCTTATAACATTCATTGAATCATACAAGTCTTATGTCTAGACATACACAGTGCACCATAGGACACTAGTTCTCTTGCCATTAAAACTCCAATTATTAAGATTTCTTGTTTTTCATTATCTTAACTGTATATAATAGTAATTTGGAGAGGTTATACATATATTTAATACATACATAATAATAGTGTAACAATAATTATTCTATTGTACATTTACATTAGAACCATTACACAAATATATAGGAAATATTTTTCCTATAATTGGGGTTGCATATTTCCAAATTCCACCATAGTCAATGCATTCAATGCTACAACTACTAGAACAGTGTAACAATGCATTCAATTTTACAACTACTAGAATAGTATAGCCATGCATTCAAATTCTAAAAATACTAGAACGGTAAAACAATGTTTTCAAATCTACAACTACTAGAATAATATAATAATATAACAATGCATTCAATGCTACAATTACTAGAATAGTATAACAATGCATTCAAATACTATAGCTACTAAAACATGATAATTTCATAGAATATTTACTCTACTTTTTCTCCATATAATATATAAACTTGACCATAATATATATATATATATATATATATATATATATATATATATATATATATATATATATATTAAAATTATATAACTAGAGTATTTGGAACAACTATAAAATATCATTTAATAAAACAAGTATTTTTAAAAAAAACATGATATAAACTATTTTAAACATTAGAAACTATCATTTTGAACATTATAAAATCTAAAACAAATTAATATTTTTTTGGTTGAGACTCTCCACCCCCTTGCTGCTTGCCATCACCCTCCATGGAAACCCTGCTATCTTGACCTACCTGTGGATCCTCCATTATCACTCCTTTCTTCTGTAGATCCTCTATAACAAAATTCATTTGTGCAAGAATCACCCTCTCTTCATTTGCTGCATCACCTATTGAAATAATTGTTGGATCCACATCTATTTTTTTCTTAAATAAAATGCTTGGATCCATACCATGCTCTTTAAATATTTTCTTCAAAGTGTTGTTCTATTTATTTAATAAAACAAGCTTTGCCTTTAATGCAATCACTAAGGAGATACTTTTGTAGTCATTTTTCAAATACACATTAAGAAGATGTGATTTTTGCTTCAAATTTTCATATTTTTCCTGCAATAAACAAATAATATATAAGTGTCAAGCACATACAAAGGTTAATAATCAAAATACTACACATTATAGATAATGAATACTTACCACATCTTTATCCTTTTCTACTTGTGCAATGGTGTCGAGGTTGATATCTTTAGCCCATTTATTGTAATATTCTTGGGTTTCTCCATTTAAATTTTCCAACTTGGTTATCATAATCCCTAAAATCCTATCATTATAAACATTGTCAATAGAGATCAATCTAGATTGAGCTTGTTATAATAAAGCATCAATCTTTGAGGGTTCATTTTGAACAAGTGAAAACAAATTCACTCTTTGGGATTGGTTATAATAATGGGCATTGATTTATTTGATAAGTGATTTTTCCCTTATCTCCCATTATTTTAAATCATTAAATTCTTCAATCACACCTTCCCTCAAAATTAGCAATCAGATTTTTTGAAACTAGATTTTCCAATGAAAAATTAGTAATGGAATCATCAGAGATGTTTAAATTATTAGTGTGGGGTGGGGTAGATAGGGAAGAGGTAGCCATAGAAGGAAATTATGAAGGCACACTAGTAACTTGAATAAACTCATGTGGATTAAATCCACCAATAGCTAGGGTCCTGATTTCAATCCTAATAAACTTTTCATCCAAATCAATCTACTGCAAACATGTAAGACCCTATGCACTTGAAAGGCCACCAACAAAGAAATTTGGGAAATCAAAAATTTGTAGTGTTCTTCTACTTTGTGTATGGAGGGAGATGTTTTTTCCTCTTCTCTGAGTCTATATGGGTGGTGGGGGTGGTGTCAAACTTATCAATCTCTTGATAGATGTTGGGTGGACTATAAAAAAAAATTCAAAATTGATAAATTTAGAAACATAAAATTAATACAAATTCAAATCAAATCTATTATTACCTATCAGGGTGACTACCTCTTCCATTTTGATTATCCTTGATAGAGTTTACTCTTCCCCTCTCATTGTCCTTGTGGGAGCTGGCTCTTGTCATATCATTATCCTTACAGGAGAGACATTGGTTATTTCACTTGTAAACAAGTAAATTATCTAGTTAATTAACTAGCAAATTCTAATAAACTTCAAATCAAAAAGTAAGTTGTAAGCTGGTAAACATTAATTGTGTTATATGGAATAATTGTCAATGAAAATAATTCAAGAGTCAACTTAAAAAAAAACCAATATGAAAATTATTTTTTTCCATTAAATAATGTAAGAAAAAACATTAGAATAAATTTGGGGGAACCTGGAAGCGAAGACAAAACATAATCACTTCTTGGGCGTCTCATAATTCAAAATGAATAGAATAAAGACTATGTGGACTAGGTATCACCAAAGCCCTCTCGAGTATGCTAGCCTTTGGTTACCATGTGTTTTCTTGTTTCATAAGCATGCACTCTCACTTGTAACAAATAAAAAGATAAAAAAAATTGAAAATTGAAATATGTATAAAGCAAGAAAGGAGACTTAGGAAAATTAAACTTACCTTTTGTTCCTTGATAGACAAAGCATTAGATTTCATTTTTTGATTGAGGGAAGTGGGAATTGTAATATTCTATATTTCTTATAAGGCCTCAAAATACAAGTCTAAAATGTAGTTAGAAGATGAAATGGTGTAAGTGTCCTTCAAAAAATGCAAAATTTAACTCAGTCCTAATCCTACTGGATATAACTAGGCACCAGTCATATACAACACCCAATAGAGAATGAAGAATATAGTAAACAACCTAGAAGGGAATGTATGATGGTCTTCCCTACAAAATAATTTTTACTTAGAAGAAATGCATAGTAGATTTGAGAAATAAATTAGTGATTTTTTCAATGGGGGTTCCCCTTCGATTTTGACTATCTGTAATGAAAAAAAAAGCATGCAATTGCAATTAGGATATCAAACTATTTATAATAAATGATTCAAGAATAATTAAGAAATGTTAATTTCATTAATAAATCTAACACTTACCAGCTAGGTCAATGGGCACTTCATAGACTGAATCCAAGTAATTTTTATCAACGTCAGATAAGACAACCTTAGTGTTAACATGACTTGCATTGTAATGTGAAAGGCTTGTTAAATTGTGGATATCCAATGGAAAGGTTCAAAAGGATATTGTTTTATTATTAAAATAGACATAGAAATGACTCTCAATATGGTTAAAATAGGTAACCAAAGATTGAAATAGGTTATTATTGATTGTCATGTCATATTGAGGCATCTACACTAGGCCTCTGAGTTTACATTGATCTATCTAGTCAGGATAGGATTCTAGATACTCCACCATTCAAAAGGAAATCCAAACGTAATAGATTTTTGAAAATATAGTTCTAGATCACCCTTGTTTGACTATGATTTTTCATGGATGTGGATGGTATTGAAAGTTTGGTGTAGAATTAAAGTAGGTAGGTGAAGCCTAAAAATAAAAGGTAGGATGAGAAAAACCTTTGAGCAAACTATCAAAATGAGGACAATATGGGGGTATTTATAAGCCAAGAGAGGAACTAGAGTAATTAGTTGGCATGACCAATGATAGGTAGGGTACATTATTGCTCAATAAAAGGTTGCTTGGTAGTATGGTGTTGCATGGTAGCATGCTGATGGGAAACAACATCATGGAGCCATGAATAAATAGGATGCTGGGTGGTAGCATGACACCATTATGCAATAACATGTTATCCCATAATAGCATGTTGTCATATGACATTATGTTGTCACATGGCATGATTTTATCAAGCAGAACCATGTTACTAGATTGACATTATACTATCACCCAATGTTATACTGATGCCTAGTACCTTACTACCACCAAACACCATGTTGCCACCTAGTAGTATAATGTCATAGGGTAGAAAATTGTTGCCTGGTGGCATACTGGTTGAGTGACACTATGATTTTAGGTGGAATTATACTATTGCTCAGTGTTATGCTATTTCTTGGCACCTTGTTATCATCAGACACCATGTTTCCACCTGATGGCATAATGTTTCATGGTAGAATTTTTTTGCCCAATGGCATATTACCACTTGGTGGCATAGTACCGACTGACAAAATAATGATGTTTGGTAGCATAATTCCACCTAGGGGCATAATATCTCTTGATAGTGTGAAGTCACTTAGTTGCATGTTGCCACCCAACAACATAATACACATTTTTGAATGTAGTCACCCTAGGCTCTAGCTCCAGAATGTTACCCATAAACATAATGTCATTGAAAACAAACAAGGCAATTTTCCACTTCCTTTTCACACTCTGATTTACCAAGGTAGCAAATCCAATTTTCCTAAACAAACCTAGGAGTTTTTCATCATGGCCTCTTAAAATGAACCCTGCTTCTCCATATTTACTTTCTTTGATGAGTATGTAGATTTTGAACTTTGCCTTTTTTTAGTTTTCTTTAGGTTCTCATCATAGCCAATGCCATAATGAATGATGATCTTTGACTATTTAGTATGTTACTCAACACTCTGATACTCTTCTCAAATTTTGATATGTTATTAAACTCATTTTTTATCCTCTCCAATTCTAATTTTAAGGCAATTATTTCATAATCTTGCATTTTGCACTCATCCTCATTTGTTTTCAATTTGGCTCTTATTTCCTTATTGATTATTTTCATTTCATCTAATTGAGTTTTTAAGCCACTAAGAACCTTATATAATTCTTCAACATTCTATGCCATCTTTATTTTCAATGCAATATCTTCCTCTTCATATTTTTTAATTTGTACTCTTTATTTCAAATCCTTTTTCTTTGACATTTTTAACTCTCCCAAGGCACAAATCAACTCTTCTTCAATATCTACCACTCCATCATTTTTGACATCATCCTCTTCTTACAAGGTGTTTATACTTATAGAGGCTTCAGGTTTTATTCCTATTTCCATGAATAGGGTTTCCTCCCTATCGTTGTCTGATATTTTTTCATCACTTTCCTCAACTGAGCTACTATCTTTTTTGGAATAGAGGCTTTTCTTGTACTTATTGGAATTTTTATTATACCCACTTTGTTTGAAGTTTTTATTAAAATGAGGTTTGCTTTCCTTATTTTTCCTTTCATTGTTATTATTTTATTCATCTTCACTATCATCCTGATGAGGACACTTGACATCAAAATGTACTATATTACCATAATTAAAGCATTTAAAGGGTAACTTACCTTTGTATTTCTTGGACCCCTATTTAAGCTTTTTGACAAACATAGCCTCATTTTCATCTAGTTTGTCACTGATTTCATCACTTGATTTAATTTATTTATTTTTCACCCTTTTTGAGGCTTTGAAGGTTGCCTCCCTTTTAGATAATTTTTATTTATCAGTCCTCATCTCATATGTTGTGAGAATTCCATGTAACTCATCAATTATTAATTTGTTTATATCCTTTATTTCTTCGATCACAAATTTTTTTGAATTGAATCTTAAAGGTAGAGACCATAGTACCTTTTGGAAAATTATAGATTTTTTGAATTTTTCACCAAGCCCTTTGATAATGTTGATAATTTCATCTACATGAAGTAGATAGGCCACAATGTTTTCATCCTCTCTCATCTTCAAAATTTTGAATTGTCTCCTATGAGTTTGAAGCTTGGCCATCTTTACTTTGTTATCTCCCTCATAGATGGTCTTAAGTTTATCCCAAATCTCCTTATCCAAGTTGCACTAGATTAGTTTACAAACTCAAATTATGTCAAAACACACAGAATGACATTCATGGTTTTTATGTTATTTTCACTAGCCTTATTTCTTATTTTATCTATTGGTGAAGTTTGTGGTGTAGTGTATTCATCCACAACTGCTCACCAAATATCAAAACAAGGGGATATTAGATATGTCCTCATCCTTATACTCTAAAATTCATAATTTATCCCATTGAACAATAGATCCTTATTGGTGGAAAAAAATTCTTGAACCTAATGGCTGGCCATGTGTGTTTCCAAGATCTACCTTCTAGTGGTTAAACTAATCTTGAAGGAACCTTGATCTGATACCAATTATTGAGCACACACCACATTGAAGGGGGGTGAATCAATGTGTAATAATAGTTTACTTTATTTCTAATTAAATTTCATAAATCAAACATTCACATAAGAACAAGTACATTGACAACACATAATTTACATGGAAAACCCTTGATGATGAAAAACTACACTTGAAAGGCTGCTTGGATCTACTATCCAAATCTAGCCATAAGATTAATAATTATTTTTACGTAAGTTTTGTAGGCACCAAACTACTAGGAGACACCAATCCCCAATGCCAAGTACCAACTTAGTTCTAGACACCAATCTCTTTGAATTAAATCACCAAATTTAATACTAAGCACCAACTTAGCAAAAGACACTGATCTTTCTATTCTGAGACACTGATCTCACTTAAATAATTTTTACCTTCTCATTATTGATTTTTCAACAAATGATGGTATAATAAAGTTTCAATCTTCTCCATCTTCTCTCTCTTCTTCTTTTTCTTCTCCTTGTATATAATAGAGATAATTATTTCTCTTTTTTTCTCCAACATGCTTTCACCTTATATAGCCTTCAAAGTTTTTCCCAATGGGGGTGTCCCATTAGCAATGCACCTTTTCATTAACCAAAGAGTTTTTTTATTTTATTTTAATTAATTTTAAATAACCCTCCAAGATGGGTAATTTTCCCAAGGTATCATATAAACAAAGAGAGTCAGCCTTGTCATTTAAGCATTAATTCTTATAGACATAAAACTCCTTGTTGTAATTAAAATTTATTATACAAAAATATATCAACATTTATCTATCTACTAGTGGCATATCCTAAACATTTGGGAAAATATAACAGGAGAGGATATTATTTTGTGGTCCTTATCCTCAAGGGCATTGTTTATGTTGTATAAAGTTTAGTTTTTTTGCATTTAAGAATTTAAGGAACTCATCTTCGAGGGCATTCATGAGGATAATGTAAAATTGACTTTTATCTATCTAGAATAGGAGAGCATGTGGGTCCAATCGAGGATGAGTCCCCTAAAATTTTTTTTTTTGGCATTTAGGCAACCTCAAAATATATGGAAAATATTTCTTAATTCCTTGCCACTATATAATTTCATGAGGACTATAGTAAAAAGGAATGTAAAAGATTAATTATATAGGGATTCCCATTCATACTTATTGAGGGATATTTATATAAAAATGGAAGATATGATGTGATATGAAGCATATTATTACCACATGAGCATGAAAACATCATGAGAGAGGTGCATGATGACATAGAAGGACATAATTTTGGAGAGGGTACTACTAACAACATAATGCTAGTTGGCCCATGGTGGCCAGTGATGTTTAAAGATGCCCATAAGTATGCTCAAAATTGAGATATATGCCAAAGGGTTTAAAGACCTAGTTCATGAGATGAAATACCATTATGATCAATCTTAGAATTAGCTCCATTTAAAAAATGGGTTATTGACTTTATTGTCCAGTCAAACTAGTTGTGAAAAGAAGTAACAATAAATTCATTCTAAAAATTAACAATGACTTAACTCAATGGGTAGAAGTGGTACCTATGAAGGATTTTACATCCAAAACCACCATAAAATTTTTATAAAAAAATATTATTATTTGATTTAGATGCCCACTCAATATAACAAGTGATCAAATCAAATATTTTATTAATAATACCATCACAAATTTACTTAAGTATTTTATGATATATCATAATTGTAGCACACCATACCATCCACAGTCAAATGGAATGGTGGAAGCATTTAAAAAAGTGTTGGAAAAATATTTAACTAAGGTATACAAAGATATTATTTATTGGGACACCAAAAAACCTATAGGATTCTAGGCTTACTACACCACATATAAAAGACTAACCAAATATCTCCCATTTAAATTAGTGTGTAGATTTTAAGTTGAAGTACCTATGGAATCTATTATACCAAATTTGATAATAGTTGTAACATTTATATTGAATGAGAAACAGTCATTACAAGAGAGACTTATAGAATTAGAAAAACTTGATGAAAAAATCTTGGCTACCTATAATCAAATATAGGAAAATAAATAATCAAAAATCTTGGCATGACAAGCATATTAAGAAAAATAAATTCCAAATACAAGATAAAGTATTACTCTATGATTTTAAATAAAAAAATATAGACAAACTAAATATAATACGGCTAAGGCCATATATAATTGAGTAAATGTTGGACTTTAGAGAAATTAAATTAAAAACTCTTGTAGGAACATCATGGAAAGGATTTGTGAATGGAGCCAATTTAAATTTGTATATCATAGACAACTATATATAAATGTGGTAAGAAAATACATGATAAGATAAGGGGTGACATTGTCTAATGAATCCAATCGAGTAAGTTGAGTAAAAATACTATAGTAACTTATGTCAAACGTCTAAGTTTTGGTTGTTGATAATGAAAACCCTAAGAAAGGAGAATAAAATTTGAAAAAAATAAAATAAAACAAATGGGGGATGCAAGAAAGAAATATACAAACATAAATATATTTTTGGAATTTAAAAAAAAAACATAAAAACAATTTTGAAAAAATAATATATAACTAGGAATACACAGTTTTGAAAAAAAACTAAAAGGATAGGATAAAACGATCCTACAGATAAAAATACATAGGTAATAAAATATTATGATTTTAGTAGGATTCAAAACTTAATATTTTACTAAATAATGAAAAAGGTAACTAAAAATTGGTAAGAATGCTCCCTTTAAATAAAAGTGTAGATACATTCATTTTCGCAAAAGGATAACACTTTTGGATTAGTTGACTAAATGGACAACTAAATTAAAAATAAATAGATGGTTTTGGGGAGATAAGAAAATAATTAGGAAAAAAATGATGATGTAGAAGATAAAGATGAAAATAAAAGAGGAAAGAGAAAAACTAAAAATTAGTTAAGACAAAAAAGGAAAGAAAAATAGGTAAAAATAATAAAAAACATTAAATGAAGGTCAAAGGAGTTGTTTTAGTGACTATACTTAACAACCAAATTAGGAAATCTATAAAATAATAGTTTTACCTACTAAACAAATCATAAATCTCTTTTGATAATGACACTCTATGAAGAAATCATGTGAGCAAGACACATTATATGTAGAATATTAAACCACACTATAGATGAAATGGAGGTGCCCCGGATATTTAGATATGAGAAAATTAAGTGACCAAAGTATAAGAAGCATTATGCAAAGTCCAAAATCCTGGACCCATAGGGAGCATTTTTAGGTGTTTCCTCTTTGGTATCCCATTATAAGGAAACTTAAAAGAATATCCACTCCAAATTGGGCTAAATCAATCACCATGCTTTGGATCTTAAGAGATTAATAATGATACAAAAGAACCCTCAAACTCAGTAGATGGAGTACATGAAAGAATACACTATTATCCCAAGGATGTAGTTAGACATTTGGATCATATTCCCATACTTCATAATTATAGAGAGTATCACTAGGGAACTACTTAATAGGGAAGATTAAGATGTGTTGTATCTATATAGACCATATCACATAACATCAATGGTCATCCACATAGTCATAGGGTTGATGAATCAGGGCCATAACACCCACAAGTACAATAACAATAAATTTATGAGTAAAAATTTATTAATGACACTCATATGAACATTCCATAATCAACATGTCCTCTCCATTTTAGGAATTAAGAACCTTAGGGTTTGATACACTACTAAAGCAATTACATAGAAAATATACTACACCAACTAGGAATATTCTACTACCATAAAGAGCATTTAGATTATGTGGGATATGGTCACCATTGGCATGCAATATGACCTCACTACCACCCTCTATGAGAAATATCAAAAGAATATCTAAAAAATAAAATAAGGTACATATTATTTATGTTATGGCTCTCTCCTACTAGTTTTATCCATGTTCTTAAAAAATACCATCCTAGGGAAACAAGGGTTAGTTAAGTTGGATACTGATACCCCCATCTAAAATAAGTTAAAATTTCATTAAATACCATACAACCATGGGAGGGGAGATAGTACATTTTATAGAGTAGGAAAATATTATTAGAAAGATAGTAGCTAAAAGATTTAGAATCTCTTTGAGAATAGTCCAAAAATACTTTATCAAAGTGAAATTTAAAATTAATGTTGATAATAATTATATAAAAGCCTTTGAAAAAAAAATTGAACTCCTTCCCCCCAATTCATGAGGTCATTACTGACCAAGTTGAAACCATCATCATAAAATCTAGGGGTTTACCACAAGATCCTTGAATAACCTAATTCATGAGTGAGTTAGGGTCTAACTACCAACCTTTATACAGAGTGCACCTACCACATCAAGAGTGCCTATTATATTTAAATTATAATATGCACCATAGGCACAAGTATCAAAATTCTCATAATAAATAATCCCCACAAATCACATATCAACATAGTTATAAATATATACCCTCACACTACATCATGTATATGAATTAATCCTAGATCAAATAAGATAGATCACAATGACACTTCCAATTGGGGATATATTTGTTAATTAGGAGCATGACCAATAAGGAGATCCATTAGACCTGATTAGGGGATCATTTGTATCACTTGTCACAACACATCATACTAGGAAGGGTTCCAAAGCCTACATTCTAACACAATTACACAACAACCCTAATAGAGTCCTAAGGTTTTAAATGTTCACTCTATTCTAATAGCAATAAATCAAAATCTAATCTAGTGCACACCAAAGCTTGTGACACAAAGTTGGGGTTAGAATCACTAAAATAAACAACTAAACTAAACATGTATTAGAAGCCATATACTCACATCAATGTATATGGAATCTAAAATACATGGAGAGAATAATACAAATGCATTATCTATATACTCTTACAAAGGAGAAATAAAGTTAATAATACTTACCTTTGAAGATGAACCCACCAAACCTCAATCTCTCCCTTGGCCAAGGTGATTTGCAAGAGATTATTGTGGTATGTAAGGATAACCAAGTTAAATTAGCTCTAGGCTACACAACCTATCTAAGCATCAAAAAGACTTCTCCACAAGACAAGTTTTATATCTCCAAATAAAGTATGGAACCCTAAGCTTTATTCCTCAAGTAGAATGGTCAATAAGTAGATGTTCACTCACACTTCTTCATTAATAATTCTTCTCTTATGAAATGGTGGGAAATGACTTTGTATATATAGGTAGATCTTACCCTAAATCCTTTCAAGAATGTCAATTATATGGGGTCGACCCAGTTGACCCAGTGTGTTTTTAGGGACAATTTACCAAATCTGATCTCAGTCAGCTAAAGGGCTAACAATCCAAGAAAGTAAAGAATACCCCAAAACTATAGTGGTTCAACCCAATTGACCTAGTATAATCGATAGTTAAAAAGGATGTTAAGGAAAGAATAGGAAGAATGGAAAGATGAAAAGACTAGAATAGGTAGGACTGATAAGAATAAGTTTAGGGTTAATGGTTTTAGGAGACATGTGTAGATGGTAAGTGGAAAAAGGAACAATAATCTTACAAAGCACTGATGGTCTACCCACCCCTTTCTCAATGCACCCCTTAAGGCATGCACTTAGAGAGATTGAGACTCAATAGGTTCCTACAAGATACACAGTGTCAGTAATCAATAAAATTTTGAAAATGTTATGTGTATACACACACCATATCCATAAATTTAGAAATAATTAGAGGAATTACTAGCTTCATATTCAAATATTTCACCACATGATGGGTCTTAAAGGAAGAGGAAATGGATGCAAAGGGAATTTCCCCCTTATTATTTGAGGAAAAATAAATATAACATGAGGGAAGGAACATCTAAAGGGATAAAGATAAAAATCCACATAAAATAATAACCAGAGGTCTCTACTATGTCATTTATGGAAGGAATAAGAGAAACTATATTAGAGATGATTAGAGAGAAAAGGAGATGGATTCCATCACTACAAACCATAATAAATAATAAAAAAGAAACAAAAATCAACTAAATCAAAAATCAGGGCCACCAAAACATTGGTCTCTTACTCAAAGATGGAGTCTTCAAAAGAGGAAGAACATGCTGAAGTACAGATGAGTAAGGGAAAATATATCATAAAAGAGCTTACTAATGTGGCTACACTATAGGAATATGTAAAAATAAAGGAAGAATACCGAGTTTAAGTAAAATGTATAATAATGTAGATAGGGAAGGACATCAAAGAATAATAAGATCAATTATGGACTATATGGAGTTAAACCCATTCAATTTATATGATATAATATGGGGGTTACATCTAACCTTGTAAGAAACAATAATGAAAACACATGAGAGAAGCAAAGAATCTAAGATAACTAGAAAAAAATATCAATAATAAGCATTGGATAAGATAGTAGAAGAAACAACCATGTCCCTTGAGGATAAAGAAAGATAAGGAAAATCTAGCATATAGAACTAAGAACCAAATAGAAAATATATATTGTGGTGAAAACCTCAGAAAAATAAAAATAGATCCAAGCATTGAAGGGACAAGAAGAATCTACAATGTAACAAAGGAAATAAGTATAAATTGAATTAGAATAAGAAAAGTAGAAGATACATGAGATTGTATAAATTGATACAAATAATGCCCAACAAATACTAGAAAAATAAAAATAAGAGAAAGAATTACAAGAAAAAGAAAAACTAGAAAAATAAATAGTATAAAAATAAAAAATAGGGGAAGAAAATCAAAAAAATAAATGAATAAAAAATAAGAAAAAGGAATAATAAAAAATAATAATAAGATAACAAAATAAATAATGAAGAAGATAAGAAGAAAAGGAAGATTAAAAAAATGAAGAAGAAAAGAAAAAGGGGGAAGAAAATAATAGAAAGGAGGAAGAATAAAGGAAAATAAAAGAGGAAGAAAATAAGAAAAGAAAGGAACACAAAAATAAATAATATGAGGAAAATAAAAATGAAGAAAATTATAAAAAGAGGAAAGAGGTAAGTATTCCATCTTAAGTCTCTATAAATAAAGGGGATACCACTAAGATATAAACGCAGAGTTCTCTAGGTGAGACATGCACTATTCTGAGTAGTAAAACTACTCCAAAGGACCCCTTGAGAATTATAAAATTATAAGTATCTCAACACAATCATCTGACCTCTACTATCAAGGTGCCATTGAGTTTCCTCTAAGTTACCATAGGAGGATAGATTATGGTATCTTCGCAAAATGACACATTAATAGATAAAGAATAAATTTGGTAAACCCTCATCCATATTGCATAGATAGATTAGATGAAATAGTGTGTAAAATTATAAGAAGACATAAAAATGTGTCTCATAGCCATAACCATCACTATACCACATTATGATCATGATTCTACTTGGCCAATAGAATAACTGCTAGAGGAGACCATGGAAAATTTGATCAACCATGTAGGAGTTGTAATAGATAAAATCTTCATCAAACTAGAGGATATAGAATTATATGAGTAGAAACTATTAGGAGATAATCAAAAAAACAAGGGAAAATATAGAGAGCAAATTTAAAAAAACTATGAAAATTCATGAGAGAGGCAGGCACCTATTTTGCTTATTTTATTAGTTGGTTGTTGTGGATGTAAGACCAAAATAAATAATTGGAAGAGATGGAGAGGGAGCTCAGTATTTCATCCACCATGTTTGACACTAACAAGATCATCCCCAAGTTAGAATGGGATAGTTGGATGAGTATGAAAAATGAATACAAGGAAAAATAAAATTAGTGAATGCTTATCTTTGAAGACGTCGAGGACTATGAAACCCTATTGAACACCCAGATGGAGAAAATGGAGATTCAAATAGAAAGCCATGAAGAATACTTATGAATACTATAGAATTCACATATTTTAATAGATTTGGTGATGGAATCCAAGGAAAATACTCCATTAGACTATAATATCTTAGATGCCAAAGCCATATTAATGAACTAGGAAACTTTATCTAAAGCTATGGTGGTAAAATATGAGAAACATATACCCAAGAAGGGATGATCCACATAAGAAATGAAATTTTGTTATATTATTTCAACATTAAGATAGATGAATTATTTTAATGATAGCTTCCATGTTTCTTCAAAAAGTTGTCTCGAGGAAGAGACAAAGGTATAAAAATTAGGAAAATGTTGGCAAGATTATTTAGTAGAATATATGTTAAACACAAAATTATTGTAGAGATTCCAAATTTATTATATTATTAGAGTACATGTCTAGGCCAATAGAGTAGAGGCTTATATTGATTTGGGCAATTTAGTATGGTTTGGCCACCTGTGATAACACAAGAAAATATGTATGAAGAAAAGACATGTCTTATAAATACATGACCATTGAGTTGTAAGAGGTATATAGTTAGTATTTTTATTACATGTTTTAATATGATAAATATATAATGAATATGATAGATATAAATAAATAAATAAAATTAGAGTGAGATAAGAAGGTATAAAGTATAGAAATATTTTTAATAGATTATAGAAGAGTGATAATATAGTAAAGAGAGTGGAGGAATAAAGTAAAGAGATCTATGTAATTTTAAAGATTATTTTGATTATAATTATATAAATAATGAGAGTTAAGAGTAGTAAAAATATGTGTATTGTGTACTTTGAATGAGCACACCTGCTTATTTTTAAATTATGATTATATAATAAAACAAAATCCATACATTGCTAATATTTGTGTTGCATTACATCTAACTAGAGTTAACTTGAACCGCATAAATATCTATAGCCAAAGTTATGTATTTTATGTCAAAAAAATGGATAATGTGAAAAATTACATCCATTATGGATTGGTTCTTATCATATTTTTGATATTTTATGGAATAATGCTTTCAGATTGAAGGATTTGCATTAAAATTACATGTTACTCCCAATGAATGGATAGTACATGAATCACTACTTCTCAAGTGTGACAGCTCTTCCACTTCCAATTTGATTGTGAGTTGTTTGTTTAGAGAATTTTATGTTTATATTAGTTTTGGATTAGAGTAATTAGACTAATTTTCTTTCCATTTTGATTTCATAGTTCTAGTTTTTATTTCTATTTTTTTTCAAATTAGTTTGATTTGATTATAAGTTAAGTTAATTTAATAAGCCTTATTTAAGGTAGAATCAAATATAATTATACATCATTATCTACATCCACATAAATAAAATACAGTCACTTGAAAACTTTCATTATTTTCAAACAAAATCCATAAATTTTTTAGTCACGTTCAATTGGTTAGATAGGTAGGATCACTGTGAAAATGTCAATTTTTTGATAAAAATTGTAAATGTTTAGGTTAGCATTGATATCATATTTTATTGAAATATATTTTCATTAGAGACCTAAAGGTTTGTTTTATAATTATGACATAAATTAATAAAAGTATTTATAATGATGAAATTCATTACTGCATTATACCATAGCTAATGTTATCTTGAGGGACATGAGGAAGCAATATAAAGATCATTTGAGATTGAAATATTATGATTATCCTTATCCCTAATTATATTGGATCCCAACACTTGTGAAATGATTGTAAAAATAAAAATTAAAGGATAATATGAAACTTTCAAAGAAAATTAAAAATTTTCACTTAAAAGTGTGATTCACATACCTCCATCGGGATTATAAATGTCTGGCTAGAAGTGTAGCAAGGCCTAGAGTAGAGCCAAATTAACTATGTGATGGATATGAATGATTTGTTATATAAAAGTGATACCAATGTTCCCCCTAAGCCATTTACATATATATAATTATAAAAATATAGATATATACCCATTATAAATTTTTGATCAAATGATTGTGCTTATGTCATATCAAAAGTATTCAATGTAAGGTAGACAAATAATTTTACACACTGACTTTTTAGAGATGTGAAGAAAAATTATTTTATATAATTGATCTATAACTATTTTTTAAATATTTTTTTAAAAATATAAAATTCTCTTGCATGATTATTTGGCTTTTATTCAAGGTAAAACTAGGGAATACGGAGTTCTAAACATCATATAGTATTCTCCTAAACAAATCACTAAATTTATGGTCAATGCATCGCATTTCCTAAAAATAAATAAGGACCCCATTTTTATTAAATTGAGATATGATTTTTATTGACAAAACCATCTTTTTAAAACCAAAATGTGAACCAATTCAAAATATAGAGAGGAGAATTTTTAAAACTTCTCTCTTTTAAGTAGATTTCATCTTCACGATACCTTCTAGGTCCAATTCAAGGTATAACTTAGTTTGAGTCTCAAATTATTCAATTGGACAAAATTAATTATACCATAACCATAATTTTAAATGAATTTTATAATATAACACATCTATAGAGACATTTTTTATTTCAAAAATAAGTTATGCTTTGTGATATTGTGACCCGTTGGGTGCATTATGATTGTTGCATGCCTTATTTCAGATGTAAATAGTTAAGCTATATTTTGAGTCTATGTTGTGACTATGTTCTGATTGACATGTGTTTACTCTTGATATCACAACTTTTTATTAATGCTTTACTTTTTAAGATGTGATCACAAGTTTATTTATTAATGTGTAGGAAAAGTGGAAATATGTAAATATAAAGTGGATTTGAAATTCCAATGCATCCACAAATTATTCTGAGGTCACTTTACAAATCAAAAAATTCTTCATTATCCCATGGCCCTATGATTACTATCTTATTTTCTCTACCAATGTCCTATATTTCATAAAAATAATGTGTTTGATTTTGTTAATGTTTTTTTAGGATATAGTTGTGGTGTTTATTTATTCTATGTGAAAGTCACTCAAGTAAAGGAAACATAAAGCAAAAATTTAAAGTTTAACTATGTGAATTCATGACTTTTAATTAATAAAAATCTACCACGTGTTTCAATTTGAATGGAAAAAATAAAGGTAAAATGGAAATATAGACTTAAAGTTAGGCGAGAACATAGTTCACATGACTTCACCACATGGTCATAATGGATGTGAAGTTGAAACAACACTTGGACCTTCTCAATTATAAAAGTATAAATATAAATCCAAAATTTAAATATTTTCCACATGAAATGTTTTATGTTAAAATATGAATTTCATAACTATGTGACTCAATGACCATGAGGATGCATGATTAATACATGTGTACGTATGGTCATATGTCTTAGTTGTAATCAAAATAATGAATTCACAGATAAATCCATATTGATACAACTATTATAATTTAATTTGTCTCCATATGTCATTCATTCACAATGATCATAATGTTAATGTGTTATTATTAAATGTTTAAATTTGAATTAGGTGTGACATGTTAGTAGAAAATATTAAATGTGATGTATTAAGTGTGATGTGTTACGGACTTTGGTCTGTTCATTTTCATTATAAATATATGTATTAAACTTATTATCCTCAAAAATACTATAAAATAAATAATTTGGAAACTTATTTTAATTTACAATCTTGAATTTTCACTGTGTTAATATGCTGATAGTTTATGTTTTTCCTTTTCTCAATTAAATAAGTATCTGTATTTTCTTAGTTTAGAGTTTTCATCAACTAGATCTATATGCTACTTTAGTGTGAGTTTTTATATTATTGAAAGAGGATTAAATAAAGCCTCACCATTTTTATTAAAATCATAAATATTTACAAAATAAAAATCATTTGGACCCTAGTTTCAAAAAACTTATTTTAGAGAATATAAAAATGCTTATAAGCAAGCAGGCTCAAAACAAAAGGTAGTTGTTGAATAAAATAGGCACTAAAGAAAGAAAAATTGAATTAAAGGAATATATTATAGGATTAAATTCAATATTAAAGGATGAATTTTTCATAATTGAAAAATCCCTTCAATATTAGGGAAAAAAAAATGAAACTACCATGAGATTTATCAAATATTCCCTCTACTTTTGTAGCCATGGAATGAGGAAAACCTATAACCGTATTTTGGAAAATAAATAGAAAATAGGAAAGTGTAAAATAAAAACTCATTTCCATGTTTTAATTTAATTAATATCTTCATAAGCTACATTTTTGGAAGATTCCATAGCCTCAAACCTATAATCCTATGGTGAAACTAGAGCCTAGCCATTAGATTCCCCTTTATAATATTAGGAAAATTGTTAGCACCTTGTGGATGGTTATCATTATAAAAGAAAGGAACACCTAATTCTAATAATTTAATAATAATTTGGTGTATAAGTATAAATATTTTGACCAAAGAGGAAGCAAATAGGAAATTATATGTTTGTAAATTTGAGCTATGGATTCAATATACTAAAAATAGTAACTTAACCTAAAATGTACAAAAACATCAAATGTAGAGAATATGAAAGTAATCAATAATTATAAATGTATTTTCACCATCAATTTTCTCTCCTTGTCTTTCATCCAATATCTTTAAATTGATTCTCCATTGGTTATTGACTTATTTGTTGGATTGCTTGATAATGGTGGCTTCAAGATGGATGGCTTAATGGCTTCTTGGATGCAAGGATAATGTGGATGAAATGGGAGTATGAAGGATTAAGAAAGCTGACATATGCATGCAATAATTTATTTCAAGATTTTTAATTATTCTAACCAAGATCCATGCTTTGTTATTTATAGGGTGATGTAGGAGAATTAAAATGAATTTTACATTGATTAGAACTCTCTAGTTTAGAGAATTCTAGAAAGTTAGGGAAGGCTCTAGATTTTGGAGGCTTACAGATTTGATTAGGAGTTAATAAGGATTAATTAGGGGTTTAGGGAGTTTTAAGGATCTAGGTGTATATGAGAGGCTAGGGATAGGTTGGCTATGGGGGTAGGTAGAATATATTTGAATTTTAAATTGGCAAGTGGGTAAGTAGTTAATTAATGAGATAAGATTAGTGGTTTAATAAGATGTTATTGGGATAATGAAGGGATTAATATGTCATAGGGGTGTATAAAGGTTTATATTATAGGTAATGGGATTTAATTATTTAATTAGGGCTATGATTTTGAGATTAATTAAGATAATTAGTAGGATTAATGGAATAGTTAGGATGATCAGATTTAAGTGAATACATTTTGTCCCTCTTTGAAAGGGCATTACAAGTGACTAAGTAAGGAGTAATTCTATTTCAAATAAAAACCATTGTGTGGATGAGTTAGTAAAATGGGGTTTTATGATGCCCCCTTAAAGGGAAATACAAGGAGGTATGAGCCAGATGGCCACTCAAAAAGATACCACAAAGTGGGTATAAGATGAAGACAACAAGGGGGTTGGGATGCCCTAGATATTGGTGAAGATTAAAAATGATAATATACCCCAATAAAATATGTAAGTAAATAAGGTTGCATTTGTAAGACTAGTCTCAAGGGGGAATACACCTTAGTAATAATGATTAGCCTCTTAGGATGATTCCTAGACAATGACCAATGTTGAGGAGAGAGGTGAGTGGATGTATGTGATAAGATGAAGATTACCAAGACAATGACATATAATCATGGAATGGATAGATAAATAAGGTCACAATATGTTGATATTTCCCAAGTAAGGACACATACAAGGGAGAGATTTATGTGGATAACAAGTGATTTTTGATGATAGATGTATTTGATATGTCGATCATAGCTTAACGTGATTTAATATATTCGAGTGACTAAGAGAAAATGGGATGGGAATTGGTGTTAGTAGCGATCGAGCTATCTTTGGGCACTAAAAGGTGGCCAAGTGCTACCTACATAGTCTAAAAATACCTCAAGCCAATGTAGTTTTAACTCAAGAGGTTAAACAAGAAACAGGGTAAGGGAAAACCATACCTCTGAAAGTAATTAAAATCATGAGATAGAGAATAGTTATTATAAATATGATTGGTCATGATGAACATAGGGATAAATGGATAAGAGAATTAGGGTTAGGTATTTAGGTGGATGGGTAGAGTTAGTGTGGTTTATACAAGGTGAAGAGGGGAAAAAATGACGTTATTAGGGGTACAATATATAAATAGGGGGTATGATTTGAGATATAGAGCTATCGATAATGAATCTCATCCCATGTGCTTCCCACTGTGGAGAGAGAGTCTAGGAGTTTTAGAGATTAGCTAGGGAAAGACCGATGGTGAATACCCTATTTGAGCTTATCATTTTATGTATTTACCACATTTATTATTTACATTTATTAGGGGTATAAATGGACAATTCAAATTAACAATTGGGGGTATTTTCCCTAGTTGTAATTTTGTGCACGTAATCTATGGTATTGCACTCATGAGTTGCGGTCTTGAAAAACTACATGTGGAAAATTTTAGTTTTAAAAAACTACAATAGGTAATTTGTGGTATTACAATACTACATGAGGTAGATGCAATTTTGAAAACTAACAAGAAATAACTTATAGTTTTGCAAAACTGTAATAAAAGACATGCAATTTTGATAAAATTGTAACTTAAGGTTAGGGGCTAGAGGTAGTTCTGATGAAATTTAGTGTTAGGAGTTAGTTAGGCAAGGGGATGGAAAAGAGATGGATATATGGGTAAGTTGGTTAAGTGGATGGGTATGTAAGATAGGCAAGATTGGTAAGATTGATAAGGTTGATCGGATAGATAGGATAGGGTTGATCGGATTGATAAGATAGGTAGGATTGATAGGTTTACAATGAGCAAGGGATAATAGGTTTTTTATGGTGTAGAATGATTTAAGTGTGTTAGTATCTAGATTATGGTGACCATTAGTTCTACATGAGATGCATAGACTAAGTTTGGTAGATTATGGAATGATGGAGATGATAGGAATGTATTACATTACCATGATGCCACTCATCAAGATAGATTAGGCACTTATCACAACATTAGTGGAGCATTACATTTAGAGATTAGCACATTCCACTTTGTTATAATAGAGATGATCATTAATTTGGAGTACATGTGGCATATAATCTAATTACTGATGAGAGGAGATATAATCTATTAGAGGTTGCAAACACTGAGCATGACCGATCAGTGACTATACGAACACCTACATGTTGGAGTTTGGGATTTGTGAATAGATATAGATGGGTAATTTAAGGATGAGTCTATTAATATATTGACCATAGTATTTGTCTATTTTTATTGGCATATTATTTCTAGACAAGATCAAAAAGTAGTTCCATCTAGGGCTAGGGGATGTAATCATAGATATGGTACATGACTACTAGATTTTTACATGGGGCCGTATAATATTAGGCCATTTATAAATAGAATTACACATGGGGGATTACAAAGGAGAAGAAATATTTGGGCCTTTATTATTTCTATATATATGGTGTTGAGAGAATTTGGCTATCTAAAGGCCACTAGGTATGTTTGTAGACTAGAATCTTGATCAACCCTTAGTATTTTGATGGTATATTATTCTATGAGTGAAGAGAGCACATGCATGGGATATGAGGTATTATAAATAGGCATTTGATAGCTTGAAAGAGGATCAAATTACATGGATTCCTTATAGGTAGGTTTAATGAGGATGGGTAGAGGATGTCAACTACACTAACTATATGCTGACAAAGAGATACCTAATAGGATCTAGAGATTTTATTATATAGAGATATTATCCTGACAAGGTGTAAAGGCATTTTAGACACTATAAATACATCTTGGGTAAAGAGGATTTATTCATGAGGAGTGATAGGGAGAGACCTCAGTGGGGTGGATAGTGGATAGGGATTTAACATGAGTTGATAATGGGAGCATTGTTCCTATGGTGTGGGATTATTAGACACTGATAGCCAATCCTAGAGTTATTTTTGCTTATACAAATTAGTGGTGATAGAGGCAGCCATAGAGACTATTGAGACCACTTCAAGAAGCTAGGAGGAGAGGAGTGGTGTAGAGACTAGTACATGTATAGTCACATTTGAGGAGATGATGGGCATTAAGGCCATAATCCCAAGTTGGGAGAGATGGTAGGGATGGTAGACAAAATGATTCTGATCAAGTAGTGATGATTATTGATGGGGGAAATTAAGATGTGGTTGAAGCTGATTAGGGATTAGGAGGGGGAGATCAAAAGGTGGGTGGAGGATATTAGGTGGTGAGAGAGGTAGGTCTTGATGTTGTAGGGCCTTTTAGGCCACCTATTACTACAGCTAATTAGGCATAGATTGATAGTTTGAGGTAGGAGGTGAGGGATAAGGTAGAAAAGGTGGATAGGATTATTGTAGAGAAGGATAGGTACTATGTATATATTATAGATTTATAGTGCTAGATCATGCAAAGAGATAGTTATATGGGTCCAGTATTAGCTCATATTATAAGTTTTTTGGGATGGATTGGGAAGAGGGATACATAAATAACATCCTTATAGGGTCATCTAGGATAGATTTGGGCTAGGTATGGACATATAATGACCCTATAGAGGTATATTTAGGCATGGGATGCATATATAGTGGCATTACAATGGTAGAATGGTTAGATTTAGATCAGGTTGAGTCAGAGGGAGGCATAGCTACAAGTGGATGATAGGGCTAGGGATGAGGGAGATAACCTATTACAAATATAGGGTTTAAGAGATGTGACCTTATAGATATCCCACTTGAATTGAGAGTCAAGGTATTACAAGAGTCTATATGAGAGTGCAGTGCTAACAAATCAACATGCACCATCTTATAGGGCTAGTATTTCTTCACATTAAGTATGTGAGCCATCAAAGAGACCATCAGAACCACCATGATATATTTTTGTGAGACATTATGTATACATAATATTTTCAAACATTATTAATTACTGATGTTTTCTCTCTTGCAATAACCTATCAAATCTTAATCTAAGTGTAGGCCCTAAGGGGTGCATCGATAAAGGGCTGGGTAAACCATTATTGATTTTCTAGATTAGTTTCCCTATACAACCACTTGTTATCTACATAAACATATCCTAAAAATACTCCCCTAAGCTTTGCCTCCTTTTTTTCACCCTTTTCTAGTCATTTTCCACTTTCATTTGCCCTTCCTTAAGCCTAAAACCCTTTCCAATAGTTTACGTTACATTGTCGGCCCCATCAACCCTATACTCTAATTGATAAAACTCATTTAGGGTCTAGGTCAGCCCTTAACCAATGTAGACCAAGACATAATTTATTTTTGTCAATAAATATATAGATATGATTGGGTCGACACTATCAGCTAAACTTTCAAAAAGGTTTAGGGTTAAATTTAGTTATATATACACATTCATTTTTTCATTTATTGAGGAAGATATGAAAAATATTATTATATTTTGCATCTTCTTATCCACCATTCTACTTGAGGATCATATCTTAGGATTTCAATACTTTTTTTTGGAGATATGTATCTTTTCTTATGGAGAAGTATTTCGGATGCATACAGAAGTTGTGTAGCCTAAAGCTAACTTGTCCTTATTATCCTTACATACCATAACAACCTATTATGAAGCACCTTGGCCAAGGGAGAGATTAAGGCTCGATGGATTCATCTTTAAAGGTAAGTATTCCTAAATTTATTCCTCTTTCATAAGAGTAGATAGATTTGCATTTGTACTTCTCTCCCATTCATTAGGATTTTGTATACATCGGCATGAGTATAGATATTCTATTCATGCTTATTTTTGATGTTTTTTACCTCCACTATGTGCCACAAGATTTGGTGAGCACTAGATTAGATTTTACTTTACTTTTCATGTACTTTGTGAATATGAAATCATAGGACCTAACTGGGGTTATTACATAATTTTGCTTGACTGGAGGTTTTAGAACCCTCCCTAGTGATTTTACTATGGTAAGATATCCCTTAGTTAGGTCTAATAGATCCATCTTGATCGTGACCCCAAATATCTAATATATCAAT
The DNA here is from genome assembly GCA_037957365.1 of Torreya grandis. Lineage (NCBI taxonomy): Eukaryota > Viridiplantae > Streptophyta > Pinopsida > Cupressales > Taxaceae > Torreya > Torreya grandis. The sequence continues at coordinate 3,676,928 of JARHVA010000696.1, forward strand.
AGTTGGAAGTCTAAGTAGGATTTGTCTTCTTTGAGCTAGGATTGATTAATATATTTGTTGCATTTCCATTTGCATACATAATGGTGAACCCGACATGAATCTAACCCTTGTAAGTTTTCTTTCACACCATCATTTTTATCATAATATTATTTTTATATATTTGTAGTATTGTATTAAAATAGTTGATATAATCTAACTTTGTGTGCACAATTTTAACACACAATCACTTCAAAATGATTTTTTTATGTTTGTGTAGGTCTTTGAAAAAAATAGGTTACTAGATTAATCAGTCTAGCACAGTATTTTTATTTAGCTCTAGATTTGCCTACATAGTTAAACTAGTTGACTATCTATTATTCTCTTTTATTAACATATAGGTCTACAAGCATAGTTAAACCAATCGACTCTATTCACCATTTCTTCTTCAGCATATAGGGTTTTACAAACTTGGTTGAACTAGTCGACCCAATTAGCATAATTTTGTAAAATCATTTAAGCATCACAACATAAAAATTTGTAATCTAAAACATATTCAAGCCCATTAAGGTTCCTTACTTTCTCTCTTTGTCATTTCAATACTTTTTTTCACAAGTTTACAGTCTATAAAATTATATCCCTGTAGCCAACTAGGTTGACCTATTCAACATAGTTTTGTAGTCTATCTTCAATCTAGAAGACATAGTCAACCTATTCGACTATGTTCTTATAGACCTTAATTCTATAGAATAGTAGTGACCTAGTTGACTCTATTCTATATTATTTACATACAATGTCACCTAAACTGACTCTGTACTATTCTCAATCAAAGAATTAACCTATATTTTTTGGTAATTAAATCACCTTTAATTTTTAATAGTTCACATACTTATAATAACTCACATAGCTTAAATAAGTGGTTTTTTAAATTATCATTTTAGTTACACTATTTTTCTCTTTTACACACACTACCAAATCACTTTTCATTCAAAAGGCATTAAACATTTATCTTCCCAAGGCCTACTTGTTATCAATCAAATTTACACACTTTGGAAGGTAGTTCAATCCTTCTAAATTTGATGTAACACGGAAACACCTTAAGGTTTTGGGTACCTTATTGGAGAATTGAATCTCTAGATTAAAGGGCCAGTTCCCCTTGATGAATCACTTAGGCTCAAACACTAATCTACTACTTTCTAGAAAGAGGGAAAGAAACCTATTCTAATAGAGGTGATTCACCAAATATGATTTAACCACTACCAACCAATTGAAAATTCATTTCAAATAAGAGACTAAATTGCACATGATACTACTCCAAATGTACCTCTTTACATTAATATTTCTCATGAAGGTTGTGAAGAGTACTTGAGCTAGAAGGGCTAGTCAAAAGGTCACGACATGAAACTATTGAAAATAATACTCACTAAACACTTAAAAATAACTTAAACACTTCAAGAGACCTGCAAAAATGATTCCAAAGTAAACATGAATGTTAAACAAGGACAAACATGCTAAGGAAGTAAGACTATCACTTAGTAAGATCAACTAGTCAAGCATACATATTTAAACCAATCCATGGAAAAGGTAAAACCAATATATTATCATTGATCAAAGGATATAAATGAGTAGGGTTTTTCCATACCCAAGTGGACGATACAAACTTAGCCTATCAAGTCTAAATATATTTAAAAATGTGAGAAAATAAGGAGAAAGGCGTAAGAGAGAGAGATAGAACTGTGTCTAAAAGAGATTTAAAACAAGAAAGGAGTTTGAAACTTCCCCATCAGGTATTTAAGGGAAAAAATTGGTCTCTTGAAGATACTCTTCTACTCCAAGTGGCATGGAAGTTTCAGACTTTGCTTGACACCTTGCATATCTCTCTAAAATTGCCCTTTTCCTTAGCTTATGAAATTACAAGTGGCTTTATTAATGGTCATGTAATTTTTATTTACATCCTTTCTCTACTATTGACACCTTTTAATAGATCTCTAAAAGTTCCCTTTGACACATCACTTCATTTTCTTGTTAGGTGTCTAGAAGTCTCTTTGTCTCATTATGCCAATTTTACTTACAAGTGTCAAAAATTGATTCATATTATCTAACTCATTATATCTCCATGGATTTCATATTCACATCATATCATACCTATAAAAACTCATGTTTAGGTCTCAAACTACCCACAATAACTCATTATACACCAAAAGCTCTCATTTGACCTCATTTTTTGTAGCCTTGAAAACATGTAAACCTCCTTGTGTAAAAGAATGTTTAGAGGTTATTTGGAAATTGAGAAAATATTTGAGGATTTAGTATGGATTTACATCTCCATGCCAAATTTAAGGTTCTGATCTAAGTGGAACTACCTTTTTTAGCCCATTTTCTCTCCTTAATTAGGACTCAATTAAGCCTCCTTGCCTAGAATCCTAATTTTATGGTCCAGATCTCTCCCACACATGTGAAATAACCCAAAATCATATTATTCACTTTATATATATTATCACCAACCTCCATGATAAATTTAAATTCTTGAGACCCTATGGAAGTGTGAGAACCATGAAATGGCCTTGAAACCTAGTCTCATTTTAGGCCTATTGAAGACTACCCTAAAAAATAATGTTTGTTTGATCACTTCCAGGATATCCTATACATATTTTTTGGCTTTAAAATATCAAATAAATATAATATGACCTCTCCCAACATTTTTCAAGTGTCCATATTATTGTCTCAAAAAAAATGTCACTCATTTTTGGGACAACCTATGAACTATTTTGGTTTAACAAACCAAAATTCTCTCTCCCCTTTTTTAAAATTGTTCTGAGCATTCAAGTTCTTCATTTTTCAAAGCTTTTCTAGAAATATATGGACTCTAAAGGCTTGAATATATGGACTCTGTAGGCTTGAATCTACAGACTCTGGAGGCTTAAATCTATGGACTCGGTAGGCTTAAAATCTATGAACTCTGCAGGCAGGATTCTACAAACTCTTTCAAGGCTCGAGAGACTTAGAGAAAACTACGAACTTAGTTTCTACAGACTCTACAGGACCAATTTCTATGGACTCTATAGGAAGGAATCTATGGACTCTAAAGGAATCAAATCTATGAACTCATTTCTACAGAGTCCCCCAGTTCTATGAACTTGAATCTACAGACTCTACAGGAAAGAAACAAGCTCTCAACACTTAGGTGATTTCAAGGTTGGTTCAACGACAAGGTTCAACCAAAAGGTTCATTAGCAAGCTTCAAAGGAAGGATTGAACATTGAACCATTGAACCTTGAACCAAAAAGGTTCAAGGGTTCAAGTCTTAATGTCATCAAAAAGAGTTAAGTGCTTTGGCAAAGGTTCAATAGTGCAACCGCTTCAAGGTTCAATGGCTTCAAAACACTTATTAAAGAGAAGAAGCCTTGAACCATTGAACCGTTAAACCATTGAACCACTTTGGTTCAAAGGTTCAATAGTTTCAATGGTTTAATAGGTTCAATATCCATATGGTTCAACGTGTTTGGTTCAAGAGATCAAAAAGACTTAGTCAAATAAAGAGATTGAACTGATTGAACCATTGAACCGTTGAACCAAAGTTGGTTCAATCGATCAGTTCAATCAGTAGGTTCAATGGGCTGCCCCAAAGCCAAAGGAAAAAGTGCCCTTGTAGAGGGCAATGAACCAAACCAAGTGCCCTTGTGGAGGGCAGTGAGCAAAAATAGACAAAGAGAATTCCTTCAAAAAAGTGAACTAAGGACAAACAACCCTTGCGGAGGGCAGGTGAGGAGCAGATGGTCCGTTGAAAAAATCCAAAGGATAGTTCTAGGCTTGAATAGTCCTTGTGGAGGGCATATTTCTCTTTTGGAAAAAGAATGCGGCAAAATGATTAAGGCATTTCCTTTAGACATAAAGTTTGAAGGAATTCCTTCAGACTTTTGTCTGAAGAAATAAGCCTGGAGCAAAGACAAAATCCCGCTGAAAGAAAGCCCAATGGAAATTAGAAGTAAGCAGGAAAAAAGAATGAAGGAAAGGAACATTTCCTTTAGACAAAATGTCCAAAGGAATTCCTTTAGAATTTTTTCCAAAGGAAAATCCTGAAGTGAAAGTCCACCAATGAAAGAAAAACCCGTCAAGGAGAAAGAAGCCCGAAGGCCATCCAAAGACCGCCCAAAGGGTATGTGCCCTTATGGGGGGCTCTCACGGAGAAAAAGGGACCTTTCTCAAGACCCTGAAGGGTAGGTCCCCTTTGGGAAGGACCAAAAAAGAAAGCTGAAGGAACTGCCAAGGAATATGATGGGCCCACAGATGTCAAAGTTAAACACCATGAACTAGCTGTTGGGATCCAGACGTCTGGTGATGTCCCCATAGCCATCAAATTTAGGGTAACAAACTAGCCATTATTTTCCTAATGATGATGGGCCTGGAGACATCAAATTCATGGAAATAAAATAGCCATTGATCTTTGAAAGCTTGAATGCAAACCCAAATGCAAAAGGCCAAAATGTTAAAGGGAAGAATTGCTAATGGAAGAGCATAAGGAACCAACAAGATCAAAAAGATAGCCCAGGAGCTCAAATCACAACAAGAAGAGACAAAGAGGAAAATATCTACGTAGTAGTTATTTCTAGTAGGTGAAACAATGGATCAAGTGGACTTCTGAGTACACCACATTGAAGGCATGGCTTGTTGGTCTCCTTTGGAGTAAAGACAAAATGGACAGCTGTGCAGACGTCAGAGAGCATAGACCAGATGATCTAGACCTAGGAAGAGACATATTAGATGAATGGAAATGTCATAGTTAAGGCAATGCACTGTTCCAAGCATGGTCCCTCCAAATAGAACTAAAGGTGCATTGAAGGCATTAACTATAGCATGGGCCATCGCATGGGAAAGAGTGCCAAACCTTACTTGGTGGATATACATTATAATTTCTCTCATTATGTGAAAAGAGATCTTCCTATTAATAGAAGCAAAACTTTACCCAAATTGAAAGGCAAATATTGGGACTTTGAGCTCAGATTGTTGTTCATATCATTTTATCTGAATGAGAAAGCAAGTTGTTTGTAGACTTTGTGCTGTCATAGCTTATATCATTTTAGGAGATTTTTCTTATGTCTATCTTTTGAATATGTTCTTGTTTATTTAATTTGGCAAGAAGAATTAGTGAAAGTAATCAGGAAGGTGTCCTGAAGCCAACTATGGAGAGACTTTATGCCCCCAAAATTACCTTTAGAGTTATTTTTTATGTTCTTGTGTAAAGGATCTTGGGACAAATTTGTGCCCTCATTATCCTTCGTATTTTGTTCTATGTAAAGGACCTCGGGATGACTTTGTGCCCTCATTGTCCTTTGTATCTCACTCTTAGGTAGTCAAGGTGGAGACTTTGTGGTACATCTCAAGCTGCTGGTTACTACGCCCTTGGTTACCAGTTACTTTTACTGCCTGAAAGAACTCTTGTTGTTCCCTACAAGATCACTTCTAAAAGAAGAGAAGTGCCTTTAGTGTCTTCACCAAGATTTTCTCCTCTATTTGTGAACATCATCTTTGAAAAAAAGAGATGGTTGGTGTTATCCTCCCCCCAAGTGTTATTTTCTGCTTATATATATAGTATATAACACCTTATACCTATAGGGAACCTCCCCTTGATGAGAGGAGAGATTTGTCCCCTATTGATGTAGTAAACCTACACACCTAGCCGACCAATCTCCCTATGTTGTGGTTGAAGAGACCTATTTTTCTCACCAGTTAGCTGGTTGACAAAATATTCACCCAATAGTTTTTGGTGACTCTGCTGGAGACTTACATGCAATCTGAAGCCTCAAGTTTCAAATTGAAGCAGTCCCTACCCTTATCCATTATAGACTCTGGCGACTCCATTATGTGTCTTACCCATTATCATTATAGCCTTACCATCTCCCTCCACCTCCATGCCAACTGGGATAGAATGCGTAGTTTGAAGCCTCAAGCTTCAAGCTAAAGTAGGGCCAATTCTTTCCAATTTTTGTTCTATAATCTGGCAACTCCACAGTATACCAAGAGCTAGAGAGCCCAAGGTGTTTTTGATCCTAGTTTTGAGTTGGTGTAGTAGGGTAATATTGATTTGTTCCCTCCCTGACTTCAATCTCAACGATCTAGGAGTGTTCCTCCTACTCGTACCAGGTCACCATCACAAGGCAAAGCTTCTTTTTTTATTGTTAGCAGAGCTTTGCCTATAAATACTCCACCTAGATTTTTTATCCCTCTTTTTCATAATCCCATCATGGAAGTTCAAGGCCCCTAGGGTAACTCTTTTGGGCCACTTAATTTGACCCCACCTCTCCATGAACTTCCACATAGCTTAAGGAAGAACTTCCCCAAATTCTTTGGTGATGGGAGAGTTCACCCTGATGAACACATTGCAGCCTTCAACATAGCTTGTGGTAGTCAAGCTCTTTATGGAAACACTACAAGGTGTTACTATAGATTGGCTAGATCAATGATTGACTGGGACACACTCAAAGCTAAATTTATAGCCAGGTTTAAGCCTGTTGAAGATGCACATGCTTTGCTGGCCCAACTCACACAGATGAAGAAGGAACCTTATGAACCTATGAGGGATTTCATATCAAAGTTTGACAAGCTAAGGAATTGAATCTTTGTTATTGCTCAGCCAACACTTGAAAACCTCAAATGCTTCTTCATCAACTCATAGCTGCCTAAAGTGAGTTTTCTACTAAGACATACTAGCCACATAAACCTTGAGGCTGCTGAAGACTTGGCTACTGAAGTATAAGATGACCTTATCTTGGTAGGAAAGATAAAGAGAGATCCAAATAGAGGTAAATCCTCTTCATCTTTTGAGTATCCACCTATAGGAACCATAGATCAAATGGTGCAAAAAATGACAAATGAATTGCTAGCATTGAAAAATAAAATGGCACAAGGTATGTCTTTTACTCCTTCATATAGAGATGTACCAAGGAGGACATTCCCTAATTAGGCATACCAAGGCAATGCAGCAAGGAATCAAGGGTAGCCAAATCATCTTCCTCCTCCACAGAGGAACCTTGCCCTTGAAGCACCTCTAACCAACTCAGCAGTTGGATATCTAGAAATAGAACATGATTTCTCTTTCCAACCTAAGTTTGAGCAAGAAAATGACACTGATCTCTTCATAGATGATCAAGAAGAGTTAGCTGGTGACTCCCACATTAGTTTTTTGAATTACTAGGATGAACCCAAAAGTAAAGGTGAAGCATTCAAGGGATCATATGTGGTATTCACTTGGTCCAAGAATTAGTCAGCCCAACTAGTTGATAAGGAGAAAGAAGAGGAGCAACCTCAACTAGAAATTTCAATTGCTAAGCAGGGAACCACTCTACCTTTCCAGCCAAAGGACCTGGTGGTTGCTAAAAAAGTAAGTATCCCAAACATTTCTACACCTTCAACTTCAAATTTGTAGGTCAGTCTGCCCCCTAAAAACCAAAAGGATGAACTACCTTTCCCTATTCCCAGGCCATTTTAGTCATTTGACATAATCAACCATGTCAAGAAAACTAAAATTCAAATGACTAAATTTAAATTCCTACAAGCCAACCTTGAGTAGTTGGATAGGTTGGTAGAGTGTGTGAAGAATACATCCATCCCTACAAGACAAGAAATTCCCAAGGTGACTCATGATTCCCCCAATAATGCACCCACCAAGAACAACCTTGTCATTACTCTTCCTATTGCTCCTGGTAGGACTGAACCTTTCTATATCTCATTGTTGATAAATGGTCACAAGCTGAGTAACTACATCATTGATTCTAGTGCATCTAACAACATCATGCCTACCAAAGTGGTAGAATCTCTTAGTCTCACACTATCCAAGACATTTGAGAGATGCTTCTCCATGGAGAACAAATAAGTTCCACTACTAGGACAAATCAAGGATGCCCAATTTGTATTTGTGGCATTCCCAGAAAAGAGAATCAAGATGACGGTCCTGGTGGCTGACGTCCTAGCCTCATACGTCATTCTGTTGGGATGAAATTTCTACAAGGATTTGGGTGGTGAGTTGAGCATGGACCTATCTAAGGCAAGGATCCCTGTCAAAGGTGTTATGAAGAGGCTGCTCCCTGAAAAGGAAGCAAAATATGTTGTCACTTAGACATTAGCACCTAAAGCTAAGATTCTATTTGAGTCTTCAAGTAGGGGTAATTACTTCTTATCCACAGAGGATGTTCATGTTTTAGCTGATGAAAGTCATGTAGGTGTCGATCTAAAGATTGATTCAAGAAAAACATCAGAAGAATTGGTAGGGCATAGTATAGATGAAAAAGGATCTTCCATCTCTAATGAAGATAAATTTGATAGAAGATCAATTTTTGATGATGTTTAGATCTAAATTTGATGGTAGCAATTCCTCTATCAGTGTTAGAGTCGGGATGGTGTTGATATCTCCTCAAGGAGATATTTTTCCTCCTTCATACAAGTTGTAGTTCAGCAACACCAACAACACTGCTGAGTATGAATCTCTATTACTCAGATTGAAGGCTGCTCAGGATGAAGATGTCAAACTCCTTCATGCCAAAAAAGATGTTGAACCAATGGTTTATTAGGAGTTTGATGATGACAATCAAAACATGTGCTGGACTGAAAGAGTAGAATAGTGAGCTATGGTAGTGGACCATACTATTGTGCACCAAAGTAAGAAAGAGGAACCCTTCACCGAGAGAGCAAAGATTCATGGTTTTTGGATTAGAGACCACGTCTTGCCATGGCACAAGAAGAGAGAACCAAAAGGAGTACACAAGAAATGTGATTCCTAGTGGAGAGTTCTATTTGCTTATCACCAAATCTAGGGACAAAATAGTTTCTTGCTGGTTTATCAGGATGGAACACCATTTTTATTATCTCATAATGGGTAGCGTCTAAATCACTTCAATTCTTAAAGTATCAGATAAGTTCACCTATACATATGTATATTTGTATAGTCTTTATTTCTATTTTGTGCTTTTCATTTTCATTTTTTTTAGAACCTTTATTTTTGGGTAACATGACTCCATAGCCTAATGGCATACTTCAAGGCACTGGAGATTCTGGTTTCTACTCCCCTCAGCTGTTCCAAGTTTTCAACTAAAGGAAGTTCCCCAACTAGAGCCAGCTGTTGTCCCTAAAAAAATGTCACTCATTTTTGGGACAACCTATGAACTATTTTGGTTTAATAGACCAAAATTATCTCTCCCCTTTTTTAAAATTGTTCTGAGCATTCAAGTTCTTCATTTTTTAAAGCTTTTCTAGAAATCTATAGACTCTGTAGGCTTGAACCTATAGACTCTATAGGCTTGAATCTATAGACTCTACAAGCTTGAATCTATGGACTCGACAGGCTTAAAATCTATGGACTCCATGGATAGGATTCTATGAACTCTTTCAAGGCTTGAGAGACTTAGAGAAAACTATGGACTTAGTTTATACGGACTCTGTAGGACCAGTTTCTACAGACTCTATAGGAAGGAATCTATGGACTCTGTAGGAAGAAAATCTATGAACTCATTTCTACGGACTCCCCCAGTTCTATGAACTTGAATCTATGGACTCTGCAAGAAAGAAACAAGCTCTCAACACTTAGGTGATTTCAAGGTTGGTTCAACGACAAGGTTCAACTAAAAGGTTCATCAGCAAGCTTCAAAGGAAGGATTGAACATTGAACCATTGAACCTTGAACCAAAAAGGTTCAAGGGTTCAATGGGTTCAAGGTTCAATGTCATTATCAAGAGTTAAGCACTTCGACAAAGGTTCAATAGTTTAACTACTTCAAGGTTTAATGGCTTCAAAACACTTATCAAAGAGAAGAAGGCTTGAACCATTAAACCATTGAACCACTTTGGTCCAAAGGTTTAATGGGTTCAATGGTTCAATAGGTTCAATGGCCATATGGTTCAAGAGATCAAAATGCTTAGTCAAATAAAGAGATTGAACCATTGAACCAAAGTTGTTTCAATCGGTCGGGTCAATACATAGGTTCAAGGGGCTGCCCCAAAGCCAAAGGAAAAAGTGCCCTTATGAAGGGCAATGAACCAAGCCAAGTGCCCTTATGGAGGGAAGCGAGCAAAAGCAGACAAAGAGAATTCCTTCAAAAAAGTGAACCAAAGACAAACAACCCTTTTAAAGGGCAGGCGAGGAGTAGATGGACCATTGCAAAAATTTAAAGGATAGTTATGAGATTGAACAATCCTTATAGAGGGCACAATTCTCTTTCAAGAAAATAATGCAGCAAAATGATTAAGGCATTTCCTTCAGACAAAAATTTTGAAGGAATTCCTTTGAACTTTTGTCTGAAGAAATAAGCTCGATGAAAAGCAGAAGCAAGCGGGAAGAAAGAATGAAGGAAAGGAACATTTCCTTCAGGAAAAATATTTGAAGGAATTCCTTTGGAATTTTGTCTGAAGGAAAATCTTGAAGCAAAAGTCTACTAACGAAGGAAAAACCCGTCGAGGAGAAAGAAGCCCGAAGGCCATTCGAAGACCGCCTGAAGGGTATGTGCCCTTATGGGGGGATCTCACTAAGAAAAATGGACCTTTCTTAAGACTTTGAAGGGTAGGTTCCCTTCGAGAAGGATAAAATAAGAAATCTGAAGGAATTACCAAGGAATATGATTGGCTCACAGATGTCAAAGTTAAACACCATGAACTAGCCGTTGGGATCTAGACATCCGATGATGTCCCCACAGCCGTCAAATTTAGGGTAACAAACTAGCCATTGATTTCCTAATGATGACGGGCCCAAAGACATCAAATTCATGGAAATGAAATAGCCATTGATCTTTAAAAGCTTGAACATAGACCTGAATGCAAAAGGTCAAAATGCCAAAGGGAAGAACTACTGATGGAAGAGCGTAAGGAACTAGCAAGACTAAAAAGATAGCTTGGGAGCTCAAATCATAGCAAGAAGACACAAAGAGGAAAATATCTATGCATTAGTTATTTCCAGTAGGTGAAATAGTGGATCAAGTGGACTTCTGAGCACACCACATTAAAGGTATAACCTGTTGGTCTCCTTTGGAGTAATGATAAAATGGACAACTGCACAGACGTCAAAGAGGACATACCAAATGACCTAAACCCGGGAAGAAACATATTAGATGAATGGACACACCATAGTTAAGGCAATACACTATTCTGAGCATGGTCCTTCTATATAGAATTGAAGGCACATTAAAGGCATTGACTGCAACATGGGTCATCCCATGGGAAAGAGTGCCAAGCCTTACTTGGTGGATATATATTGTAATTTCTCTCATTATGCGAAAGGAGATCTTCATGTTAACAGAAGCAAAACTTTGCCCAAATTGAAAGGTGAATACTGGGACTTTGAGCTCAGATTATTGTTCATATCATTTTATCTGAATGAGAAAGCAAGTTGTTTGTAGACTTTATGATGTCATAGCTTGTATCATTTTAGGAGATTGTTCTTATGTCTGTCTTTTGAATGTGTTATTGTTTATTTAATTTGGAAAGTAGAATTAGTGAAATTAATTAGGAAGGTGTCCTGAAGCTAACTGTGGAGAGACTTTGTGTCCCCATAATTGCCTTTAGAGTGTTTTATTTCTGTTCTTGTGTAAAGGATCTTGGGATGACTTTGTGTCCTCATTATCCTTCATATTCTATTTCTATGTAAAGGACCTTGGGATGAGTTTGTGCCCTCATTGTCCTTCGTATCTCACTCTTGGATAGTCAAGGTGGAGACTTTATGATACATCTTAGGCTGTTGGTTACTACACCCTTGGTTACCAGTTACTTTTACTACCTAAAAGAACTCCTGTTGTTCCCTGCAAGATCACTTCTGAAAGAAGAGAAGTGCCTTTAGTGTCTTCACTAGGATTTTCTCCTCTATTTGTGAACATCATCTCTAAAAAAAAAAAGATGGATGGTGTTATCCTACCCTCGAGTGTTATTTTTTGCTTATATATATAGTATATAGCACCTTATACCTATAAGGAACTTCCCCTTGATGAGAGGAGAGATTTGTCCCCTGTTTATGTAGTAAACCTGCACACTTGGCCAACCAATCTCCTTATGCTGTGGTTGAAGAGACTTATTTTGCTAACTAGTTAGCTAGTTGACAAAATATTCACCCAACACATATATCCAAAACCCCTACAAAACACTAAAAACCTTGAAAAATAATACATTTACTATAGCTTATACAATTTCAAGTACAAATAAAATAAACATAGAGAATATGCTTGGAGTCTTAAATAATATCCGAGAGCATTAAAGAGTAACTTTGGTTATTTAATGCACTTTATAAGTCAATCTATCACATCGGGTCTATAATAGGGTTTTATGAGGGTTTAAAGTGACTTTAGTTCTTAGTGATTGTTCATAAACCCTAGGCCCTCAACCCCTAAACCAGTTCCATTAATTTCAATTTTACTATACCTAGGAGCTTAGGTCACCATGCATCTTAACCGTATAGTTATGATTGTAAGAAGTTGAGTCTTGGTCTATAAATTAGCCATTGGAAAGGGGTTGACAATATTAAGCATTATTCATGCATTTGATGGGTATAATTCAACAAATGACACCTCAATATGTAAGGGTAGGGACCTCAATACCATCCCTAAAAACCACTAGGTTCCATTCATAGGTTCATGATCTCAACAAGTGAATAAAGGTATGCCTTGAGATATAATCATGCATTTGGGGAACTCAAGGTGGTTTTGAGTATTAAAATTTCACTTTTATTTCTTTCCCCTATCCATTGATGGTTTTTAAAGGTATTTTATTTAATTTAACACTTTTAAATACATTTATATCTCATTTTCCACCCATTATTCCCTCTTATCTATGACTATCCTATAGGTCTGCCTATGTATGAATTAGTCCTCATAGACCTAGATAGAGTTTTCAATATATGCTTCACTTTAGGTGAGTCTAAGGGCCTTATGTATTTATCTTTTCTAGTAAACCATATTCAATTATTTTACTTTACCTTAGTCCTCTTTTCTTCATTCTAAAGCAACAACTTTATCTTTCCAGGGTAGACAGGCCTGCAATTTCATTTGGCCTAAAATATAGTTTTCAACTTTTGATCTTCCTTACTGATTCTAATGATATTTTGGAATTTCACTATCACTATTAAACCATTTTTATATTATTTACCCTCCCTCAGACCATTTTTTCCTTCATAACAAACAATTATCCCTCATGACTAGGTAGGTAGACTTGTAGCTTGCATTGGCTATGTAGATAGGGTTTTGGAGAGCTTTGTAAATATTCAACTATAGTGAAATTACTTTAGGTCCTTTTATCTTTGAATGATTCTTAAAAACTATCTATCACTTCACCCCAGCTTCCCATATCACTGACTATAGGTGACCTTTTTTCCTCAAGCTTATAACCAGCCTTCTTACATAAACAACCTATAGGTGGTCCTTAGGGTAGTCTGAGTGCATCTTTGGGTTGTAGGACTTCAATTTTAAAAATTTTACATATAAATTATTTTTTAATATTATTAATATTTTTTAACTTTCTCAAATTTCTTGAAACCTTCACACATTCACTTGTTACTTATACATATTTAGTACATGGTTGTAGGTGGCTACTTAGGGAAGAGTCTGAAAATGAGGACGTAAACCTAGTTTATCAACTCCATCATGACATATTAAAGATATTAAATCTTAATGAAAGGTTCACTTCCCCTATTTCACAAGGTTCATGGCTCTTTATGACATTTTTAGACCTTGTCCTTCTTATTTTTCTAGACAGACCTATGTATATGCATTAAGGATATAAAATCTATCTTCTTGACCCTCATTTGACTCCAAATGGATTATATGTCCTCAATATTATGTATATTTTCTCTTTAAATTATTTATTCATGCTTTAACCAACTTTTCTTAACATAAACCAATGCTTTTATCCAAAAAGGACCTACAGGTCGGTAACCTGTATGTCTCTTTTCTTACTTGTTTAGACTTGCTAAGACATACCTTTCAGTATTTGTCTTAGAATTTGTAATCAAATCATGTTATTTATATATCACTTCTCAATTTTTTGTATACTTATCACTAATCACCATACAATCTCAAATGTGCCCATTCACATGTACAAATTGTGTGTATAGTCATCTCATATGTAAGGGTTATGTATAGAATGGAGTCTATGGTATGGTGTATGCCTTTTGAGGATTAAAAATATTCTTTCATCGTCATATGAATTTTTATGAATCTATATTATTTTCTCTACTATCAAAACATCTTAAGAAAGAACCTAGACCTCATGAATGTTCACCTACAAGTCTGCAGACTTGTGGGTGATATGAGCTTATATTAGTCCTTGTTGAAGGGTGTAAATGAGTCTCATTGTCATTGTATTAATATTATAACATGTTCAAAAATTATCTCTCATTATTTTTCATTTCCAATTGGATCAAGCTTGGCATTCAAACCTGTAGAAGACTGCTAATACATAGAATATGCTTCTAAAAGACAAGAATTTAGCATCCCTTGAAAGCTATCTTTAAAGGGCCATTTGTAGAGATTTATAACACATGGGTAATATGATATTTAAGGATATTATATGAATAATTAATTAATTTAAACTTATGAAATTAAAAATCTTTCAAAACAACCAAACACTTGTAGCAAGGGTGTTTGAAACTCCATACACTTGAGACACTTTCTCCTTGATGAAGGCACTTCATTAAATTTATTTGGTTGATGAAAATAACATTGAAATAACTATTTTTACCTTTTAAAACATACCAAAATACCATTATCATCAGTTTCTATCTAAGGTGAAGAAACAAAAGCAACATCAGACCTTGCTTGAATGGACAAGGCATAGTGACTTCCTGTCACTCTTAGTGATTGTTCATAAAGAAGACGGTATGAATCTAAAAATTATTACCAAAAAATGGAATCCTAATAAGACCTTCTCCTCTATTAAAAAAATTATGATACAACTCTCTCTCCTCTATCCATACCATCCACTTGAATTTTTCCCTTGCAAGCTTGTAAAGAGAGGATGGAGGTTTTGAAGCAAGTTTTGCATTTTTAGGATCTGCCACTACAAACCAAATGTGGATTTCACCTATAGAAGCTAAAATGACACTTTTTAAATGTTTTTTTTCCTTAATATGAGTTCAAAATTCTGTAAAAGTGCCCAAAACCCCCTTAAAAGCATTGAAAATCAAGATTTTAACCAATTTATGACTTGTTGATATACACTTTTACTTTGGTGGGTTTATATATACATGAAAGTTTGAAAAAAGTCACCTTTTTCCTCATAAAACACTACCTTAAAGTCCACAAAATAACCTTAAGCTTTCCAAATCATCATGAAATGTGATTAAGGCATGAAATGACTTTGGGAAACTCCTAACAACCTATGACACCACTTGACCAAGTTTTATTGCACCATGATATGACTAGGCTAGTACACACAAAGACAAAGTATTGCCTTAATTTATCCAAATAAACCTTAAACAATACTAATAAGTTTTTATGAAGACATAATAGAGACCATATAAGGCATGACAAGAATTTGAACTAGGTTATAAAGACATAACACTCAACTTTTTTCCTATATGGGTTGACATTTTGAATTTGGGGGTCAAAATTAGTCATCACTACCTACTTGGATTTCATTACCAATGGGGAAGCCGACTTGGTTTTCTGTCCAAGTATCAATACATGGTTAATGGTATATATTATAAAAACACCCAAGACCCTTATCACGATGAGATTGTGAAGTAATGGAGTAGTCCCCAATACTAAGCCAATACTGTTACCAATATAGGTCCCTTTCAACCCAAACATCCTAAAACCAACCTTAGATTACTTTTTATTTTATTATTTCAACCAACTTCCCTATCACATTAAAATCAAAATTTATTAGAACTAACAATTAGGATTACCAATTAGTTAGCATTTACTTTCTAATTGTTGCTTGCTCTTTGCTCATTGTATATTGTATTACAAAACTTGCATTGGCTAGTGTTGGTGTAAGGTTTATGTTGTGTGTTTCCATTGGGTTAATTACTTTGATCTAATTTCTTGTGTACATAATTTAATCTTACTTAAAATTTATCTTTCAAAATTTTCCTCTATTTCAGAACACTATCATTTTGGTCGATACAGTCTCTTACAGATTGTTTATCCTTCCTATTCAACAATACATAGTCAACCTACATGACTATGTATACCTCTCTTCTTATTTAATTCTTTATTTATCACTACATACTTGACTTGCATGAATGTGTATCCTTGTCGCCCTATTCAGTTCCCTATTTAGTAGTATACAGTCGACCTACATGACTATGTATCTGTGTCTTTGTATTATGTACCCTAATTTAGTAAACATAGTTGATGAGTTTGAATATGTATCCTATTTTTTTATTTTATCTTTACATCACTCCTTTTAGCCTCTTTCTCTCATCATGAACTTCTTTTTTGAAGATAACATAGAGCTGAACTCAATAGACATGATGAGCTTTACCAATCCCAATAGGTTTCCCTAAAAATAGCTTGTGGCTTTCACTTTAGATGAAATCAATGTGCATGTGGTCACTTGCACTACCAATTATAGGACTCTTCCTAATTCATCATCAGCTTATAACCCTCTTTTCTCCTTAAAATTTCAACCATAATTAGAGTACACAACTAAAATGATTTTATTCATTAATGATTTTCCTCAACATAGGGGAAAAGACCCTTCAATTATTTACAATCTCATTATAAGTGGTCAATTAGAAGAACCCCATTCACCCTCACCTACATTCTCTCATGGATTTGGGGGTGATACCTTTTTTGATTATAAACCTCTCCTTTATTTCTTGATTCCTTCTCACATTATGAACTCTTCTTCTTTGATTTATTCAACCTGCATGCCAAGTATCTCTACTAAGATGGTAGGTTCAACATCTAGTGGGCCTTTTCTATGACCCCTCCTTAATCATTCCACTAGTGCACCATTTCTACCAATATTAATCATGACACTAGTGCTTCTTTTTCTCCTAATGCCAATCCTTCTACTAGTGTATATTTTGATACACATGCTAATCATGTTACTAGTACCTCTTTTTCTACCAATGCTTCTCAATCCACTAGTGCCACACATGCCACTACTCATAGTGCAACCCAAGCCACTAATACCAATGTTAATGTTTTGCATTTCATGAAAACTAGTCACAATACTGCTCAAACCCATAAACTCTTATTACAAATTTTTAATCAAATGAACACTTTTCAAACTAATAATGCTAATCAAATGATGCAAATGCAAAATCACCTTATTCACCTTTAAAATAAACCTCAATAGGTTCCATGGGGAGTGTAAAATCAAATTTCCCCCTAACACCTCCTTAGGGATTCCCATGATAACCTCATTCCTCAACCACCCCTAGTTTACAAAATGATCAAACATCTTCAAAATGTACCTCTTACACCTCAAAATGCCAATATAGACATAGGAGGTATCATACCTACCATTAGTTACAACGGGTCAACTGATCCTACCTTATATTTAAAAATGTTTGATAATTTCTACAAAGATTGGGTTAAATTAAACACTTTTTTTGATATCAAACTATTAGCAAAAACACTCTTCGAAGATGCTTTAGATTGGTATATTCAACTCAAATCCCATTCTATCACTAGCTTGAAAGATCTATTTAATTACCTAATACAAGAGTTTCAAACTAGTGACCTCCCTAAGAATACCATTAGGGGAAATTTAGATGTAAAATGGACCTCTTAAGAAATCCTAAAAAATTATATTTTTTATTTTATAAATTATTTAAATAAAAATAAAAATAAATCACTCAACTACATGGGTTAAGTGGGACTTCATATTTATATGATGACTCATAAAAAGATTTCTTCACTATACTTTCTATATTTTTTAGATAGTCTTTAAGCTTTTTTATCTCTCAAAACTCAATCGATCTTAAGTTTCTAAAAATTACACAATTTATTTTCTTATATGAAAATATGACTATATATATTTTTAACTCATATTTTATTAATAAAATTTGTGTTTCTAAATAAATGTAACAATAAATAGTTATCATTGTAAATAATATTTATTAATATTATCTTTGTAAAAAATATTTATATCCATTATCCACATAATAGTAATAATATTATATATCTATTATCCACATAATTATATTTATTATCCTTGTAAATAATATTTATATCCATTATTCGTATAAATAATAATATTTATTAATATGCACATACACATAAAATGATATCCGTTCATTGGTAGAAACACAACTAATTCATATTAATCCATTTTCATTTCTTTCAATTAAAAAAAAAAACAAATATAAAATATTTAATTATTAAATAAAAAATATACTATATTTAATGTGGCTCATTTTATAATACACCATATGTATATTAAAGTTAATAAAGAAGTATGGGCCTCACAATGTATAAAGATAAGGTGACCTAATATTAAAATTGTTGATACATTAAATTATGAAATTCAATCACACATGCAATTCTAAAGGTTAAAAAAAAAAACTAATTCGCATTATTGAAAGAGTAGTCCATAACTTAGGTTAGATGCCTAGTCAAATAATACATTGGATTTCATGGAAATTGAAATGATTTTGTAATTTTAATTTCTCATTTTCACATGTTTGCCTTGGCCTATTTCCTATTTTATATTTAATGTTTTGTAAAAGCCTTTTTAGAAAACATGTGCACCCATTGAATAAAAACTATGATGGTTATGAATTCTATAATCTCCTGCACTCTCAAACTTATTACTGAGGATAATATGTGACGTCACAATAGAATAACTCTCAAATGTCCAAATAAAAGTAATTATATTAAGTCATAGTTAGTAAATAATAAATAAACATGATACCATTTTCACCTCATAAGTTTATTTGGAAGATAATCATGTGGATTGGAAAGATAATAAATTGTTAATGGAGAGAATTATCTATGATCAATGATTAATAGTGTACTAAATTATGACCAAACCATCAATAAGTAATCGCTTTTCTATATTCATGTGTTGTATTTAATATATGTGACACAACCATTAGCCACTATTTTTAAATTTGTATTGAGGTAATAAGTAATACATATTATATTAGAAAAATTTCACATCAACAGAGGTTTAAAAATATTCAAAATGTATTTTTAAATTAGAAAAAAATAAACTTTATAAATTAAAATTATTTTAATTAAATGATAATAATTTTATAAATTCTAGTGTAATGTTTAAGGAAGACCCTCTTTAGATCATAGGGATCTTTAGAGATTTTTACTCAATGAAAATGGAACTGAAAAAGTAAAAAATATTTACACTTTCTATAAAAAAAGATGGAATAAAACAAGTAGGGTCATCTTAACTAAAGTGAGTTAATTTATAGGATTTGGTAAGTTTTATATAATAAAAAAAATGATTATATTTTTATTTTAGATGAGGTCACCCCAGGAGATGATGTCATATTTTAAATGACTTAAATTGTTTTTATATGTTATTATTCACATTTTTGGGATTCTCTTAAAAGGCCCATTTTACATTTATATTTCCCCTGATGTTTGGCTCACTTTATTAATTGTAAGTAACTTGAAATTGAAACAACACAAGCTTTCATCAAATGGTGGAAGACCTTATCTAATAAGTGTGAGCATAATATGGAGGATGATAATCTCTTTCATCTATTCACCAATGCTCTTTATCCCAAGTTGCAATATCAAATTAGGACTCTCTCTCCCATAACTTTGGAAGAAGGCCTCAACCAAGCCAAACACCAAGATTTTCTCATGCACCAGTTTAAACCATCCTAACTTCCCATTTGCACTCGCATGCTCATTAAAAATAAAAATCATCATGCCACCAATAATGGTGTCACTGACTCTTATGATACCATTCATAATATTTAAGCCATCATTCCCCACAACATTATGAAACATGCTCCCCCTCTAAAAAACACCCCTAACCCCCAATTTTATCAAATAAATAACATTAACATTCATAAACCATTATCCTTAGTTGAGCTCCAAAAGTTTCTACCAAGGCCTCTACCATGATAGCTTGATCCCACTCATCTTATGAAATCATGGTTTGATCCAAACAAATTTTGTTGGTTTCATGCCAGTTGGGGCCACTCTCACAAGACTTGTAGGCAATTACTTAATTTATGTATTTTATTTTTGACCCCATATTTGATCATGATTCACTCAATCATAATCACCAACAAGATTATGATATATCCTTTAAAGCTCACAAAACACAAAAAAAAATCAAGATTTGAACTAGGCTAATGCTCATCTTGCCATATATAAAGACCCTCTTCCTGATCATCAAGACAATAATGACAAGCCTACTCCTTCCACCAATAGTGTTGAAAGTCTTATATACCAAACTCCTAAAGATAATGTGGTAAATATAACTAATATGTGAAGGGTAGTTTCTTTCATTGATTCTCATCCTACACACGCACTAAACATCCTAAACATTTCATGGTATCCAAGATTCCTCCCCATCTCATCTAATAGAGTTGGGACAAGAGGACCTTATATCTTTCCAAGAACTAATTCTAACACCTCAATTGGATAAAACCTCTAATACTATTTATACAACTACCCCAACATATACACCTATCGATAACATTCTTCAACCTTCCAATAAAAAATTTTCAAATCAATCACCAAACATACTCAAATCAACTTTCCCTTCATCTAAAGACAATCAACTAATTCTCCATCATACTAAACTGACCATGTCTTGTCAACACAATTTTGATTTTCCTTCTACACCTCCTTCCCGTGAGCTCCTCTAACATTACGTGCCTCTATTTAGAAGTCCCCCATGGGCTATTATGAATGTGACTCTATCTTAGAACTTACCAATCTCCCATCTCAAATAACCTTTCTTGAACTCATGTGAACTTCTATGTATCATCATAATCACCTAATGCAACTATTATTCAAAATGAAAATTCCCCATCCTCCCTTAGTAGGATGTGAAACTACCTTATTTGGGTCATAAGATAGTATCTTACAATAATGCAAAGAGATTTCTATACACATTGATGAAACAATGGACACTTCTCTCTCCCTAAAATTTCCTATTACTTTCATGATCCCAGATGATATTTTACTTCATGTGGATGATCCTCCATTATTTATAAGAATTCAAATTAGTGATATCTATTGATACCTAAAACTCTCACTCTCATAAAATAGATTCTTATGGGAAGCTTTATAGATGTGGGATGAAAATACGATATGTGAAGTAACCTCTAGGATTTTAGAATTTGGCTCTTTGAATTAATTATGGGGGAGAAGGAGAAAATAAAAATAAAATGAAAACAAAATTAATTAAGGTGATGCACAAAGATATTTAGTGTATCCATATAAAATTGCATAACATAGCTTGAACCATAGAAACACCATAGATAATTTAAAATATCATACACATGATTTAATACCTATAACATAAGTAAAAGCCAAAACTATAGAAGTAGAGAAAATAAACAACAATAAATTTCACTCAATTTGAGATATAATACCACATCCTCTTCATTGTTAGGTGAAGAACAAAATACAAAAGGCCCAAAGGCAAACTATATAATATTCAATCTTTCCCACGATGGGTACCTACTAAGGTTGTGAAATGAGAATAATCAACTACTGTTATTCCTATTCTAAAACTAACTATTACAATTGTTGCTCTTAAATAATAGTAAGAATAATTTTTATCCTCTAATATCCCCCCTTAAAAAATAAAATATCCATGAATATATAGGCACAATGGCTTCATGGGGAAATGATACCTGGGACCAGACACTCTGCTCATGATGAGGCCATTATAATCAAATAGGGAGATTCAGCTCATGAGTGTAGTTGGTTTTCAAAATCCTAGATATGGCATAATTATTAATGCCTCATGATCTCCATGATTCTTAGAAGAAGCACTATGGTGATTCATGTCTCCATTGAAACTACCTTTGGAATTATCATTATAAATGGGGCCCACTTTTCTTAGCTAATGGCACACTTGAAGCTCTAATAAGAAAAAATTTGCTCTCAAGGATTACTAGAATGACATGTGGAACTCTAAGGGGTGAGTGGTCTTATTTGAATCCCTTTTATCACCTTTTAAACTAGTAATATGTGGGGCCACCACATGGCAAGGTGGCACTACTCCTAGGGAAGTCAAGAACTCCTTTATAAATAATGACACTTATTACTTAACCAAGATCCACAAAGATGTTTTGGTCATTCTAATCTTTTGATCAACAACTCTTTTATTTTGTCCTTTGAAAGGATTATGTTGTCTATGAGGAATGGGGAAGGGAGCCCCAACTGGACCAGCTACTCAATGTGCCCCTTCATATCTTGAACCACTTTATCTAAGGTATCTAAGAATGCTTTGTATTTTGGTGTTGCCCTATTACAACTCAGATACTCATTCACCTTCACCATCACCTACTGTCTGTTGGCCACCCATACTATTTAGAGTGTCCCATCTATCATGTTATATAATGTTTGGACCAGGAGCTATGAATCTTGAAATTTTGGGGACACGAAGGCAAATAATTTATCCACAAATGGACTTACCTATATGCTCAACCATTGTGAGTCCATGATGAACCCAAGTGTTAGTTTCAAGTTTGAGGTTACATTATTTATTCTCTTCTAATAGGATACATATAGTTTTTGGACCATAGGGAGGATATTTATGATCTAAGAATGGGTGGTGATGTCATTTTTTAGTTTCTAGATCTCATAGTCTTTAGTCAAGTATTCCTAATATAATTGTTGTTTTGCATTTGTATATTTCAAGAAACTCTTGTGGGTCTACATGAGCTCTAATTACTTTTTGTGTAGCTTATTTTCTACATCCTACTTCTTATTTAGGCCACCTATTTTTTCCTTAAGCTCTATAATTTAGAACCACAACTGGGATATTTTGATAGATTTCACCTAGAAGCTCTTAGTGGTGATGTAGCTCTGAAGGTTAGAACTCATCTTTTTGA
This sequence comes from Torreya grandis, assembly GCA_037957365.1. Lineage (NCBI taxonomy): Eukaryota > Viridiplantae > Streptophyta > Pinopsida > Cupressales > Taxaceae > Torreya > Torreya grandis. Next base: position 3,699,869 of record JARHVA010000696.1, read on the forward strand.
GATCTACATCTTTGGCCTTAGCCTCTACATTTAGGTGGTTGATATTAGCTTTGACTCTTGTGAGTTATCTCTCCTTATTTTCTAGTTGGTAGCTTGCCTTGAGATAGTCTATGGTGATGAAATTCTAGGTTTCCTCCATCAACTTGACCCTATCGATTGGTCTGGCTTGGCTGAGGTTAAGGCCAATATTGTGTATCAGTAATCCCTTAGTTATGTCTATTATTGGGGCTTGATTATTTATGGCACAATATGTGAAATCATCAGGTATTATTGTATTAGGTCAAATAATGACCACATATGAGGTACCACTAAGGCCTTAGCCATTTTTCCTCTTCTCTTCTCCACCTAGGCCTCTTGATATTTTCTTATAGTCTTTAACTACTAGTGGAACTACTCTTGAGACTAAATCAATTACCTTGAAAAGGGGGATCCTTGTGGTATTTTGAAAGGAATGGTCACTTTTTATGAATTAGTACAAGTTATTCCTCTAAGGATGAGAAATTGAAGAGTTAAGGTGGAAGGTAACAAGGTTCAGAGGCCATAGAGAGGGGTGGGAGGTGATTGTACCATGATGGATGTTGACGTGGTGGATGAAGGTGGAGGAGTGAAGAGTGGTGCAAGCAAGGTGATTAGCTGGGTGAAGGAGAATGATACAAGTGAAATGGAATCAATGGAAGGTAAGGAGGAAGTGAATTGGAAAGGATAGGGTTAGTTAAATGTACCTTATTCTATTTGCATTTGGGAGGAGGGATGGAAAATTGTGCTTTGAGAACAAGTTGACCTAACTATGTTTTGGGCTACCCCATAGTGACCTACAATTACTGCTAGAGAACTATATATAGAGAAGAGGGCCAGGTAATGTGCATCTAAATCATGAAAAATTCCTCCTCTTTTTAAAAGGGTGTTTCCTCTTCTTCTTTGATAGAAACCTCTTCCTCTACCCAAGTTTTTTCCTCATGGTGCTCATCCTAGAGGTTCTTGAATTTCTCATCATAGTCTAGATGTTTAAATTTTAACTCCCACTGGTCAATTTCTTACCTATATTTCTAATAGGCATCATATTTATCCCTGGTCCATCCCCTCTTGACAAGTTGTGCCCTTAAACCATTTGTCATGTTATTTATGGGATCAAAATCATAGATTGGTTTATAAAAAGAATCCCACAGCTTGTGAGTATCTGAAGGGATCTTAGATAAATTGACATAGTGATTAATGTCATCCTCCATTAGTAACCTTTATTCCTCTAAGTATGGTTAGGGCTCATGGTTTAATTGGAATTAGTCTTTAAAGCAGTTATGTGGCCAGTTGGGTTATAGTTCTACTAGTCATTAATCTGGTCCAAGCCAAGATCTACCAATTTTAACACAAGCAGGCACTCCTGCAACCTCTTTACTATTGTAATGCTTCCCCTTAAAAAGGGCACATCATATAGGGCCTTCTTCTTCTGTATTTCCCTATACACTGACTCTACCACATCAAGTTGGTAATCCAATTCTAGGGCCAAAGTTCTATTTTAAGCATATGTGGGAGTCAGAATGGCTCCTCCTTAAACATGTGGGCCTTGATAAATGTGAAATGGGCTCTAAAGAAATAGTCAACCATAATATTGTATTTAGTGATCCATGTTCTTTGGTGGTATATCATTCTAAAAGTAATTTCCTCCTAACTAAGGTCGATGAGAATGAGAGGTAGGAAACACTCTATAAACTCATAATAATCTTGTGTGACTGAAAGAATGGGGGTCTATATAGATATGGAGATCATCATATGAGAATATGTACTCACCTTAGTTACATTGATTATGAAATACAAAAATAAAAACTAGAGCTCTATTACAGGATTAGGTGGAGGAAGGAGGAATACCTGAAGATATTATGGGCTAAGAAATTTACCAGCTAGTTATGAATGGTGTCAATGATGGCATTTGTAAATTCAATTTTGTAAGCTTTCTCCCTGCTTAATGTATTCAAGTGGAAGAATACACCTAATTAGAAGTCATGGACATTGGCATCCAACTCCATTCTAGAAATGAATGCCAACATATAAAGGGCATCTTTCATGTCTTATACCATAAAGATTGAGAAAACAATGGGCAGAGGAGGCACCTCCATGTAATTACTACAAATATCTAAGTTTATGAACTTATACTTATGGACATGAGTGCCCCATGTATTCTACAGATTTCTATATCATAGATGTCTACACTTGGGTTGTTAGGGAATCAGAGCATCTCCCTCACTTCATTAGCATTGATGTCTAATTTTAGGTGGTTACCTATAATAACACCAATATTGGTATCATATCTCTCAATGCATATAGAAATGATATATAGGCATGGGTGCACAAGAGGTACCATATACTGGGCTAGGGTAGAGCTCCATATTCTATAGCTGAATGACTCAAAGTCATTATTTTATAACTTTTTGAGAATGTGGGCATGGGTACCCTTCCTTAGATTCTTCATGTTATTGGTCAATTTAGGATCAAATATCCCATATCTAAAGTCTAGGACTAGTGTAGGGTCCCTAAAATTCCCCTTTGTGATTCTCTTGACGTTTAACACTATGAGCTTTGATTGTGCAAAGGTAGAAGCATATGATTTACTTCTTATAAACTATGGGGGAAGGTCTTCATGACTACCTGACCTATGGGTTCTTTACTTTTTGGGGTTTCCACTATCAGATGAGGATCTAAAAGTATCCATATTATAATTTATTAATCCTCTCTAAACTTTGAGTAAAACATTGGATATCAGATCCTTCACTAAATTTTGCACATAATCTTCACTCAATTTTATTGGAAAATCTTAGGCATTTAAATTTTTGGATTTATAGGGAGAGAGGTATTTATAATCTAATACTTTGAGTGTGATCATCATGTATCTCATTTTGAATTTGGGCATTGCATAAATGTCAAGGATGACATACATTCTTGAAGAATGGCTCATAAGAGATTTATGGAGATCATCATGGGAGATCATGCAATTGGGAGCATCTAACATTAATACCAAGGGGAGTGGGTTAGATAACCATATATCAATGGATGATGAAAAATTAGGGGATCCTAGGTATGGACACTTGGAAATAGGATGAAAAAATTATGCCAACGTCACTTATTTTACAAGAAATAACAACAAAGAAAGGGAAACAAAATAACAACATGGAAACTAACTAACTATGTACAAGGATAGTTGATAAGTTAATTAAAGTTATTCAAGTGGATTCCATTAACTGAAATCTCTAAGCCATTACCTTCTTCATATTCTAACTTGAATTCATTACCCTACCTATTACTAATGATGTAAAAAAGTCCCCTCCATAGGGAATCAAATTTTTCATGTTGGTCCAGCTTCATGGCCCTTTCATCATACCTTAGAACCAAATCTCCTAGCTTGAAGCCTAGGTTGGATGCCTTCTTATTGAGCCATCTCTTGATGAATTACTATCAAGTGACCTCAACATCACTAGATTTTTCTCTCACTTCTTGGAGGTTGATAAATTCTACCAACCTAACTTCCATCGCTCTATTCTCCATTATTTTGATAGATTTTAATAGTTATAAAGTGGGAATCTCCATTGAAAGGGGCATGACCACTTCTTCCCCATATATTAGTTCATATGGGGATTCTTTCAAAATATACTTTGGGGTAATTCAATAAACCCATAGATTTATCCTCACATGATGATGCCATTCCCTTTGTCATTTGAAACCCATCCTCTTGATCAACCTTATGAGGTTCTTATTTGTCAATTCATCCAATCCATTTTATTGCAAGTAGTAGTTGGATGAATTATTAAGGAAGATATAATTTTAGAGTGCAAATTCTATAATATTTGAACTGAGGAAGGCCTTCATATTTTTAGATATAATCATTTTATGATGGTCGAACCTTGCCACTAGTTCTTCTAGGAAATTAAGAATCACATTTTTAGTTGCCTCCTTCAATGGGACTGAATTGATCCACCTTATGAATTAATCCATTGCCATAAGTATCCACTTATGGCCTATACTAGATACAATATTTATCATCCCAATGAAATCCAAGCCCCACTACATGAAAGGTTTATTGATTATAATTAGATTCAGTGGTATGGCTGAGTTCTTTTGCTTGCCCATGAAAAATTGACATTGATGGAATTATTTCACCACTTAATGATAATCTAAAAATATGGTCATCCAATGTTATCTTACATGCATGAATTTGGTCATGGTCATCTTTATTGATAAATATCCACCTAGAGGGGTAAAATTCATATCCTGTAAGACCTTCCTAGCTTGGTGGTTATTAATGCATCAGAGTAATTCCCTATCGAAGTTCCTTTTGAAAAGGACTCCTAGGACTAGCATATAGTTGGCTCCTTATAATTGGTATAATCTTATTTTATGCATGGGGAGGCCATCTAGATATCATCTAATTTTCATGAAGTAGGTTCTATCATCAACTTAGGACCCATATGTTTCATACTAACTCACTAGAACCATCTTTGATGCATCTTGTTCTTCCATCAGGACATCTACACATTAGGACAAATACTCATAAAGCCTTTTACTCAAATCACCTTGGTTGGTCTAACCTCAAAGTCATATTATATGATCTTATTGATCCAATTGGATATATTTTATGTGATCTCTCCCTTTATTGTATATTTTCAAATGTTGGGATGTACCACATATACCATTATCTTGTTTTTTGCCACCAGGTGCCTAAAATTTTTTAGGCCTATGATCATGGTGAATCCTACTTCTCAAAAAAATTATACTTAATCTCATACCTATTCAAGGTCTTTGAATATAAATTAATAGGATGCTCACCCTTCCCTTCATCTTCCTTCTAAGTTAACATAACTACTAGACTATGTTCACTACCATAAACATACATAGAAAAATATTTAGAGAAGTTAGAATTAACTAGCATGGGGTTAGTAGATATTATTTCTTTGATCTTATAAAATTTTGTCTTCCCTTAGGTGGTCTATTTGAAAGCCTTATCTTTCTTCAACATCAACATGATTATTCTTACCAACCTTATGAAGTTGGATATGAATCAATTGACAAAATTAGTCTTTCTTAGGAAAGATTGGACTCCTTTATTATTAACTAGCAAGGTTAGGTCCCTGATGGCCTTCACTCTATCTAGGTCAATATATATGCCTTCTTTGGATACCACATATCCTAGTAGCTTTCCTTGTGGGACATAGAAGATGTATTTTTTAGGGTTAAAAGATATGCCAAAGTCTTGACACTTTTGAAAAACCTTCTCCTAGTGATCAAAGTGATCTTCCTTTTCTTAGAAAATATCATCAGATCATCTAGATATATAAGGATGATTTTATAAATTAGTCCCTTAAAGGCTATGTTCATGTCTCATTTTAAGGTGGCTCCTACATTAGAGAGGTTCAAAGGCATCTTCACATATGCAAAGGTTCCTCACTTTGTAGTATAAGTGGTCTTGTGTTGATCCTCTTCATTAACACATACTTTGTTGTATCCTAAGAACCCATCTAGCAAGGATAACATTTCTACACTTGATACCATTTAGAGGAGTTGTTCCATAGAAGGAAGGGATTAATGGTATTTTAGGGATGCTTTGTTTAAGTCCTTGAAGTTGATGCATAGCCTAATTTCTTCATTCTTTTTCCTCATCAGAACTAGGTTGGATACCCAAGTCAAACATTTTATTGGGTATATGATCCTTGAATTGATCAATTTCCTTAACTCTTAAGACATGAGGGAATCAATTTTTGGGTTTACCAGCCTTTACTTTTATTAAATAGGCTTAGATCCTTCAACTAGGTTTATGGTGTGTTGGATGACCTCATGGTCATACCCTTTCAAATCATCATAATTCTAAGCCATAACCCCTTCATGTTTGTTACAAAATGATATCAATCACTCCTTATCTTTTTGGGAAAATTCTTTTCCCACTTTTAGTTTCCTTCTTTATCCTACACCCAACTTGAATTAGTCACCTCTATCTATGACAAACTTTAATTTATCATTCCTCACATCATTGAAATCAAATATATTCTCTGGGGTTATCAGCCCCTTTGGGAGTTTATTAAACTTTAGTTGCATGATCTGATCTCCATAGGCTTCTTCAATATTTAGTTGTAACTACTCTACAAACTTGCATGATTACTAAAGAAACATGAAATTTTGGGCATTGATCTCAAATACTTTCTAGTTCTAATCATTGTTTGGGATGGTAGGTCTAATAATTACCCACACCACTTATTCATTGGTTAAAAAGTCAGTCACTAGATCAAATTGGGAGTTGATTGCTACCATTTTATCCAGCTAAGCATTCTTGGACCTAGGGATGATTTGGATATTGAATGCTTTAAATACTTTGATCAAATACCATATCTAATGGTGGTAGGACCTCATGTAAATGTTATTTGTAGTTGTGACTCCTTATACTTGCCTTATTACTAATTTAGAGTCTTCAAACACTTTTAACCACTTCACACCCATGCACTGATGAGGCTAAGGCCATGGACCAAGGGTTCATACTCAGATTCATTATTCGTATAGGTAAATTAGAAATGGAAGGCCCTAAGGGTCCCCTTTCCAAATGGGGACACTAATCAGATACCAACTTTGAAGCTAGTTTTTCATTTCTCACCATCAAAATGTAGAGTATAGAAATTAGAATCATTATCAGGTTCCTTGCTCTAGTCCTCTTTTTCCTTCATGACCTTAGGGATGGCCTAATATTCATCATGAATTACATAATTCTTGATTTTAGTTACATAAAAGTTTATGAATGGTTCATTCTCAATGAACTCATTAACTAGGACCTCTTCCTTTGGGTTTCTATTATCTATCACTCATTCTTCCTCAAGTATTTCTATGTAATACATCTCTTTTTTGAAGAAATAGGTGTGCATCACTTTAAAATTCATCATATCATCATTGGCTATGTGATTTGGATGTAATGGTTTGGACAACACTTTCAATTTCAAGCCATATCTAGTCCATAAGATCAAGTGAGACTAATATAAAGATAGGTACCAATCTATCTTGGTGATGAAATATCTTGATAAGCATAACCCAAAGACTAATGATATGATGTTAGGATAAGAGTAAAAAGTTAGGGGAAGAGCCTTGATAATACCAATGGTCTAAAATTTGTTCCCATCCAACTGCATTACCCCTTTATTCAAGGGTTCATATTAGATTTGTAGTGTGTTCACAATCTACTTTGGCATCATCATGGTGTTGGCACTAGAATAAATCATAAAATTGTGTAACTTGTTCTCCACTATGAAAGTCAAATAAAATAGGGCAGGTTTTGTCTTACTTTCCCCTGCATGGGAGTTGATGAATGTGGATGGTGCATAAGGTTACAGACTAATTTTGGCTTCCTTTCCCTTGTTTTGTGTTGGTTTTTTAGTTAGTTTAGCTCATAAAGGTCTATCCTGGTCTTCCAATGCTTCTCATAGTAGATATTTTTACTTTGGGATAGACTAGACATCCCAAAGAGAAACATTGGCCAAATCTTTCTTCAGCTACTCTACCATATTAAATGACCTTAAGGCTAGAAATCGAGGTCTTTTAGCTTGTTATGAATTATTTTTATCCATTTTTATAAATAGAGGGTGAGTTTTGGGGTCCTAATTTTTTTTTCAAAAGTCACTTTAGGCCTCATGGTCTTTTAGGTCTCGATTGGTCTCTTCTTAGATCAGGTGTAGTAGTTTGATTAGACTCATGGAGATTTTAGCAAGGGGATCTCACTTACATAGATCACATATCCACCCTCTACCTAAGATAAAACCACATTCTTTGAGGCTATCTCCTTTTCTTTTTCTAAGGACATTCCTTACATTTGGGCCATCATAACAACATTTTCCACACCTAGGGATTGATATCTATAAGAAGTTGGATCAAGTACATTCCCTTATCTTTATTGTTCAACAAAATTTTATTGTAGATTACCCCTAGGGAAAATTTTGGGTGTATGTGCATCATTACATGGAAATCACCATTAATTAGAGTCATCTACCAAGTTATTTTGGGCAATGACCAATTCTTTGTTTAAATTCAGTAGGACCATTTGTAAAGGATCATGATCTGAGTGATCTAATTCATAGGTTATGCTTGGTGATTTGGAGTCTGATGGTTTAGCCTCTACCTTTTTTGATAGGGAGCTTTATTTTCTTGGTAGTTATAAAATAGGGGATTTGGGGGCATAGCTTGATAACTTTTGAGATTTATAATCTCATTTGATAAGTTCTATAAGATGCTCTTCATGTCATTCATCTCCACAACTAGAGAGGATGAAGAGGATTCTTTAGTTTAAGTAGGTGGATATACATACATGAAAGGAAATGCTTGTGAGGTGCTTGGGACTTACTCCTACAATGACATTGATATTTCTAGGAACATGGGCATCAATAGTCATAAGGGAAGTTTCCCAACATCTATAAAATTATTCTCTACTCTGACTGCCAAGTCATACATATCTGGTAGTGTCTAGCATCCAAGATATTGAATCATAACTACTATGTCTAATTTAAAGGCCTTGAGGTAAAATATAATGGCCATATCTATGGGTGGTTAAGCTGGTATCAAGATTCTCTACCAGGTCTTATGGAATTGGGTATTAAAATCAATGATAGCCTCTTACAAGGCTCTCTTAATATTGATTAACTATTGTAAGAGAGATGATTGATCTACCTTCTCATTGAATCATTCAAATAATATATTTCTCAAGTCATCCTAGGTGGTGATGGAGTTGGGTGATAAGGATCGATACTAGTCAAGGGTTCATCCTTTGAAAGAGATGGCTGGTAACCTTAAGGCCACATTCTATTCCATGACTTAATTCATAGTGAAAACATTAGAGACATCCTGAAGATGTCCCACTACATTTTTAAAATCCTCCCTTGAGAATTTATGGAGAGCCTTTAAGGCATTAGTAAGAATAGGATCCCACATAGCTAGGACTACTGGAGGGATGACTGGGTTGCCACTATTCCATGCTATAAAGTTCCTTGGTGGTCCTTGGATAGCCATTTATTATGGTTATTGCATTGTGCTAGACCCTATGACTCTTTAGTGAGTTGCAACTACTAGAGGTGGTAGTAATAAGCTTAGATTCTTGGTTATTTGTGACCTTGTGATAGGCCTATGGATTATAAACTCTGACTTCTAATCAGGTAATTATGGGTTCAAGTAGACTAGTATTTTTAGGTCCCACCAAGAATTCTAGAAAAGAAAAACTATTGATACCTAAAACTCTCACTCTCAAAAAAAAAACTTCCTATGGAAAGATTTACATATGTGGGACAAAAATGTGATCTGTGAAACAACTCTAGGATTTTAGAAGCTGGATCTTCAAATTAATTGGGGGGAAGGATAAAATGTAAATAAAACTAACTAAGGTGATGTACTTATATCTTTAATGTATCCATCTAATATTGAATAAAATATCTTGAACCATTAAAACACCATAGATAATTTAAAAGATCATACACATGGTCTAATGCCTATAACATAAACAAAATCCAACACAATAAAAGCAGAGAAAAAACAAAAATAGATAGCAATAAATTCCACTCAACTTGACATAGAATACCACATCCTCTTCATTTTTAGGTGGAGAACAAAATATAAAATTCCTAAAGGCAAAATATATAATATTCAATCCTTCCCATAAGGGGAACCTACTAAGGTCATGAAATGAGAATAAACAACTATTTTTATTCCTATTCCAAAACTAACTATTATAATCATTACTCTCTAATAATCATAGAAATAATTTATATCCTCTAATGTCCCCCTTATAAAATAAAAGAGCCTTAAATATATAGTCATAATGGCCTCATGGGGAAACAACACCTAAGACCAGTAACTTGTGCTCATGATGAGGTCATTACAACAGAATGGGGGCCTCTGGCTCATGAGTGTAGTTGGTCTTCAAAATCCTAGATATAGTGTAACTATTGATACCTTATGATCTCCAAAATTCTTATAAGAAGCATTGTGGTGATGCATGTCTCCCTCAAAACTACCTCTGGTATTCTCATTAGAATGGGGCTCACTTTCCTCAGCCAATGGCACCACTTGAAACTCTGATAGGAAAAACTTTGCTCTTGAGGAGTGTTATAATGACACATGTCACTTTGAGGGGTGAGTGGTCTTATTTTAATCCTTTTTATCACCTTTTTAATTTATAACATGCAGGGCCACCATGTGGTAAGCTGGTACTACTTTTAGGGAAGTCAAGAACTCCTTTGTAAAGAATGAGTGTGTGGGTGCCATGTGGAAAGTTTGCTTCCTCTTCATTATAACTACATCATGGTTCCTCCAATTATTTCATTGGAAAATGGATATGTTCAAAGTTTTGACAAAAATAAACCTACCTTGGAATAACATCGTGATACAACGTGTCAAGATGATGTTACTTTTGGATGAGCCAGGGACCATTTTGTAAAGAATGAATGCCAAGGTGACACATGATAGTAGTATAAGGATCTAAGACTTAGCCAAAAATAAACAAGGGGAATCTAAGAAAAATGAGGTTGATACATAAGCCACTAAAATTTCCAAGCACGTTAAAAAAATGAAGGCTACCTACCCTAAAACTTTAAAACATGGATTAAGATCCAAAATATCCAAGTCAAGCATGCTTTTATTGATAGGGTTTATGTACTTATGTCACCTCCCTCAGTTTCATTAAATTTTTTGGATATTTTGAGTGTAATATTAAGTCCATATGTAGTACATGCCATGGCTATGGTAGAAGGCAAATGCCTCCTTTAGATTATGTGTGACTTCTTATTATTGTCCCTTCTATCACTATTTAAGTGAATATTATGATATTTAACTTTACCCTTTCCCATAAAATCTTATTTGGTAGGCCTTAGACTCATTGCATAAGGGTTTTCATCTCTTTGGCCTACCAATGTGTCAAGTTTCCCCATAGTGGTGCTATCTATAAGATTCAAAGAGACACAAACCCTTGAAATTTAGAATAATTCCAAGAATGTGGTGTATCCAAAATTTCAACCCATGAACCCTTGCCAAATGTTTCATTCAAAGAATCTCAATGTTTCAACTTTTCTATTAAATCTACTTGAGGTTATCATGGTCACCTTGAAATCATCATGAACATACCGCCTAACCTCTTAGACTCTGATGATGATGAGTCAGATAAAATCAACCTCAAGATCAAAACTTCAAATTTATCCCCTCATCTCATTAGCTAGCTTCCACCATCCTTTAATCCATGTTCCCATTAGCCACCTATAGATATTATACCTATGTATTAACCAAAACATGGAATTATATTCATCACACCACTTTTAATGAAAATATAATACCTACCTTCACCATCAACCTTAATACACCTAATTACGATGATGGTTATACTTTAGATTATCCATTTTTTATGAGGACTTGTCTAGGCTCGAGATGTCAAGATTCTTTGGTATCATTCTTTTTTTTTAGTCTTTACATTCATATTATTATCTTCTTTCTTATATAGTTACTAATTTTAGCATTATTCCTCTTTTTCTTAAGATAGAGATGGAGTGCTTGTATGGAACACCTCTAGTTTTAGTACAACCTCTTAAGAGCATGCTCATGGATCATGATATGACTTGTCCTTATAGTTTTTATAGATACCAAGATGCCTATAGCTTGATTCCCTTATAAATTATTTCTACCATCCTTAAGCCCTCTATGCATCTTGCTTCTCCCTCAACTAAGCTTAGCTCAGTTCCTACTCCCACTCACTTGGGATGATACTATCACTTGGCTCCACTATTCATCACTCACACACTTAAACAAGATGTTCATAACTAAAAATTAGACTTGTATTTAATGTTAAAATACAAAGTGTAATGTCATTCTAGTAGGGCTTTGATATACTAGTTGTGGTTAGATCTATATAATGCCAAAAGGCTAGCATTTATCGCAAGTGTGTGAAGGAGAGAAGGAAGGCCAAGAGTCACTTGTACATGTGTCAACATGAGAAAAATAGTTAAAAATGCTTGTGAGATAGATATTGGGTGAGATATCTAATGTTAGGATCTAAAAGTATCATCTCTAATCATCTAAGCCTTACATAGTGGCCTGAAAAACTCCTTTCCTTGCATAAAAAACTATCTCTCATAATTTGACTTACAAAACTACCTTATCACTAAAATTGGTCAGGTTTGATGATGGATCTAAGTAGGAAGGGTTACAAAAAATCCCTCATATGCATTTTATTAGCTCCTCATCATCCATATTCTTTTGGCAATGTGAAATCATCCATAACAATCCTAAAATGAGCTCTCTCCATGCACCTTTCAAACCTCAAACCTAAAACCTTCCCAATTATTTAATCTGATCCATGTAAAAGGAGGCATGACATGTGTCCAAGGTGTTCATAGCATTAGTTTCAAGAAACTAGCCTTAAAAGGCTTTCCAAATTTAGTTTCAACACCTTTCGCTAAGTGGTCACTATCTACCCACTAGACTAACTAAATATAAATAGGTAGAAGATAGGCTTAAGAGCTGATATAGTTGATAAATTAATATGATTACTTAGAACAAGTCCTAAACTTTATCCCAAAAGTGGTTTGATCATTTGGAACCTTTTCACAACTATGAAATACACAAAAAGGTCAAAAATATCCCTATTATAACGTATTTCGTATAGGTCCATATAGAAAATATGCATTAGCAGGTACCTGAGAGAGTCCTCTACATGTTCCCAAAGTTTCATGTCATTTCCATTTCATCTTCATGCTTAATTTTGAATCTTTTCCCAATCAAGTCCTTATGTAGGGTTTGCAAGGGTTTCTATTGGTTTTTACTCTTAACATTTGTTCATAAATAATATATGTTTGAATCCATTCAAAATTCCAATAAGGCCTTATTATGGACCCTGCCTAACTTTTCCAATCACCTCAAGGTCCCATGCAAAGCACTATGGAAGATCCAAGCATTTGAAGTTAACATTTGAGCTCCTTTTTTGCATCATGTGAGGGTCTGAGCACATCTTAGGCCAAAAATGGTTTCTTGTAAAGTTTTAATCACATCTTATAATTCCTTATAAACATGCTTCAATCCATATAATATCTCACCAAGGGCTTAAAATGAAACTGACCCTTGTTTTGAAACTAGGTCTATACCTTGCCAATGGGTCTGCTTGCACCTTTGAGCCAAAAGACTCCTAATTGAACTTAACATGCACTTTCATAGATTTTAAACATCATTTTTACCCCCATAGTAATTATCCAAAACACTGTAATTCTTGGTAATGGTTATAATTTTAAATGACCTTGCATTTGGAGCTAAATTTGTATGATGGTTCACTAGGTCTACTTACAGCCTTCTTGTCTAGACCAATTTATTTGAATTCAAACCTTATATAATATTTTCTTATGTTTCTCCATGTGTTTTATAGATATACAAACCCTATTTACTTATCACATTTATATCTGGTTCATTATTCATCACTTTTGCCCAAAATTGCCAGTCTTGTGCATGGGAAAAGCAACTTACCTCTGAGATAAAAAAGAGGTATATTTACCTTTTTTTTGTGAAAATTTAATATTTTTAAAGATTTATAAGGTCCTAATGACAAATTTTACCAAATATTTTTTCCTAATTCCATGGTTATGGGGTCTAACCATCTCAATCTTCTCAAAAAAGGGGTCAAACCCCTTGTTTTCTTGCATTTTTGCCCAAACCTCCTCATAGATGATCTTTCCAAACTAATTTCACACTTTTAGGTTATTTATACATTCTTTACACCCTAATTTCATGATTATTTAACCTTTTAATCCACCCAAAAACCATTCTCCTAAGTGAAATATCCATGTTTACCCCTTGAATCAAGGGTTTCTTAGCTTGTCTGTACAGACTGAGTTCATTTTGCCAAAAGAGAAAGGAACTTGGGTATCTTGAGAGTGTCTTGGGCATAAAATTACATTAATTTTATCATTATGAATCATACTACACTTTTTTAAAACTTACCTTCCTTCTTAGGTATTCAAACTCTCATCTTGCTCCTTCCAAGCTAGGACTTTATCTGAATGCAATAATGGATTGATACCTCTCTTTGAATATCCTATCAAGGTGTTAAAACCATTCCATATACTTATTTACAAGTTTATCATGATCAATTTTTGACCATTCCCTTGATTCTTAGATCATACTAGCACCTTCAAGGCTTCACACTACTCACTACCTTTTATAGTCTCTTTGGCTTGGTTGTAGGTCACTTTATAGGTTTGATTAGGGAAATATGGTAGATAAGTCCTTCTTAAGATCCTATTAAAATTTCCCAACCTAATTTATCACCTTGAATTTATCTTATATGGTTAAAACCATCATAATTTATGTTGAGTCCTTGACTTCCTTGTTTGACCTCTATCTCAATCAGTACAGAGGTTGTAGGTGCACCTTCTGATCCTTGATACTTCTTTGAGGGTTGGGTTTCTTTATCAAAATCAGAAATTTTTAAACATTTCTCTTTAATTCACCTTGAAATCTCAAATGCAATGTCAAAACATGATTTGATGACCACTTCCTAATAACCCTACTGTAAGTGCAAACTTTACCCTGTGTTTCATGAATTTTAGGTCTGCATGTAGATGATCATGGCTTCATATGGACCTGGTCATGGTGTTTGTTATGGAATTGGAGGTATTTGTTTGATCATTAAACATAAATCCTTATTAGGCTTGTGATCTTATTTCTTATAAGTTGATCACACTTTTTTCCCAGTTTTAGTCCTTTCTACATATAGGTGTCCTTTCTCAGGCCTATGTACAAATAGAGGAGAGTGTTTAGGGGTCAAAACATCAAATTCCATGTTGTCCTTGACATCTTGGATCTTGAGTATCACTTGGATCATTTGGAGTCACTCCCTCATGGAAATTAGACCTAACTTACAATTTTAATTGAAAGAAGCTACTTTTGATCTCAGACTTGTAGAACTTACTGAGGTCTTTTAATATGTTTGAGCATGATTTTGAGTTGTTCAAACACCATAATTCTCAAGTGTTTCATTCTCTTTCTCTTACCAATGGATATCCTCATGGTGAGACTTTCCAAAACTCACAATTCACCTTCCCCAAACACACTCTTGGTTTTTCAAACCAAAACACAAAAGAAGCAAGCTCTTTGTTTTGTCTATTTAGGGAAAAGGTCCCTATATTAGTCTCCTTGCTTAGTAAAGTCTTCCCAACACCATGCTTAGCTATTAAGGTCTTAATCATGTTGTCTAGGATATTAACTTACCTCATAAACTTCATGAGGGATCAACCCTATAAAATACCTCTATACAAACTCCTATAGCTCTACAAATGACACATGAAGATATGCATTTGACTATATGTGAGGCAATGACAATGATACACCACTAAAACAAACCTATGAGAAGTTTTCTTAGGTGTATTGATGCATCTTGAACCATGATAAGCAATTTGGGCATAAGGATATTCCTCTAAGCATCAACATGATGTCCTCAGGCCTGTCAGTGGGTGTTTTGAGCTGTATATGTAGACAAAAACATGAAAGAGCATGAATTTGCAAGGGTAGGGTTATCCAAACACTTCAAATGAAATTTTTAACCTTAAATTTGGATAACCTCATAAATAATATCTTTAAATCAACTCAAAACACTCTCTTCAATGTGTACAACCTCCATTAAAGGCACTTGAGATGACCATAAGTGTGAAAGGACTAGTCTGCAAGCATATACAAGCCTAGAAAAGGATTTCTTATGAATTTGAGTTTTTCAAAACCAAGATAACCATGAAAATGTCTTATAAATCATGGAAAAACACCTGGAACAAATAAAACCATCAAACCAAGGTAAGAAAAACTAAAACAAGTGTAAACAGTGATCCCCTCATGAATGCAAGTGCATAAAAACTTCCTAGAATGTTAGAAATGGTTCATAAATGAGGATCCACAAATATAATATCTCATACTATGAAAGTGAAGTGAACTCAGAGACCCTTCACCCACCAAGACCATTCTTCCCAACTCCACCTGTATGGTCCACACCAAGCACTTGAAAATGACCTTCTTTAGCTTGTAAAGAGAAAATGGAAGAAGATAAGTTTAAAATGAAAATTTTGAAATACTCCTTGAGAACCAAGCAATAAAAATAGTGTGAGGAGTTGAAGAGGCATTCCACCCATGTTTTTAGCTGATGGTGAACTTAATGAGTCTATATAAGTGCCTAAAAGGGCCTAAAATTAAGGAGAAACTCCCCTTTTCTACACATAACTGATTATTTAACTTCCGTATGACTAATCTTGATATATTCTGACATCCTCCATGGTTATATCGACTTTGGTGATAAAATATTCTAACTCCATCATCTGTACAAGTTATTTAATGGGCTAAAAAAGTGGCCAAATGACCCTTTTTACACATGAAACCTAGAAAGTGGCCAATTTATGAATTTTAGACACCTTAAAAAAATTAAAGACCATTTTAGGACATTTTAAAAATAAATTGAGCCTTTGACTAAGTTTGACTAGGTTTGACCAAGGTTGACTTTAGTTTACTAGGCCATTTCAAGAGAGATGAGCTTCAACAAGGACTGGGGGAAGGATAAGTGAGACATATAAGACAATAAGAGACCCCATAGGAAACATAAAACCTTATTAAAAACTTAAAAATATTATGTATTTACCCAATTTTACTAGAAGTTAAATTTAGTCAACATTCTTGGCAACTCCTAGGGGTAACATGTTTGGCTATGTTAAGAACTAGTACCCTTATCTTATCCATTGGGAAAAGGACTTAGAATTAACATGGGAAAAATAGAACCAAACATTAGGAACAAAACACAAAATACAAATCAAACCTTATCTTATCCATTGGGAAAAGGAGTTAGAATTCACATGGGAACAATAGAACCAAACCTTAGGAACAACACACAAAAGATAAATCAAACAACAAAATAAAGACACACTTTTGATACTAAGAATATAGGGAACACAAGACACAACTAAAATCAAACAAAAAATATACATTAAACTTGATCATACATCCCTTCATGGATCGAAAGGGATGTACCTTGAATCTCCTTCCTCACTAGATGAATGAGGATACCAAGCATGCTTCCTTTTTGATGTGGTGTTATATGACTCATATTTTGTTTTTTATCCTTGACTTGACATGTCATTTGATGAAGTAATCTAAAACATGTATCCAAAGTAGATAAGGTCCTCTTAAACAAGGAAACATGCTTCATACTGTTGCCCTTTTATCTCCTCGTGACATATTTGCATATCCATGAATGGGATAACTTGTAATTTTATATCTTCTTGAAGGATCTCATTATTCTTCTCACTTATTACAACCTCTTAGAATTCTTCAATAATCATTTTATCATGATAATTTTGAAGTGTTTCTTTCTCACACCTTTCTTTGATGTTGATAGGATCAGCTTCATAAGTAGCTCTAGGATCAACTTTTGAATTATCCTCAAAAGGCTCAAGATCATCATAGATTGATCCATCATGAGCTAGATTCTCTTGATGATGATGCTCTTCAATATATTCCTAATCTCTAACATCTTGGACTTGTTTCATTAGGATTTTAGTCTTCTCACATTCTTCATACTCTTGGAATATTTGCATTTAGGTCTACCACATGTATTCCTCTTGAGACACAACCTCTTGCTTGTCATGAATTATAATTAGATCCAAAGGACTTGTAGGATCCTTGAGGCCTTCAAAATCATTGCATATGTCCTCAAATTTCTGCCACAATTCATCACCCTTTGACTGGTCAACATCATGAAAAGGAGGAACAAAAAAAACCTTTTCCTCTTCTTCTTTGGAGTCCAAGAGAACCTCTTTTAAGACCTCTTCTTCAACACAAGGAGGATCTTATTAATCATCTTCACCACCTGATATTTCCTTACTAGCATTCAGCCCTTCTTCATCTTCAATCCAATTTGAGATTTAAATCCCATCCCCCCTCTTAGTGATGTCAACATTAGGCACCTCAAAAATAGGAAGTTTAGCCAAAGGGGATTCCCAAGTAGCAATGTAATTCTCAACATTAGGACAACTTTTATCAGTTATAAGATGTATAAATATGGATTAAATAGCTTCTTGATGAGGGGTGGGAGGGATTTGAATGATTTCAAGCATCATTCCCCTTCCAACTTCTTCAACTAAACATGATTTGTTCTTTTCTTTACAAGCTGCCACCACATCTTTCCATCTTGGAAAAGTAGGCTCAAAGGTGTTTTCATGGGGCTGAGATGCTAACAAAGGGGTGAATGATATGTTTAATAAACTTGGATTTTTCTTGGGGTTGGCATTTTTATTGAAACCTAGAAAAGTAGGCTTAAATATTTCACCTTCTACTTCCATGATAGATTGCCTTAAAATTTGATTGGCCAATTCAATCTCCTTTTCAAGATGAGCTTCAAAACTCAAAATTTCTTCCTCACCATATTCTCCAAGTAAGTTTCCCTACTCCACCATGATGTCCTCCTTATTTTGGATACTCTCTTGGATGGACTTATAAGAAGGAAACTTTGGGGAGTGCAATAAATATTTGGGGTATTTTGGGGATACCAAGATTGAGTTAGTTCATGAACTCTCAACCTCTCTTCTAGATGGAAGATCAAGCAAAAAATATCAAGCATCTCATTAGAAAGACTTGGCCAATTATCTTTCTCTATAGGAATCCATTCCATTTTAAATTGCTCCAAAGCATCTCTTACACTCTTGACATAAACACTAGAGATGACTTGACCACAACCATATCTAGTATCAAGGTCTAACATGTAGTCTTGGTAATAAATGAGAGTTTTTTTGAAACTTGAAATATGGTGACTTGGAGAGGAACCAGATGGACTAGGTGAAGTAAAATATTGATAGGGATGATTATAGGAAACATAAGGATCATGAAAAGTTTGTACAAGTACTTTCTCATATTGAGGAGGAATAGGCAAAGTAGAACATATCTCTTCAACTTCATGATCTTCATTAGTAAGTGAGTGATCTGTAATTGAAATCTAACAAGTGTTGTAATAGTGGAACACACACTTGTAATGGATTGGAACCTTAATTTAATGATTTAATAAAAAAAATTAAATTATTACAAAATAAAAAATGGCTTTTAAATATCCAATATAATTCAAATTTCATGTGTGCAATAATTAAAGAGACAAAAATACCACACATAATTTGATAAAAAGTTTTAGATATAAATCCTACATCTCTAGATCCACTCCAATGGGGATCACTCCTATTATAATATTGAAAAAATCACTTTACAAATTATTTAGAAGTCACCTCAAATTGTTTATACATGATTCACTCCATCCAAGAGATACTCTCAAAACAACATTATTTTGTTTGAGGCCTTAATATAATCTTTAAGTCTCTAACACTCATTTATGCCTTGTCTCCACATCCAAAACTTGGATTTAAAATGAGCCTCGACCCATTTATATATTGTTTACACCCATAGCCTAAGTGTTTAGGATCTTATCATTTTAACCAAAAATGTTTGGTTTGAATCCCTTTGGCATCATTTTTGGTGGTCGATAGAAATATAAAATCCCACATTGGTAAGTGGGTAGATTTTTGGATGTTTATATACCACAAATTTTGTGGTTAACCATGCCAATTAATTAGTGTTACCATGTATTTCAGTGGGCATGTTGGCTTCACGTGGATGTTGGGTGGTTAGAATGTGGCATGTGGATTTGGATCATGACATTTGTGGCATGAAATGTGGAAACTTCATTGTGAAGTGGTTGTGTCACATGGAAGTGATAGGTTATAGGGTTTGTTTGGAACATTTGATAATAATTAATTACAATATAGTCAAAATTGGACCTTAGATATAAATGGTAAAATAATTAAGTGGTGAAAAGCCACATGGTGGCTTGAAGACCCACCATGTGGACCACTCCCACTTATCGACCACTTATCGACACCCAACTGGATGTTTCATCTAAAATAATTTTTTATTGCCCTGCTTGATCTTTGACACATGATATATTTCACATAAAGGCTCAAAATTGACTTGTTTAAATTACACCAAAAATTTCTTGATGAGCTCTATGCCATGAAATCAATCAATCTACAATTTGGCAACATCTTTTTCAAAGCAAAATATAGATCCTTCTAGATCAATCCTCCTCACTAGGAGCTTTTAGACCTCCAAAATTTTATTTAATTGGAAAAGAAGTGAGGGTATTACTCCCTCACTCTTTGGCTTCCATCCATTTGGCCTTGTTTGGGTGCATCCCTTTGAGACCAACACGAAGATATCCAACATCTCCCCTTCACAAAGTCCAAACCTTCATGTCAAGTATTGTATCTTCCTATAGTTTTGTTAGATACTCAGGAGAAAAATCATCAATAGAAGGAATGGATACACTCTCATCATGATCTAAAATCATATAGGGCTCATCCAATTTTAGATTTTCCACATTCACAACTGAATAAAACTACATATAAGATGACAAATCTACCTGAAAATAATTTTTACCAATATTTTCTATAATCCAGAAAGGACCATACCAGATTGGCTTCAACTTTTTACCTTCACTTGTCAACCTTTCCTAACTGATGTAAAGCCATACCAAATCACCTATAACAAATTGGTGATCAACATGATGTTTGTCATGTCTTACTTTGTACTTTGCCTAACTTTTCTCTAACTAATCTCTAGAGAGTCTGGTGTACTTGTATCTTTTCAATGAACTTCTTAGATTTAACAACATCAAAAAGAGATATTTAGGCAAATATCCATAACAAACTTCAAAAGGATATTGCATAGTATAAAAATGAATTTCATGGTTGTAAGCATGTTGTATATATCATAAATGCTCATCCCATAACTTGGGGTGTTTACTATAATAACCTCTGAGCATATGTACCACTATGTAGTTCACAACCTCTATCTGACCATCAGTTTATGGATGAAATGTAGTGCTCTTATTCAATTTAGTGTCCATTAATTCCACAGTGTTGACAAAAATTCCCTAAGAAACCAAGAATCTTGATCAAAAACAATAAAAGTAGGTAAACCAAAATGAACCCATGCATGTTGAAAGAACAAGTGTGCCATACCTTCCCTTGTAATCTACTTAGTACAAGGGATAAAAACACACATCTTTCTAGATCTATCGACTACCACATAAAAGTAATGATGTTTCCTCTGTGACATAGGCAAACCCCCTACAAAGTCCATGGAAATACTTTCCTAGGGATGGATAGGAATAGGTAAGGGAGTGTAAAGTCCCAGTTTCCTATTACTATGCTTACTTGTGGCACAAAAAACACATGCCTTGATATATTTGGTAACATTTTACTCAATACAAGGCCAATAACAATACATTCTAAAATGTGTAACCATTTTACCAACTCCAAAATGACCAAAAATAAGAGAAGTATGTGCTTCCCTAATCATGTGTACCCTTTCATTTTGAGGAATGCAAAGTTTACCTAAATAATACAAAAGTCCATTATGCACATGATAGTCTGATTCTTCTACATGTTTACCACTCATCAAGTCTTTGTACACATCCTTAAAGTTAGCATCATCATTAAATTATTCTTTATAACTTTCATGAGTCAAAGAACTATGTTGTAAAAGAATAAATGCAACTACCATAGGAGGTCTAGAAAGCATGTCATCAATTTTATTCTTAATACCTTTCTTATACCTAATCATAAGATGAAATTTCTATAGGAAACCCATCCAAAAAAAATGCCTAGACTATTATAGCTTTGCCTGTGACTAGAGATACTAGAGAGACTGATGATCTGTATGTATCACTATCTACTTGCCCATCAAGTAATGTTTCCATTTCTTAACACTTTGAACTAATGCATACAATTCCTTATCATAAGTCAGATAGTTTGTTATTGCACTATGAAGGTCTCATAATGATAGCATACTAGCTTATTTCCTTACATTAGAATAAATCGTATATCATAATCACTTTCATCTATCTCGATCTCAAATGGTTGCTATAAATCAGGAAGTGCCAAGATAGGAGGAGTACTAATCTTTGTCTTCAAAGTTTTGAAGGTCCTTTTCTGCTTGCCTCCCCACTAAAAAACCTATTTAGTACTAGTCAAATAATGTAAGGGTGATGCGATAAGTGAGAAATTAGCAATGAATTTCCTCCAATATTGAACTATACTAAGAAAACTTCTAACCTTAGTTACATTATTGGGTTTAGGCCATTTAACTATGACCTCCACTTTTATAGGATCAATTTTTAACTCAACATGTCCTACAATATAACCCTAGTAAATCAAAGAGGTCTTACTAAGTTCACATTTATAAAATTTTAAATACAGTTTCTCCCTTCTCAATACATCCATGAATTTCCTAATATGAATCACATGATCTTCCCAAGACTAAATAAAGATCAAAATATCATCTTAGTAGACTATAACAAAATCATCAAGGAATGGCTTTAAAACATCATTCATCAATTGCATGAATGTAATCGGTGCATTGCACAATCCGAAAGGCATGTCAAGCCATTCAAACAATCCATGTTTTGTCTTAAAAGTAGTTTTCCAAATATCACCATCATTAATCCTAACCTGATGATAACCAATTTTCAAGTCTAACTTAGTGAAATAAACAACATTTCTTAACTGATCTAATAAATCATCAATATTAGGAAGAGGATAATGATTCTTAATAGTAATCTTGTTTAGAGCTCAAAAATCAACACACATTCACCATGTTCCATATTTCTTTGGCACTAAAATGATAGGTGAACCAACAAGATATGTACTAGGATGAATAACACCCTTTTCCAAAAGTTCCATTACCTACTTTTTGATTTCCTCATTTTCCACCACTGATAACCTATACATGCCAATGTTAGGGAGAGGAGAATCCTATAACAATTGAATTTCATGTTGAACTCCCCTTTTAGGAGGTTACCCTTTGGGATCCTAAAACACATTATCATAACTAAAAATGATTTCAATTAATTATTTCTTATGTCTAGGATCACAATTTTCCATAGTCTAAGAATATTATTTTTCCTTAAACTTAATCAACATGAGTTAAAAATTCTTTCTTGAATTGACTAGTCTTTTCATTTGTCCTATTGTAACCAAGGAAAGACTTGTCTTAATGTGATGTGCTATGACTATATATTTAATACCATCCTTAACAATCAAGTACTTATTCTCATCCCTATAAAAGATTTCTTTTCTATCATAAAGATAAGGGTTTCCTAAAACAATCCCACATATGTCTAGAGGGACTATATCCAGATCAACCTCATCCACGAATTTGGATGTGATGGTAAATTTCAATCTACAAGTTTTGGTTACTTTCATTTTTGCATCATCACACACCCAACCAAGTGGATAGGGTTTCAGATGGGGATTTGTTTGTAGGCCTAACTTTTTAACATTCTCTTCAGAAATCAAGTTTTTCTATGATCCACTATCAAATAGAGTGTCAATCTTAGTATGTTTTGTAACAACTCTAATGTGGAAAAACTCATTTATTTTCTCATCATCATGCATAAATTTATATTTTGAAGAGGAAGAAACATTAGATGACTTAGTGTTAGAAATAGAAAGAGAAGAAAAATTTTACATACTCATAACTGTAATCTTAGTTTCATCCCTAGAATCTAAACCTAGATCTTGAACTATAGTATTAGTTTTCTTATCCTTCTTCTTAAAATTGTTAAAAGGTCTTAACTCAGGATGTAATTTACAACACTTAGACTCATCATGATTTTTCTTACAATGATTACAAAATGGCTTACCCTCTTTTTTATGAATAGTAACAATGGAATTTTGTTTATCCTTTCTAGAACTTTGCCCTCTAAAATGCTTAACATCAAATTTCTTACCTTTAACTTTAGGAATATATTCTTTTGTTTATTTTCCTCTAGCCTCTAAGTGAATGGATTTAACACATGCTTCATATAAACTAGTGGGATTGAGAACCAGAATCATATGTTTCAAGTAACTATGCAACCCACCTTTATACTTAAGCAGTGTGTCTTGTGTATAAATAGGAATATTTTATTAGGGTGTGGAGCTAAAAGATTCAACTGTTGCAGACACGAAGAAGGGAGATTGCTAAAGATCCAGAAGTACCAGAATCAGTAGCATGACTGGCATCGATCATGACCAGTGCAGAAGGCAACTGGCATCGACAGGGAGTCGGCCGACGTCGGTCAACACTAGATAGATAGGGACCGACGTCGATCACCTGTGGCGGTTCCAGAACTGCTATTGATGAACAGTCAGTTAAGTGAAGCAAGTGTTTGCATGTTTAAGGGATAATTATAGTCACGAGCTGCATGTCTAATTATTGTAATTAGAGTTCTATTTTTGTATGCATGGGATTCTATTTAAAGACCCATGAGGCATGTATTGTAAATTAAGCAAGCAAGTAAAGCATTGAAGCAAGGAGCAAGGTCAAGGAGATCTACAGGTGTAAGGTCAAGGAGATCAGCTGAAGCATTCAAGGAGGGGATAGCAACTCATGTTGTTGAGTTGGTTGTGTTGAGCAAGAGAGAGAGGGAAGAAGGTCTTAAGGTGTGGCAAGCCTTTGAGGTGGAGGAAGAAGTGGCATCTTCCTTATTATATTTTCTTCTAGTAGTATTTAATACAAGAGTGTGTATTGTCTCTCAAATTCTTTGTTGTCTCAAGTTTCTAGTTACTTAATCATTCTGGTATAATTCCGTGTTTAATTGCTTATAAGAAAGTAATCAATTGTGCTTCCGTTGGATAAGGGGTTCCTAACAGTTGGTATCAGAGCTATGGTTTGTAGGGAGCAGGTTATTGTTTGTTGATTACAGGTCATTCACAGGGTTTTTGATTGAGTGGGAGTTCAATAATGGCAGAAGAAAGTAAGCTACAAATGGAGAAGTTTAACAGCAAGAATTATCAACATTGGAGGATGCAGATAGAGGATTATCTGTATCAGAAGGATTTTTACTTACCATTGGGTGGGGTTGCATGCAAGCCCACAGATATGAAGGATGAAGAATGGAGTGTTCTTGATCGAAAGGCTCTTAGTTACATAAGGTTGAGCCTTGCATCGTCTGTGATTTCCAACTTATCACAGTGCAAGACAACAGAAGAGTTGATAAAATCTTTGGCAAATTTATACGAAAAGCCCTCGGCTTCTAATAAGGTATTTCTTATGAAGCAGTTATTTACTTTGCAAATGCAAGAAGGTGGATTGGTACATACTCATCTTAGTGATTTCCATGGTTTGGTAAACCAGTTAGCTTCAGTCAATATTATTTTTGATGATGAAGTAAAGGCTCTCTTGATTTTATGTTCTTTACTTGAAAGTTGGGATAGTTTGGTTATGGCAGTAAGTAATTTTGCATCTGCTTCTAAAATCTTAAAAGTTAATGATGTTTTGAGTGTGATCTTGAATGAAGAAATACATAGGAGAAGCACAGGTGAATCATCAGGGAATGCTCTAAGTGTAGAAAGCAGGGGAAGGCAAAGAGAGAAGATTGAGCAAGGGAAATCAAGGTTGAAGGTGGGAAGGAGATCCGAATCCAGAGGTGTCACCTACTGGTTTTGTGGAAAGAGAGGACACACAAAGAAAGAGTGTTGGTTGAGGGATAAAGAGAATTAACATGAAGGTAATGAAGAAGCAAAGGATGCAAATATTGTGGTACAGGACGCTCTCATACTTTCTTTGGATAGTCAGGTAGGATCTTGGGTTTTAGATTCTGGTTCTTCTTTTCATGCATCCCCAAACAGAGATTTTTTCTATGAGTATGAATAGGGAGACTTTAGAGTGCTTTATTTAGGGGATGGTACGCCTTGTCAAATAGTTGGCAAAGGGAAAGTGTAGCTGAGATTGTAGATGGACAACACATGGGTGTTGAAGGAGGTCATGCATGTCCCAGTTCTGAAGCAGAGTTTGGTTTTTGTTGTATGGTTGGGTGATGAGGGATGCACAATAACCCTCACATCAGATTATTGGAAGGTTACCAAGGGAGCACTTGTTTTATCAAGAGGTAAGAAATTAGGTAATTTTTATCTATCTACTTGTATTACTGATTCTACTTCTAGTTTATCTACTTTAGCTGTAGATTCGAAGATATGGCTTAATAGGCTTGGTCACATGAATAAGAAGGGAATGGATGTTCTTGATTCAAAAGGTATGTGTTCAGATTCAAAAAGCATAGATAGAGTTCATTGCAGGAAAAGGAAATTCGATGCTTTTGACAAGAACAAAGAAGCCTTGGTGTTTATGGAGGAGATGAGGGGCAGAGATCAGTCACAGGGGCTGAATGATTCTGAGCAGGGTAGTATGGATAGGGGTTTGATCCAAGATGATCTCATAGATGAATATTTCATCACTTACAAGAACACACAGACACCGATGTCGGTCACTTGGAACCAACGTCGGTCAAGCAGATATCGACATCGATCATTTGCAGACCAGCAGGGTCGATAGAGCCGAGCAGGAGAAGTCCAACATCGATTAGGCAGAAACTGATGTCGGTAGAGGGGACACTGGCATTGGCCAAGGAAATGATGTTGGCAGTCAGGTTCAGTGTAGGGAACTGACATCGGT
The DNA here is from genome assembly GCA_037957365.1 of Torreya grandis. Lineage (NCBI taxonomy): Eukaryota > Viridiplantae > Streptophyta > Pinopsida > Cupressales > Taxaceae > Torreya > Torreya grandis. The sequence goes on from JARHVA010000696.1 coordinate 3,726,413, forward strand.
CAGGAGCAGACTGGGAGATGGTCGAGATCAGTCACTGGAACGGATGTTGGGTAGACAGCAAGCTATCAATGAGTCTCAAACACCCATATGGAGGTTAGAAAGGGTAAGTGAACCTCATATTCATTGTTCACCTTCTTTATATTGCTTACTGATGGTCAAGAACTAGGAAGATGTGAAGAAGCAATGCAGGTAGAATCCAAAAATAGTGGGAGCTTGGCATGGATGAGGAGTGTGAGTCCTTGGAGAAGAACCAAATAGGTATTTGTTGGTGGAGTTGTCAGCTGGAAGAAAGCACTGGATGAGGGATGGATTCCCATGTTAGAGAAGAGAGTGGATGGACACGTGAGACAAAAGGCTATGGTATATGGTCTTGAGTAGGCTGCAAGACAATGGAGGTCTAACCATTGTATTTATCTTTACCAGGTTGGATAATATTAGCTACATTATCCTATTACTGTATTATGTTGCTTGTTGCAGGGTTTCATATACAGGGAGTTTTCTGAGCTAAGGGTAAAGTTGGTTCAGAAGTATGTCATGAAGAATTTGGGAGCAGCAAAATTATTTTGGCATAAGTGACAGGTATAGCATCACAGGTCTTGTGGTGGTTGGTCTTCAAGAGTGACTTTGAAGAGGGATACAGAGCCAAGGGAACAAAGTAGATGGTGTACAGGTACAGGTATAGTTGCAACTATTTATCTCCAGGTGGGAGATTGTTAGGGTGTGGAGCTAAAAGCTTTAACTATTGCAGACATGAAGAAGGGAGGTTGCTGAAGATCTAGAAGTATCGGTGTCAACAATATGACCGACATCAGTCATGACCAGTGCAGAAGGCAACTGGCATCGGCAGGGAGTCAATCAGCACCAGATAGATAGGGACCGACGTCGATCACCTATGGTGGTTCCATAAATGCTGTTGACGAACAGTCAGTTAAGTGAAATGAGTGTTTGCATGTTTAAGGGCTAATTATAGTCACGAGCTGCGTGTCTAATTATTTTAATTAGAGTTCTATTTTTGTATGCATGGGATTTTATTTAAAGACCCATGAGGCATGTATTGTAAATTAAGCAAGCAAGTAAAGCATTGAAGCAAGGAGCAAGGTCAAGGAGATCAACTGAAGCATTTAAGGAGGGGATAGCAACTCAGGTTATTGAGTTGGTTGTGTTGAGCAAGAGAGAGAGGGAAGAAGGTCTTGAGGTGTGGCAAGCCTTTGAGGTGGAGGAAGAAGTGGCATCTTCCTTATTGTATTTTCTTTTAGTAGTATTTAATACAAGAGTGTGTATTGTCTCTCAAATTCTTTGTTGTCTCAAGTTTCTAGTTACTTAATCATTATGGTATAATTTTGTGTTTAATTTCTTATAAGAAAGTAATCAATTGTGCTTCCATTGGATAAAGGGTTCCTAACATATTTAAAAGTAAAGCCTTTTCCTAAATTCTTGTGTATAATATTGAAAACTTTATCCTTTGTTTATCTGAAATATTACCAATCCATCATGGCTTGTTGCATATAGCCTAAAGGATAAAATTGCTTTCTGAGTGCATCAACAAATTCACTCCAAGTGGAAATCGAGTTACATGTGTTAATCTCACTTTCCTTCAACTTAATCTCCCACTAGATGAGAGATATTCCTCCCATTCAAAGAGTAGCTAGGTGAATTTTAGCCACATCATATACAATATTCTAGACTTGTAATATAATTCAATTTGATTTATCCAGTTATCTAACTTTTTTGGATTAATCTCACCATTAAACGTTGGTAATTCAAACTTAATATCTAGCTTTAGTGAAGGGAGATATTCAACATTTTTTTTTGTCTTTACCATCATTCGAAGAGGAGGAAGGTTTTTTAGAATTTATACCACATTCATCATGCTCCATTTTACTTCATCTTTCATGATACATCTCATCAACCATATCCTTCATTTCTAAGAAAGCATGTCAAAAAGCTCAATTAGACTCAAAAGTCATCTCCCATTTCCACAGTATGTTTTGATCCAACCTCTAGATTGTACTCAGCCAATTCTCCTTCACCCTACCTAGATCTCAACCTTGTCAACATACACTAGCAATCCACATGGTTAAATACAAATTTTGCTCTAATACTAAAAATATATGATCTGTAATCAGAATCTAATAATTATCATAACAATGAAACACACACTTGTAATGGATTAGAACCTTAATATAATGATTTAATAAAAATTGGTTTTTTGAAATGATTACAAAATTAAAAATATCTTTTAAATATCTAAAATAATTCAAATTTCATGAGTGCAATAATTAAAGAGATAAAAATCAACAAAAATACCACACACAATTTGATAACAGAGTTCATCTATAAAGCCTACATCTCTAGATCCACTCTAATGGGGATCACTCCTATTATAATATTATAAAAATCACTTTTCAAATTATTTAGAAGTCACCTCAAATTATCTATACAGGTTTCACTCTATCTAAGAGATACTCTCAAAATAATAGTATCTTATTTGAGTCCTTAATACAATCTCTAAGTCTCTAACACTCCTTTATGCCTTGTCTCCACATCCAAAACTTGGCTTTAAAATGAGCCTTAACCCATTTATATAAAATTTTCACCTATAGCCCAAGCGTTTGAGAGTTTATCCTTTTAACCAAAAATGCTTGGTTCAAATCCCTTTGGCATCATTTTTGGTGGTCAAAAGAAATCTAAAATCCCACATTAGTAAATGGGTGGCTTTTTGGATGTTTAATACCATGAAGTTTGTGGTTAACCATGACAAGTAATTGACATTACCATGTATTTTGGTCAGCATGTTGGTTTCACATGGATGTTGGGTGGTTAGAACGTGCCATGTGGGTTTGGCTTGTGACATTTGTGGCATGGAACATGGAAACTTCATTGTGATGTGGATGTGTCACATGGAAGTGATAGGTTATAGGGTTTGTTTGGAACATTCAATAATAATTAATTATAATATAGTCAAAATTGGACCTTACAGATAAATGGTAAAATAATTAAGTGGTGGAAAGCCATGTGGTGGCTTAAGGACCCACCACTTGGACCACTCGCCACTTATCAACCACTTGGTACTTATCGATGCCCAATTGGATGTTTCATCCAAACCAATTTTTTTATTTCCATGTTTGATCTTTGACACATGATATCTTTCACATAAGAGATCAAAATTGACTAGTTCAAATTACATCAGAAATCTCTTGATGAGCTCTACACCATAACATTGATCAATCTACAATTTAGTGACTTCTTTTTTAGAGTGAAATATAGATCTTATTGGATCAGTGAGGGTATAGAAGTATTTTCTTCATGCATACAATAGGATCCCAAATTAGTCTCTTCTATGAAGTATAGGGATCATGCTCAAATTTTTCATTACCATACTCATCAAGGAAAAGATAAAAAACACCTTTAAGGGGAGAGGATGCTTCACCACCCATGACACCTTCTTCTTCACTAATTACACAATTTTGATTTGAAATTGTCTCCACATATGGTTTAATATGAAACCTCACCAAGGGTTTTATTTTTATGGTTACCTTCACTCCATATCTTGTTCTAATATCTAGAAAATACAAATTAATATAAAAGGTAGCCTCCTATTTATCTGTGAAGTCCCTTGACAAGCAAATACCAAAATGAGCTAGAAGGTCTACCACCACAATGTCTTGCATAATGGGGAAAATTGGAAAATCATGTAGAAAGACTTTAAGTCCTCTAACCAATCCCAATGCCTTGTTTGGAGTTCATCAAGCTATAACACACCTTTTCTATACAGTTCATACTTTAATCCCAACTGATCTGCAACTACCTTAGGCATAATCATGGTACTAGCTCTACTATCCACAATGTAATTATGAACTAATTTTTCTCCCATAATGAGTGTGAGCTAGAAAGGTGGAGGATTTCAAAAATTTTGGAGGGTTCTAAGACATAATTTAGTGTACTGGTAAGGGCTACACCATTATGTCTTGGATCTTGAGGGGCTACATGGATGTTTGAAAGTTGTTCTTGTAGGAGTTCTTTTTTAATAGGAATATGTAAGACTTCCCAAAGATATATGCTTATCTTGGTATTATTTAAAGAATAAATAATTTTTATAGGTGAAGTAATCACATTTTATTGCATTCTTGAAGGTAGTGAGGAAGATTGAACTTGATGCATTATAGGCTTGACAACCTGGCTCGCATTCTGACTTTGATGAGGAGTGTGACTAGTAGAGGGTATTACACTAGGATTCACACTTTATGGCCTTTGAGAGGTATTAAATGGAGTCACATGTGCTTCTATAACATCTCTCAAAGTTATCTTTTTCCCTTGTGTTGGTTTTAACTAATGTTTTTTAGTTAAACACATATTTATCTTCCACTTGAAAGTTCATAAGACCTATACTTTGGTTTTTACCTTCTCCATGAGTATCCCTTTGCATGAGATTTTCTTCTTCTAATGTGAGGCAAGGAGTAACTCCTTATTATGACACTAAGTCTTGGCTACCTTCTCCACCATCATACACAAATTGACCTTGAGATTGTCCCTAAGGATCAAAATGTTCCTCTCTTTAAACCAGATTAGTATGGACTAGAACACCAACCCTTGTGGGTGGAATGGAATTAGGATTATATACATTAGACTACCTATTAAAGCCTTTTTAACCTTGTCCTCTTCCTTGGTAATTATATTAGGGTGGAGCTCTATAAGTTTGTAAAGGATAATATTAGGGATTGGGTGGAACACTTGCATGCAATTGAGATTATTTGAGCTAAGCTTGTAATGACCTAATCATTTCATCTTTGTCTATAGCATTATCCACCTTCTTGGGAGTGATTCTAGACTTGAAATTGGTATTGGTAACTTGTGTTACACTTGGAGTTTCAACTAAACTATGAGACAACAAAGGATTATAAACTCTTGGGGGTAACTTCCTAGCTTGTATCAAACTATTCTCAGCTTTAATAACTATCTCATATGCATCAGGTAGAGGAAATCCTCCCATTGAATACAATATTACTACCACATTAGTGACAATATCCTTGAGATAAATGGGAAATACAAAGCTTGGAGGAGGCCTCATGATTACTCTTATTCTCAAACCTATTCACCAACAACTCTCCAAAGTCATCCTAATTAGCAATGCAACCACCTTATAATGTCATATACCAATCAAGTGCCTTACCCTTTAGAGACATGGAAAGTAGTCTAATATCTATGTTAGCTTGAGTGATATTGTGGAAGTCGCAAAAATTTAAAATTTACATAATTTTCTCACTTGGAGTAATAGGACACTCTCCATTGAAGCTAGGGAGACTTTTAGTATCATTGGGAGGAATAGGATCATATGCAGCAAGATTAATTGGATTTTAGGTGTTGAAGGATAGAAAATCATGTTGCCTATCCATCTCTTCTTCCTCCTCTTGATATTCTATCTCCTCAACTTCTTCTTCCTCTTCAAAACCTTCTTGTTTAGAATCTCTAAATGTTAAGAATGGTTTAAGATGTTTTTCCTCAAGAGGAGCTTTAGATAGAGGGACTTGATTGGATGCTCTAATAGAAGATGATCTAGTGAATACTATGAAGTATAATGTGAATAACTTGATCTACAACTATAAATTCTAACCTTTTGGAGATGTAAAATTCTAGATTAAAAATACCTTTACAACCTTGGGCTTGTCAAGACTAGCATTCACCTTGAAATGGAAACAATTAGGACTAGCAGTCCCACTAGGCATGCCAAAATTGTTGGCATCAAATTGTACACCCTATGAAACTCTATTTATCTCCTACAATTTTATGCAACATTAAATCATCTCTCAAGTTGTGGGGAACTTATAAGAGAAATGAATCTCTAGTTTATGAGGGCTAGCTCCCTAGATTTTTATTTAAATGCCTATCACCTAATCTAATGCTTGTTCATGAAAAGGGTTAGAAGTTTTGCATAAAATGTAAACTACACTAAATAGGTGATCCACCAAGATATATCCCATAGACTATGAAACTCATAATAAGCAATAAAGCTTTCCAAGACCAATTCTAGGCATTGAAGGATTCTAACATAATTGCTTTGATGTGAAGGTAACATACATGGAACAATCAACAAGATAACCGATCTAGGGGTAGATTTCACACCATAGAGATAATTACTTTCTTAAAGAAGAGCCTAGTATAGTCAATACACTTCACATGACTTGTTAAAATTAGAACTCTTATTTAAACATGAAGGATAAAGGGAGTAAGGATGATACTATCACTTGGCTCCATTATTCATCACTCACACACTTAGACAAAATATTCACAACTCAAAATTAGACTTGTATTCAATGTTCAAAGATAAAGTGTAATGTCATTCAAGCAAGGCTTTACCATACCAATTGTGGTTAGATCCATACAATGCTAAAAGGCCAAATTTTATAGTAATTATGTGTGTGAGAGAGAGAAAGAAGTCCAAGAGTCACTTGTACATGTGTCAACTTGATAAAAATAGTTAAAAATTCATGTGAGAGAGAGATGGGGTGAGCTATACAATGTTAGGAGCTAAAAGTGTCATCTCCAATCATCCAAGCCTTACAAAGTGGCTTAAAAAAATCCTTTCCTTACACAAAAAACTATCTCTCATGATTTGCCTTCCAAAACTATTTTATCACTACAATTGATCAGGTATGATGATGGATATAACTAAGAGACATTACAAACAAGATCTCACATGCATTTGATTATCTCTTCATCATCCCTATTCTTTTTTCCATTCAAAATCATCCATGATAATCCAAAAATGAGCTCTAGGAGCTAAAAGTGTCATCCCCAATCATCCAAGCCTTACAAAGTGGCTTAAAAAAATCCTTTCCTTACACAAAAAACTATATCTCATGATTTGTCTTCCAAAACTACTTTATCACTACAATTGATAAGGTATGATTATGGATATAACTAAGAGAGGTTAAAAACAAGCCCTCAAATGCATTTGATTATCTCTTCATCATCCCTATTCTTTTGTCCATTCACAATCATCCATGATAATCCAAAAATGAGCTCTCTCCATACACCTTTCACACCTGGAACCTAAAACCTTACACATTTTTTATTTTGATCCATGCATAATGAGGGATGACATGTTTCAAAGGTGCCCATAGCATTAGTTTCAATAAATTAGCCTTAAAAGGCTTTCCAAATTGAGTTCACCATTTTGCCCTAAGTGTTCATTATCTGCCCACTAGACTAGTTGAAATGAAGGAGATATAAGATAGGCTTAGGAGCTAAGATATTTCATCAAATGAATATGAGGACTTATAACAAGTCCTAAAATTTCTCCCAAAAGTGGTTTGATCATCTGGAACCCTTTCACACCTAAAAAATACACAAAAAGGTCAAGAATATCCCTGTTCTAACCTATTACATATAGTTCCATATAGAAAATATACATTGCAAGGTGCTTGAGAGAGTCCTCCATATGTTTCCAAAGTTTGATGGCATTTCCATTTCATATTCATGCTTAATTTTCAATCTTTTCCCAATTGGGTCCTTATGTAGGGTTTACAAGGGTTTGTGGTGGTTTGGACTCTTAACATTTGTTCATAAAGAATAGAACTTATAATCCTCTTAAAATGAAATTGAGGCCTTCTTAGGGACCCTCCCTAACTTTTACAATCACCTCAAGATCCTATGCAAATCACTATGGAAGATCCAAGCATTTGAAGTTGACATTCAATCTCTTTTTTTGCATCTTATGAGGGTCTAAGCACATATTAGGCCAGAAATGGTTTCTTATAAAGTTTTATTACAAAACAAATGTTGAATAAACTCTGATAATGCTTTATAAACATTCTCCAATCCCTATAATATCTCACCAAGGTCTTAGAATGAAATTGATCCCTATTTTGAGACTAGGTCTATACCTTGCCAATGGGTCTGTCTACACCTTTGAGCCAAAAGACTCTTATTTGAAATTAACATGAACTTTCATATCTTGAACACATCATTTTCACCCCCATAGTAATTATCCAAAACACTATAATTCTTGTCAAGGGTTGGAATTTTAAATGACCTTGCATTTGGAGCTAAATGTGTATGTTAGTTCACTAGGTTTGCCTGTATACCTTCTTCTTTAGACCACTTTATTTGTATTAAAACCTTATATACTATTTTTTTATGTTTCTTCATGTGTGTTACATCTATACAAACTCCATTTACTGATCAAATTGATCTCTAGTTCACTATTCATCACTTTTCCCCAAAACCACCAATCTTGTGCATGGGAAAAGCACCTTAACTCTAAGATAAAATAGAGGCATATTTCCCTTTTTTTAATGAAAATTGAATTAATTTTAATCTTTATAAGTTCCTAATTACAAACTATACCAAAGGGTTTTGACTAATTCCATGGTTATGGTGTCTAACGATCTCAATCTTCTCAAAAAAGGGGTCAAAATCCCTATTTTCTTACATTTTTTGCCCAAACCTCCTAATAGATGATCTTTCCAAACTAATTTCATGCTTATACATTGTTTATACATGATATCCACCCTCATTTCATGCTTATTTAACTTTTTAATCCACCCAAAACCTTTCTCCTAAGTGAAATCTCCATGCTCACCCCTTGAACCAAGGGTTTCTTAGCTTGTCTGTACAAACTAAGTTTATTTTGGCAAGAGGAAAAGGCCTTTTGGTATCTTAAGAGTGTCTTGGAAATAAAATGACATTGATTTTATCATGTTGAATCATATTACACTATTTTAAAACTTCCCTTACTTCCTAGGTAGTCAAACTCTCATCTTGCTCCTTCCAAGCTAGGATTCTATTTGACTACAATAGTGGAATGAGATGTTTTCCTATAGATACCTCTCTTTGAAGATCATATCAAGGTGTTAAAACCATTACATGACCTTCTTAAAAAGTTTTTCATGGTTAATTTAGGACCATTCCCTTTATTCTTAGATCATACTAGCACCTTCAAGGCTTCACACTGCTCACTACTTTCTATAGTCTCTTTAGCTTGGTTGTAGGTCACTTTATAGGTTTGATTAGGGTAATATGGTAGATAAGACCATAAGATCCTATTTCAAGTTCCAAACTTTATTGATCACTTTTAATCCATCTGAGATGGTTAAAACCATCAGAATTTATGCCCAATCCTTGACTTCCTTATTTGACCTTTGTCTCAGTCTATAGAGAGGTTGTAGATGCACATTCTAATCCTTGATACTTATTTGAGGGTTGGGTTTCTTTCTAAAAATAATAATTTTGTCATAATTTCTCTTTCATTCACCTTGAAATCTCAAAGGCAATTTCAAAACATGAGTTGATGACCACTTCCTAATAACCCTGCTGTAAGTGCAAACTTTGCCCTATGTTTCATGAATTTTAGGTCTACTTGTAGATGATCATGGCTTAATATGGCCCTAATCATGGTGTTTGTTATGGAATTATAGTTTTTTATTTGATCATCAAACATAACTCCTTATTAGGCTTGTGATATTCTTTCTTATAACATGATCACACTTGTTTCCTAGTTTTAGTCCTTTCTGCCTGTAGGTGTCCTTCCCCAAGTCTATGTACAAATAGAGGAGAGTGTTTAGGGGTCAAAACATCAAATTTAATATTTTTTTGACATATCAGATCATGAGTATCACTTGGATCATTTGGAATCACCCTCTCATGTAAAATAGACCTAACTTGCAATTTTAGTTGAAAGAAGTTGCTTTTGATCTCAGACTTGTAGAATGTACTAAAGTCTTTCAATATGTTTGAGCATGGTTTTGAGTTTTTCAAACACCATACTTCTCAAGTTTTTCATTATCTTTCTCTTACCAATGGCTAGCCTCATGGTGAGACTCTCCAAAACTCATTATTCACCTTCCCCAAACACACTCTTGGATTCTTATACCAAAACATAAAAGATGCAAGCTCTCTATTTTGTCTATTTAGGGAAAAAGGTCCCTATATCAGTCTCCTTGCTTAGTAAAGTCTTCCCAACACCATTCTTGGCTCTTAAGGGTCTTAATCATGATATCTGGGCTATCAACTGACCTCATAAAATTCATGAGGGCTCAACCTTCTAGAATACCTCTATACAAACCCCTGTAGCTCTGTAAATGGCACATGAAGATATGTATTTGACTATATGTGAGGAAATGAGGGTGATACACCACTAAAAAAAACCTAGGAGAAGTTTTCTTAGGTGTATTTATGCATCTTGAACCATGATAATCAATTTGGGCATAAGGATATCCCTCCAAACATTAGTGTGATGTCATTAGGATTGTAAGTGGGTGTCTTGAGTTGTATATGTAGATGGAAACATGAAAGAGCATGAATCTATAAGGGTAAGGTTCTCTAAACACTTAAAATGAAATTTTCAACCTTAAATTTGGATAACCTCATCAAGAATATTTTGAAATCAACTCAAAACACTCTCTTCAACATGTACAACCTCCATTAAAGGCACTTGAGATGATCGTAAGTATGAAAGGACTAGTCTGCAAGCATACACAAGCCTAGAAAAGGATTTCTTATGCACTTGAGTTTTCCAAAACCAAGAGAACTACGAAAATGTCTTATAAATCATGGATAAACACCTAGAACAAACAAAACCATCAAACCAAGGCAAGAAAAACTAAAACAAGTGTAAATAGTGACCCCCTCATGAATGCAAGTGCATAAAAAACTTCTTGGAGTGTTAGAAATGGTTCATAAAGGAGGAGCCACCAATTGAGAAATTATCCTATGAAAGTGAAGTTCACTCAGAAACCCTTCACCCACCAAGACCATTCTTCTCAACTCCACCTGTACGGTCCACACCAAGCACTTGAAAATAACCTTCCTTAGCTTACAAAGAGAAAATGGAAGAAAAGAAATTGAAAATGGACTTTCTAACATCATCCTTGAAAACCAAGCATTAAAAATAGTGTGGGGAGGTGAAGAGGCATTCCAACCACGTTTTTAGCTGATGGTGAACTCAATGAGTTCGTATAAGTACCCAAAAGGGCCTAAAATTTAGGAGAAACTCCCCTTTTTCTACACATAATTGACTTTTTAACTTCCATATAACTAATCCTAATATAATCTGACCTCCTCAAGTTTAAATCCACTTTGGTGATAAATATTCTAACTCCATCATATGTACAAGTCATTTAATAGGCTAAAAAAGTGGCCAAATGACACTTTTTGCACATGAAACCTAGTAAGTGGACAATTTATGACTTATAGACACTTTGAAACAAATCAAAGACTATTTTAGGATATTTTCAAAATAAATTGATCCTTTGAATAAGTTTTAATAGGTTTGACTAAGGTTGAATTTAGTTGACTAGGCCATTTCAAGAGAGATGAGCTTCAACAAGGACTAGGGGAAGGATAAGTGAGACATATAGGACAATGAGAGACCCCATAAGACACATGAAACCTTATTAAAAAGTTAAAAATATTAGGGTTTAATCCAATTTGACTAGAATTCAAATTTGGTCAATAGTCCCTTCTTCACTTATGGCTCCTATGCCACCTACATCTTCTCCCCCACCTGGGTTTCCTTATCTACCAATGGTGCCACCTTCTTATCCTATAGTTTCCATTTCTATTCCAGCATCTATTCTCATATTTAGTATTCTATGCATGATATCCTTCATGTGCATGATCCTTCATCTATACCTACATTTTATGTTGCAGAGATTCAATGAGAGGTCTTTTCATAGTTTTCCTTCAAGATGAATGAGACTCTTGTCCTAGTTAGGATCTAGCTTCATAGAGATATATCAGATGTTATGGATATTATTTGTGGATAGATTTACTAGTATTTGTGAACACAACATGGTGTTATTTCACTCTTCATTATGATTTTAGATTGGACTTGTGATCCACTTATATATATAATTGGACTATGTGTCAAATTTGGCTTCACTTATCTATTTCAGATGGATCTTTATATTATACATAATGTGTTGTCTATGGTTTTATTTCTTTCATCTTCTCTTATGGATTATTTTCATGCTTTCCATGATTACATGCTTATATATATGATTTCATTTCATTTCATGGACGTCTTTGTCTTTTTATCATGTTTGTTTTCTACCTTATCTCAAAAATATGAACAATTATTATTGTGACTTGGTTATACAAACCTTGATCCCCTTAGTAATCCTTCTTTACCATGTGATCAGTTTGCAACTCATTTTAATCCTATCTTATCATTCCAATTTATATATCCCTTTATTCCTTTATTTATTTTTACAAATTAAGCATACACATGGTTGAAATTTGAGATAACATATTGGTTCATAGGCAAGCCTAAGCGTTTAGTCAATCATGTCTTTGGATACTTAGCTTCCTTTAGCCAAAGTATAAATCTCATTCATGTGTATCAATTTTATCCCTCATGTTGGTTATTCCAAATCCATATGGAGGAAGAATGTTAAAATCCATAAAATTTTAAAATCCAAATCATTTAAACAAAATGCAATGACATAAAAGACAACATTCAAATATCAAAAGTCAAATCATGCTAAAAAACATGATTCATACCACATCTCCTTTTTATAATAAAATATCAAACTCTGCGGTTGGACTCATGATAGAGTCAAGGTCTATTAGGGTGTGATAGGCTAGTAGATTGGGAAAGGAGAGTAAAAAAAATATTTTAGTGCTACCTACTTTCTCACACAAGTACCCAATATTCACAGTAGATTGATGGCTCCGTAAGATGTCTTGAGGAATGGAGAACATGTTGTGGGAAGGTAAGTTCATTTTAATTTTATTGTTCATAACCAACATGAGTTGATAGTATTATCTCACTTATTTTAATATACAATTTTATGCTTATTATGAGCATGTATCCTTTGTATTTTGATGGTCACTAACTCCTTAGTGTCTTTTTCGTGTATTCAATGCACCTCATGTTTCCTAAGGTCTTCTCATAGATGCCTCTATTATGATTTTTACATTCCCTCTTTCCTTTTATTTTGTTAACTAATCACTCCCCCTAAGAGTTCCATTTGTGAGTTGAATTGTAAGACCATGGGTAGGACCAGGGCTTCCTCACAAATTACCACATTACAAACATCCTTTTAAAATCATTCCCACATTTGTTTCCACCTCATTGGGGTTCCCTTTATGAGTTTCATTATAATACAATGGATAGGACTAAGCCCTCTTCACAAAATATTCCAATACCCAAGTCATAATGGAATTACATGTGTCAAATTTGAGATAAATATTGATTGATTATGAGTTACATGTCATTGACATGCTTCTCATCTTGATATAGTATGTTTAATGCTTACTTCATTAATATTTCACTTTTATCTTCTAATTTTTTATATGAATGTATGCTTATAACCATTTTTCTTAAATATTTCATACTTCCCAGCTTGAATTAATGCGGTCATTTTAATTTACATTTTCCAGTTTTGTCTTTCTTTTTATATTTCCCAATGTGTATGATTGATTGACTTAATTGTTTTATTTTTATACCATTTGGTTTTCATATGCTTTCGATTTTAATATAAATTTGCATACTTAACAATATGATATAGTGTAATTTTATCTTGTTTTAACTTTAAAATCATTTTTTATCCTTTTTACCATCTTTGGTTTATTATATTTAGTAATATTTTGTTATTACATATTTCTCATCGTGATATAATGTGTAGTACATTTATTTTTGATTACTTAAATTTTTCCAAGTCATTTTTGCCTTTTTATTTTTAACCATGCATGTGTATTACATAATGCTAGAAAATAAAACACTCAACATATATTTTCTATAACATAAATAAAAATATATAAATACATGTGCTAGAAATAAGTATATCCATGCATCAACATCTACAACCAAGTACAACTCATGAGATCAATACAAATGTCAAAATAAATATATATATCCTCATGTGTTTTATATAAAATATAAAATACAAATATCTCTAGCTCTAAGGTTGGGCTCCATCCCTCTTATCATATGGCCTAGCCATGTTGCCCATAGATGCCTAGGGTTTGAATGGTACACTATAATGAGGTAGTTTTTGATCTCAAACATATAACCTTCCCCTATAGATTGGCCACCTGGGCATGTACCTATCCAAGCTAGATAGTGGTATCCATGTGTGCCACTCTCTCCTATGTCAAGGCCTATCAGGCCATGCCTCTCCCTCTCCCACCCCTGATGGTGATTGTAGTCCATCTCCACATTCTTGAAGCTACCTCATGGCATCCCAAACTAGTCTAAACTAACCCACCTAGGTTGGGGAAGATGGTACCACAAGAACATCCAAAATAGAGGGATCATATAGAGAAATCACCCCATCCAAAATGTCATGATGTGTAACCACAATCAAAGCTCCCCATATGACCTCCTCTATCACCATATCTACAAAACCAAAAAAAATATAGGCATCAAATCCCATATATATCTAAAAATCATCTATTTACCATAATCATTATGCAACTATTGTCATGTATTAGAAATGTAAATCAAAATTAAAACACTTCTCATCAATACTAGTGTCACCAACTACCATCTCTGCATCTGCTCACCCCTTGAGCATGATCTTTCCATTCACTCATCTATAGAGTATATCCTCTATGGGTCACCTATGTACTAGTATAAATCCAAGATTCATCACTTGATTATTCCATGAACCTCTCCTCAAAGGTGCCTCTATGGACCAGCGATGTCTTAGAGTAGTTATTGGGTCATATTGTGTTGCATCCCTCACTTTCACTTACTCTCATTGATGATGCCTTTGTCTGCTATGTTGTCATGGTGGTCACTATTTTTATTTATACTATGATGCCTATTTTGTGCCTAAATCTATGTCTATGGCATATCCCCCTATTGGTTTTATTACCACCTATTTCTGTGTTTGACTAGTTTATGGTCTAACACATTATGGCCTGATCATTGGTATCTCTACTAGTACTCCTCCTCCTCTCCCCCTTGAATCTCTAACATGTCATTCCTAATATGTAGAAACTATTATAGGGGCCACAAGGTGTTGGATTCCAAACTATCCTATCAAGCATGCTATTAGATACAACTCTACCCTTGAGGTGTAGTGGCTTGTGATCTGTACCTATGCCAAACCTATAGCAATAATCACCCAAATAGGCCATATAGTAGCAATGTGTGTACATATATGCCACATGATCTCTCCTCATGTGATCGTATATAGATCTAGCATGTGAGTCATATCCCAAAATACATAATCCTATATCTGCTACATGACCCAAGGTAACCTATCATTGACCACATAGGGAAACTTAGCTAGCTGATACATGGGGAACCTATCATATATCTAAGCACTTAGAAAAACAATAGGCCACATGGTATTTTACCATTTGGATAAAGTCCCATACATATCATGCATGAGCTAAACCCAGATGATATCCCTAAAATTGTATCGTTCTCCTTGATCTAGTATAGACTAACACAAGGCTATCACGTACAATGGTACCTTGCCTTTTGATTTGTGACACAACACTCAAGTTATCAAAAGTCCTATCACTACCTTCCAAATGTTTGAAATTCCTATAATATAAACATCAAATAAAATCACCCTCAATCTAGGGTATATCCTATATGAGTATATCACCCACTAGGATAATGTTCATATCTTATCTAAATCCTTTGGTGTGTCATTGATCACTAGTGTCCCACCTATAGGTAATCTAAGTAACATGTGGACATCCTCTAATGTGATACCCACCTTAATGGTATCCCAATCCAACACCCATCAAAAAGTGTTGGTCAACCATTCCCATGCTCCAAGGAACATGATAATGAGATCAACACTCAATGAGATCCACCTCATTTCCATGATACTGCCAAAACCCAATGTGACTAATCGAGCTCTATCCACATCACTTAAATGATCTTACAAATTTGGTATCCATGATGTATCTATCAAGCACTAATATCTTTGGTATCTCTACAAAATATCAAACAATAAAGGATGTATCAGATCTCCATACCATCAATAATCAAAATACATTCTTAAAAATTCATAAATTAACTAATTAATCAACTAGTTTAATTTAATTTCTCATGTTTTTTATTTTCCTAAATAATCGACCTATTTAATACTAAATCAGCTATGTACCCTATTTTTGATACTAAATTAGTCCTATCTTTTTTCACTAGATTAGCCTATTTTATACTAAATTGGCCTTCATTCCATTTAGTATACTAAATTGGCCGTGTGGTACATAGTCAACCCCATTTAGCATACTAAATCAGCCCTATGAAACACAATTGGTCCATTTTATAGACTATATTGACCCTCTTCTAAAAACTAAGTCAGGCCTTTGGTAATAGTTGGCCTTTTCCTCATTTCAAACTAAGTCAAACCACTACTATGTAGTTAGCTACCCATTAGAATACTAAATCGGTCCATGGATACGTAGTCAACCCCTTACTTTCTAATCAATTTTCAGAGTAAGTCAACCTAGTAAACTCTATTCCTTCATAGAAATGACTCTTTGACCATTTACCATAAATGCCTTTGGCATTTATTGGTTTGCCTTTTTACCTAGTATCCCGTTCTACCTTTAGTCTACCTCAAAATTTCTTAGAGTTAATTTTGATGCCTAGATTTTTCTTACCAATAAATTTTATATATTTCATTTAATTTTTAAAAAAAATAATCAAAATTTTGAAATTCATAATTGCTTACTTGTGATGCACTCATTGTGGTTGTTATACATCCTCCCCATCTCAGTTGTTGTCTCCTCACCATGATGGCTCTCAGGTCTCAAACTAGATCTCTCAGAGCTCTATTTTCTCATAATAGTAAAAATTAATAATGAATTATTTTTTACCCTATTTATATTTACTATTCAAAATTATTTACCTATCAAATATTTACCACCAGATTCATCTTTTAATCATATCTTTGTTTCTACGAGCTCTTTTTTTGAACCATAAGATGTTTGAGAATATTGACATTGTAGAGAATCTTTTCACATGTTACATGTATATTTTTCAAAAAAAATGTTTTTTATCTCTTTTTCACTAATTTATATAGGTTTTCCTAATGTTCCTTACATTGGACACCACTATATGCACTTCATTCCTTATCTAAAATACTATGGTAAGTGAAGGTATGTGTTTTTCAATTCTATCCTTTCGTTTATCTTATTTGCTCCTTACTACAATTTATTTAGTTTTATCATTATGTATCATTGTGTTATTTTCTTGAAGCACCATCCCATATTGTATATATGTGACACGTGATGAGATTCGAATGGGACATATTTATACACATAATATTTTCAAACTTTATCAATTAATGATGTTCTCCCTTATAGGAACATGTTGAATCTTAATCTCTTTGAATGCATGCCCTAAGGGGTGCACCAAGGAAGGGGTGGGCAAACCATTAGTACATCATATGATTATTATCCATATATTACCACTTTTAATCTACACAACCATCTCCTACAAACACTCCCTTAAGCTTTGCCTCCTCTTTTTCACCCTCCTCTAGTCATTTTTTGCTTTCATTAGCCCTTCCTTAAGCCTAAAACACTTTCCAATGGTTTATGTTACACTCTCAACCTCATTGACCCTATACTCTAATTGATAAAACTCATTTAGGGTTTGGGTTAGCCCTTGACTAACCTAAACCAAGACTTAATTTGTTTTTATCAATAATGACATAGAGTCAATTGGGTCAACCCTATCAGCTAAAATTTTGGAAAGGTTTAGGGTTAGATTCAACTATATATACACACTCATTTCATTATTTATTTAAGAAGAGAAGAATATGAATATTATATTTCACATCTTCTTATCCACAATTCTACTTGAGGAACAGAGCTTAAGGTTTCAAAACTTTCTTTGGAGATATGGATCTTGTCTTGTGGATAACTCTTTTGGATGCATAGAGAATTTTTGTAGCCTAGAGATGACTTGTCCTTGTTATCTTTACATACCAAAACAACCTCTTATGAGTCACCTTGGACAAGGGAGAGATTGAGGCTCAGTGGGTTTGTATTCAAAGGTAAGTATTCCTAACTTTGTTCCTCCTTTGTAAGAGTATATATATTTGTATTTGTACTTCTTTCCCATGCATTAGGATTTTGTATATATTAACATGAGTATAGATCTTCTATGCATGTTTAATTTTTATGTTTATTACCCCCACTTTGTGCCACAAGATTTGGTGAGCACTAGATTATATTTTACTTGTCATTTACTTTGTGAATTTGAAAACATAGGCTAGTTAGGGTTATTACATAGTTTTGCTTGATTGGAGGCTTTGGAACCCTCCCTATTGATTTTATTATGGTAAGATATCCCTTGATTAGGTATAGAAAATCCATCTTGGTCATGACCATGAATATCTAATGTATCAATAATCAAAAGTGTAAGTAGGATATATATTCTTTGAACTAGGATCGATTAATAGATCAGTTGTATTTTCATTTACATACACATTATGTGTATTTTAGACATGTATTTTCATATTTAGCACATGGGTGCCCATGAGGCCCACATTACACACACACACACACACACACACACACACACACACACACACACACACACACACACACACACACACACACACATACATATACATATATTGGTTGGAATTTATGGACATTTTAGTAACTATGAGATTTAGGATTATTATATGACATGTTTATGGATTTTGCTTATGTGATGATGATTTATTGATTATATTAGATAGTTTATTGTTATGGATTATGAGATGATTAGATATGGATGTTAGGATTAATGTATGATTATGGTTTTTGTGGATGTTTCTATATTGATGATGTGGATGGATTTTAATTTTATGTATATGATTGATGTGGAGGACATGGTTTTTAATTTTATGTATATGATTGATGTGGAGAACATGGTTTTTTAGATAGATGATGTGATGCAATTTTTTAATTTTCATGATATATTGGATGGATAAAAATGATGTAATGTGATGTTATAATAAAATGGGACTTATTTGTGAAATGTGCTTAGATTTGGATAGGCATTCCTTTAGTAATCATGTGTATCACAAATTAGTAATGGGTAAACACTCATGCACCAAGGAGATGGATGGCTCAGTTAGTAGGATAGGGTGATCACAAGGGGTAGTTGAATGTTTAGGGGGATGGATTGTGGGGTGTTTTGAAGCCACTTGAAATGTAAGTAATCTAATTTTTAGTGTTGGACTTTGATTACAAGTGTACCTATGACATTTGGATAGTCGAGGTCTTATTGATTCAAAGTGCATGGGGACTTTAAGAGGGAACTCCATTAATGAAAATTCCCAATTTTCATAATCGGTAGTCATTTGTGGCCATCCTCATTCTTAGTAATAAAAATAAAAACCAAATATTTACCAAAGAAATAAGTTTAAAAGATAATTTTGACACAATGAATATTTACACATTTAATACAAGATAAACTGATTACAAGGATGGAAAAAGATCACAACAAATATTCACATGACATAATAAAAAGATTAGATTTATATATTGATAATATAATTCCATAAAAAAAAAAATTTAACACAATCTAAAAGAAGTAAAATGGATTTATAAAAATACAAATAACACAATCCACATGTGAACCTAATTATATGAAAGTAAAGAAGACAACAATTATGGGTATTTACAAAATAGATTAAAACTTTAAAATGGCATAATAAGGATAATGATGACCTAATCAATATTTGACTAATATGTACAAACAATTTATTTATAAGAGAAATGATTTTAAGAAATAATGTTAAATGGTTATGGACAATGTTTCTGGAAAAAATGGGTTATCTACAAAGCACCCTATAATATTAACCAAGGACAATAGGCCCTTCACACTTTCAACATTAATCTACCCTATTTATAGACTCATACCTCCTTATTTTAAAAAGCATATATCTTTACACCCATTTTTAGAATCAAGGCCATAGGGAAGGTTAGCGAACAAAATTGGATGTGCATAATGATGAGGGATGAGGAAGAATAATGAGAAGTGAAGTCATGATAGATGGGCATACCCCAAAGTGTGGGGTCTTATAAATGGAGGATTAAATTTTCAAGCCCTCTAGGTATAGAACTATTAAAAATGCATAATTTTCAAGGGATCATCAAGATCATCATCATCTAGAGTGGCCAGTTTGTATGCCCCTGATCCAAATTTGGAAATAATAACATATGGCTCAATCCAATTCCCTTCAAATTTCCCCTTCTTTGCATGTTCAACATTGCTTTTTTTTATAATTTTACTTTAGGACTAGGTCACCAATTTCAAATTCTCTAGACTAGATTTTCTTATGATATTGGCCTTTAATCTTATTTTGATATGCCCTAAGGTGATCAAGGATATTTTGATGCTTCTCATATATCAATTATAACTCTTGTATCCACTCTTATCTATACCCATTGTTTATTATCATTCTCCATAAGGAGATTCATAATGAGGGGAACTCAACTTCAACTAGCAAGATTGCTTCTGCTCTATATACCAAATAGTATGGGGTATCCTTAATTAGAATTTGGATGTTGGTTCTAGAATACCAAAGTGTTGGATATAGTTATAGATGCCAATTTATTCCATAATCATTAACAATTTTCTTGAGTATTTTGATAATAATTTTATTTGCCATTTTTTCTTTCCCATTACCCTTGGGATAGTAGGGTGTGGATAAATGTTTCTCAATATGATGTCGATTGCATAGGTCTTATACTTCCTACTTATTATAACATTTTCCATTTTCTAATATAATCTTGGATGGAATTCCAAAGTGGTAATGATTTGATTCAAAATTAACTTAGATAACTATAGACCTATGGTGTATATAAGTGGCATTGCTTCCACCCATTTAGTGAAATACTTTGTGGTTGTGATAATGAACTTATGGCCATCTAATGAGGTAGGATTAATCTTTCGAATAAGATATAGTCCCCATATTTTAAAATGGACATGGGCTCATTATACGTTGAATCTCTTGAGTGGGGGAATATATGAGATTATCATGTTTTTGATAGGCTACACACTTGCATACATACTAACAAGGGTCATGCCCATGGTTAGACAATAATATCCAGTCTATAGTAGGGTCATCCAACTGACATGGCCTCCATGAATACTATAATGTACCTCTTTAATTTTCATATTAGCCTCCTTTAATGCTAGGCATATTAATATGGTCTCATCATAGCCTCATTGATAAATCATGATACTAAAGATGGTATAATGGGATTTACATTGGATGAAGTCTTTGCATTGATGATGAATGTGGTTTGTTGGAATGGTATTGTCATGAAGGTAGGTGTAGATATCATAGTACCAATGTTGATTGGGATCAAGGATTACAAAAATTTGATAATGAGCCAATGCTTCATGGGTAAGCAATAATAATTATTTGACCAAAAAATTACCTTCAATTACATCCTCTGGGGAATCTATTAAAGACCTGTTAGTGATCATTGCATCCACATCTTTGTTACTTTCTCTAGACACTTATTCAAAAGTTATAAACTTAAAATTTTGATTTAACTAGTCAACCATTTATTTATATGGAATAAACTTCTCATCCTTGGTTTGAAACTCTTCATTAACTTGTTTAATAATCAACTGAGAATTCTTGAAGACTTGAAGTTGCTAAATATTCCACTGGATGGAAGTTATAACCCAAAAATTAATGCCTCATATTCAGAAATGTTATTGGTGCATGGGAAAGATATGTAGAAGGATTTATGGATTAGCTCACTTTGTGGTGTTACCAAAAGGATTCCTGATCCTAACCCATAAGTGGTAAAATATCCATCAAAATATTTTCTAGCCTATGGATTCCTCAATTATTAATATAGACTCATCCAGGAAAGCTATTATTAATGGTTGTGTGTCTACCATAGGTACTACTACTAGTTGATCCAAGAAAATTTGCCCCTTTATGGCCTTTTGATTTACATATTCGACATCAAATTCACTTAACAACATGATCTATTTAGCCATTCTTCCTGTTAGGGCTAACTTAGATAACATGTATTTGAGTGGGTCAACTTTTTCTATTAACTTGACTTAGTTATTCAACATATAATGCCTAAGTTTTTATGGTGTGAATACCACATCCAAACATGCCTTCTCTATAGGGGTATAATTTAGATCATATGAAATAAGTGTGTAGCTTAGATAATATATAGCTCTTTCCTTTCCTTCATCATTATGTTGATCTAAAAGATACCCTATAGTAAATGCTATAGTAGAGACATATAAGAGAAATGACCTTCTTGATATAAATGGTGAGAGGAATGGAGGCTTCTCTAGATATTGATTTAGATAATCAAAGGCCTTTTGACATTTTGGGTTCTAGTCAAACTAATCTTTCTTTTAGATATGAGTGAAGGGATGAAATTTGTCTACCAATTAGGAAATGAATTGATGAATGGCCTATAATTTTCCTCAAACACTCCTTAGTTACTTTAGGTTATTAGGTGGAGGCATTTCAATAATGGCTTTCACCTTAGGAGGGTCTACCTCAATGCCTCACTAGGAGACTATGAATCCTAAAAGTTTGCCTGAAGTTGTAGACACCTAAAATTGGCCACTAATGGCTTTATACCCAACTTTAGATAAATTCTTACCAACTTCTAAAACTCTAGCCTAAGAATCTCTAAATATCTCAATTTTGGCTTCATAACCATGCAAATAAATCAAGTTGGCCCATAAATCAATTAAATTGGGTAAATGCACATTGAATAAAATCTCAATATTGCACAAATGTCCAAATGCATAATAAAGATTAATTAACTTGAAAATCTTAATCCTAAGCTGAATTAAATTCATCCATGAGAAAATAAATTGATTATCAAAAAGGAAAATTCAATAAATATCCTAAAAATCATCTTAGAAGTTAATCATGACTTTTTGAGCTATCCAAATACAAAATATCTCAAAACACACCTATTCATGCTAATCATGATATTTTGGACACATTTTAACCCTACTGGGTTTAACTAATCCAACCGAGGTTAATATTTAACCCATTCTAAGTCATTTCAAAACCTATAAAATACAGCCTAGAGCTCTTCATTTAGAGAGCTTGGAACATAGTAGAGTTATAATGCAAGATTGGATTTCATGAAGTAAATGAATAAGTGTTATAATCCCAAAATCAAGCCAAGCCATCAAGCCAACTATGGTGCCAAGAGGAGGTGGAGATATCCAAGCTCCATTAATGAAGACCTTTTGTGCATAATTCGAGCAAGCCAATGAAGAAGCCTTTTGGAGCAATCAAGGATTTGGTAAGGAATTTATACTTATGTTTAAGTTTTTATTCCTTTTAATTTTTATTTATGTTTTTAATTGGTTTGTTCACCAATATCCCCCATGATTTATTCCTAGAGATTTTATCTTGTTTAGTGTGTTGATTTCATTATTTTTTGGAACCAACACCATACTAACCTCATGTCTTGAGTCATATTCCTAGATCACAGATGGTACACCTGTTGGGACACAACACATCCCACATAGTAAGGGGATCATTATGTAATGTTTAAATCTTCATTTAGATGTTTGACACTCTCTAAAATTGATTTTCTAAACTTGTTTTGGTTGGATTTCATTTTTTGTTAAATTCTTGGGTTTACACAGTGATCATCGAAGATCAGGTGAAACCACTAATGGTTAGAACCTAACCATCAATGATTCTATCTAACCACCACTAATGTTCAGGTTATAAGGGAGAAATGAATGTGAATATTGATTTTTTATTCTTTTGGTCATTTTATTCCTTGATCATTGGTTTCAAGATCATCTAAATTCACTAGCTAAGTTTTACCTTTTAGGTTTTCTCGATCTTTGAACTAATCCAAGCCTAACCTAATGCACTTGTGCCTTAAGGTTTTACCTTTGGGTCCATAGGTCACTGATGGTCTTGATTGACCACTGATGATTCTACTTAACCACTAATGGTTATATATTAACTAATCGATGATGATTTCCTAAAATTGTCGATGATCATCTCTAACCACCAACGGTCACTGTGTGAAAAATAAAATAAAACCTAAGAGCTCAAATTCAAACATCATTTTCCTAATCAAGAAAGTGCTTCAAAGCAAGGGGTTATAATATAAAATTTTAAGGTTGAAGGATTGGTTTGAAGATAAAATTACATGTTTTTCACTAATCACATATTTCAATTTGGGTTCTAAAAGGAACTTAATAAAATCATGCACATTTCAATTTGGGTCTAAAATGAACACATTTAATCTCACAAATTTGAATGTTGGTGCTTAAAAAGGATATAGGATTTGTTAAGTCTTATAAACATTTTGGTTTTTAGTGATTAAAATGAATCCTAAATTTTGAACATTTCCAATTGGTGCTTTAAAACAAACTTAAGACAAATCTTGAACACTTTGACTTTGGGCTTAAAATGAACCTAGATATATTTTGTTTAATTTGGTCTTTTGTAAAAATATTTTGTTAATTTTTTGAACTTAAGCCAAGGGGATAGTAAAAAACAAATTATCACATTTAAATTGATGATTAAAAATCAAACATCACTCATAAATTTATTTCAAATTATTTATTGTTGTTTATTTTCATAAAAAGGATAGCGTGTGTATGCTCTCCCCCCATCCTCTATAAGGAACTCACATGATCAAAAAAACCTTTCCACTACATTTTAGTGGCTATTCCAAGTCATAGAAATAACATTTCCTAAGCTCTCCCCAAAACTTTTATAATATTGGGTGATATAAAAGCAACCCTAAAGTATTTCTACTTGTCTTTTATTTTCATGCATCTTGGCTTATGAAGGGGTTGTCATTGCCTCTCATGAGTTCTTTAGGGAAGCATTGAACCAAGGCTTCATCTCCTGATAGTGTTTTAAACCCTCTCCACAAGGGTTTATACAAATTAGGATCACCCCATTGGAATGGTGGTTTGAGTAGTTAAACCATCTCTATTAGTGGTTGGTTAAGCCTGAAATGTATGATCGATATGGACATCACACTCACTGAGCAAGTGATAGATGTAGTGGTTGTGAAAATGATAATACCTTTTCATAACAATTTGATCGATTTGGACTCAATTGATGTGATGCTTTTATTATGTGGATACATGAAATTATGTATACATGGGATCAATCTCGATTGTCAAACACTTGTAGTTTTTAGTTAACCCCTCTTTGCCACACCTTGATAGGATTTAGGATGATATACTTAGTTGTATTTTTTCATTTTATTTCTTAGTGTGTTAGAATTAAAACTTATTGTTTAAACCATGTCATGAATGAGTCTTGTGTCCAACATCACTCCATTATTTGAGGAAGTGTTATGCCATCTATTTGACACCTCGATTTAAGCTTAAAAAACATTTGTGTCAAAACACTATGAGTAGCATTTGATCAAAAAAGGTAAGGTTATGCTTCCCAAATCATTTCAAATATAATGCTTTTGAAGTCTTTAAAAAATAAACCCTTGTCACATATTTTGGGAGTGATAACATTGTTACGCTACCCAAATTATTTCAATAGACTTGTCTTGTCTTATATCCCAAATTATCATTATTTAAACCAATCATTTGAGCCTTGTTGGATCCTTATTAGTATAGTCACTCTATTCAAATTTTCCTAGATTATTGGCCATCAAAATCCTAGTTTACCTTAGTTGATTTTTTGATTAACTTTTTCAAGTTTGGATTCAAATATTGATTGATTTATGTTTAGGCCTGACACGTAGGGGCTGATACACAAATATTTATCTTTTGGGTTGTGTAACTTAGGTTAATCCATTACTCAGGTTTGAAAACTTTATTTTTTATGCCTTTATTTGATCCAATCAGTCCATTTTCAAAGTGCCTTTTGTTTAGTGTTTTTCACCAATCAAATCATGTTTATGTCTAGAATCAAGTGCCTACTCTTTTGCCAAATTTTTCTAAGTTTGTTATATTAATCATCATCCTTTGTTTCAAACCTATCTTTTGAAGTTGTTTGGCCAAAAGTCCTAACACAGCCTATTTGAGCCTAGATTTTGATTCCGCATTTGGACAAAATACCTAGCAACATTTCCCTTTCCTATTTTAGACTTATTTGTAACATGTTTGGACATTAGAGTTTGGCATCTTGTTTTTAGGTCATTTTGCTTGATCTTGTTTGTAAAAAACATTTAACATTAGAAATTTGACATTATACTATTTATACCAAATCTTTGCATCAATTTTTTTGGAGATTCAACTCCACCCTTGACCAAGTTAGATCACATTTGAACCCTTTTTATTTTTAGACATAGTTTTTTAGAATTTGTATCACTCTAATCTATATTGTTATGAAACATTTGTCATTTGATTTGACCATGGCTCACTATACACATAGTATAACTATATACAATCTAAGATATGGAAATGTTAGCACATAAGAGGACTTTGTTTAAGACCTTTATAGACATGAGGTTTTTTGGGAGATGGATTCTTATCCATCATACAACACTCAAACAAGGGAACAGAGTCAAGATCCTTTCACTAATTTTTTGGTTATCATGCCTCCTTACATGGAGAAAGATCAGTAAAAGATAGCCTAATATTTGGTTAGTGTACTTATAATTTTAGAAAACATACAAAAACAACCTTATTATGGTGCAATCCCATCGAACTATCAGGTATGGAATGATAATTTGCCAAATTTATCAAGAGGGCCTTATAACATGTCTTATCAAAATAATGATTAGGCCTCTTCTAATAACCCTAATTCTATATTACCAATACCATATCAAGATCCATGTATGCTTGTCATGCAAATATGTCTCGTAGAGGACCACTTTATTTAAATTCAAATAGAATTCTAGACATATCGAGACCTCACACATAACTTTAATCAGATGACCATGGAAAATAAGTTCCTTATTGATTTAGTTCCTTCAATAGGAGTTTTAATGGAATCAAATGGTTAATAAAATCAAGGTTTAAAAACATTTATGAAAAACATTTCAATTGAAAACATGTTCAATACCCCAAATATCAAAGAAGTGTCTTATGCTTCTACACAAAATAGTGAGAAAAACATAATGGATAATATGCAAGTAGCATCCAATCTAATCCAAAGTTGGGTTAGTGTACAAACACATAGTCAACAACAAAATGTGCCTTTAACTAGTACCATTAGTGATTCATAGACTCAAGGAGTAGGATTTTATACTTCCCAACCTCAATTGACTACCTCTAATACTCAACCAACTACTTTTTCTAGCACCCAAAAACAAGGATTAAGTAGTCAACCAACGACCAGTACTGTGTCACAATAGAATGTGATGAATCCTACTCCTCCTCAATAGGTGAAAAGTATTATTCCATAATATTAGGCACTATCTAATCAACTCATGTATCATGGTAGAACATCTTTCCACCTCAATAGGGGGTAACCAATGTTCCACCTCGTCAGGTAGTAATGAACATACCTCTTTCATCACACATTAATATGTTAATTCAAAACCAATTGATGTCTAGCCAATAATGAATAAATATTGATCAGTGATATATTCTAAATCTCTAATATGCATCCACTTCCAAACTAGGATTTACACAACAAAGAGGTTCCAATGTTCCTCAAGTACCTACTAGGCAACAATTACCTTTCATGTTAAACATGTCACAAGTTTAGAGTTAGGGTCTTGGTCCACAAGTTCCCCCTCAATAACAAGTTATGATTAGTAAATAACATGTCCCTATTCAACCTTAGTAGGCATAGTATATCCATATACCACCATCCCAAACTCAATATTCCTAACATCAGGGCTATATACCTAATCCCAATGAAAATATCACATAACCACAAGGGTAATTTCAATAATTACACCCTAATACATGCATGTGTATTCTTGGTCCATTTCCTAGCCAATCCAACATACCCTAAAAAATACCTCAATTAAAGTAATCCACTTGTGATCACTCAACCATCACCTCAAGATAATATTCCCACAAGTTTCCTCAAATAAGAGTTATAAAAAATGAAGGATGTAATTGTTGCCATCCAAGTTGAGAAACAGACCAAAAATTTCAAGTTTTATGATGTGTGTTCTTACCCTTTCAATATAGAGTACTTGCAAATAAAAATTTCCTCTAGGGTATGAGCCACCAAAGTTTGAAAAATATAAGGGGAAAGGAAACCCCAAAGCACATTTGATGGAATTATTTATCACATGCCAACTAGTGGCCTATAGTAACATATAATTGTTTTAGTTTCTAGGGAGTCTATTAGGATAAGCCTTAAAATGATTCTTGAAGTTATCAAGGAATTCAATTTTTGATTTTGATGATCTTTCAAAAAAGTTTATGCAACACTTTTCTTACAATCTTGAGCATGATATTTCATTGGTAGACTTGATACAAGAAAAATAGAAACTAGATGAAATATTTGCAAGCTATTTGTAGTGATGGAGAGCCCTTGCAAGCCATTTTACCCATAATCTACTAGAAAAATAAATAACCATTATGTGTAATAAAAATCTACATAGTGAGATATCTTATTATCTAGAGTTACATTGTGCATATACATTCAAAGAAATCATTAACAAAGTTTTAGAGATCTAATGATCCATTATTAACAAATGGATCATTAAACTAACCAAACCCAAAACAATGGCTAAAACCAACATCCAATTCAATCGTAAGCATCACAATTATCACAGGATAATAACAATGATAGACCCAAGTAATTTAATTACATTAATCATGTTGTAGGAAATTGAGTTATAAAGTCACAACATGCCCAAATGGTGTAATCACCATCTACTCTACCTATGCTACCTTTCTAGCTTACTCTTATCCAACAACCTTTTTAGTAGTCACAACATGCATAGAAAGCACAATAACCTAGACTAGTGCATCAAATGTAACAAACACAATAACTAATGCCTTTTTATAACCCTCCTCATCCAAGAAAAACCATGCCTACTCATCATGCTTTTATTGACCTTAGAGAGCCCATAGATTCAATTTTTCACAAGATCATAGTAGCTAACTTGATTAGATGGCCTATTCTAAAAGATTAATTTCATGAGGGTGTTGACATTCTAAACTGGTGCAAACTAGAATAATTCTATGATTTTCATAGGTTCAATAGACACAATTTATAATGTGTGTTCAAATTAGACATGTAATTAAGAATATACTGGAAAATGGAGAGATCACATTAGATCATGGAGCTTCCACCTCCAATCATAGCCTTGGCATTTATCATAATCCTTTTTCCCAACATAATAGCCAATAACAATAACAACCACAACAACATCTAGTACAACATCAACAACAATAGTATCAACATCCAAGGTTGAACCAACTAACACAAGAAAACTAATAGTAAACCCAATAATGTCAAAATAATGGATAAAACCAAGGTCAAAATGGTAACAAGCAATAGACCTACCATGTAGTTGCACATGACTACAATGCATTTGTAGGCCATATTATAGGAGGTCATGTTAACACCATTTACATTAATCCTAGACCAAGTACCAATTAGACAATACCATTGCTAATCATACCAAATCAACCAAACCATTTTGGTAATCCTTCTTTGACCTGGAACCACACAAAAGCTAACCAAAAAGGAGGGATTCTTATGTTAGGACCTTATACTGATAACTCATTATTTTCTTGTGACCACACTCAAGTACATTGATAACTAAGACTTATCCTATCTAGTCACCCTCCACCATAATTTAATAACAATAATGGTCCTATATCTAATCTTGATTGTGTAATCATAACTTAATAGTCAAATATTACCATACCAGGCCCACAACCATTTGCCACTTCACCCATCATCCAACTAGTCATTCTACCTCAGAATAAACCATTTACCACTATCCCAAAAAAGATGTTTGGAATTGTGGCATAATTGTAAAAGATGTCAACACTAATCTCTATTTTAGATTTTTTACGTACATCTACTATCCAAAAAATATCTTGATAGAGTTCCTTAGTCAATCCATAGTTCTAAATGATATATCTCCTGATAAATTTCAAGCTTTGGTTGGATACCTTGCTCCAACCCAATAAGTAACCTTCAACCAAAGTGATATGTCATCCCTTGGCCCACTATAAAATAATCCATTATACATCAAAGTTTACATAAAGAGGCACAAAGTGAAATGTATCCTCATAAACAATGGATTAGGTTTGAATATAGTATCTCTAAATCTTATCAAGCTTCTCAGATACACCTCATCAAATCTCCAAGTGAAAAAAATCACCATCAAAGCATATAATAATGAAGAGAAAGAATCACAAGGCACCATTAGCTTGCTAGTTATCATTGGGCCCTTGACCCATGATACACATTGCCATGTGCTAGATATTGATTTATCATACAATATGCTTTTGGGTAGACCTTGGTTACATGAGACTCATGCAGACCCATCAACACTACACCAATATATCAAGTTCTCCCATTCAAGGATGGAGGTTAATTTCAAAGATATTTGCATCCATATGAGCATTGTAAACATCTAGAGGCCGAGTTCAAGAGCTATAATTATCATTTTAGTATGAATCTAGTCACCAAATAGGACAAAGGAAAAGCCATACTTATTAATTTATTAGAGGCCAACTGTATTGACCTTGATACCCTTGATTCTCTTTCCCACATGCTACCTCCTAAAATGTCTAATCACTATATGATCTTAGTTAATGGCCCAGAATAATATTTGATGTATAAAACCTTTCACATCGTAAAACTTCCATAGAACCCAAAGTCCTTTGGAAGACCAAAAACCAAACCACTCATGCAATGTCAAAGAAAGGGAAAAGGCCATCAACATAAAACAGTACCCATCACATTCATATCAACCTCTAGCCAAGGAAAAGACCCTCTCGAAGGTGATGAATAATGGTTATGTAATGATAAATTAGTTGATTTTTATAAGAACTCCAAATATCCCACTCCCAATCAAATCATGAAGAATCAAGACTACAAAGGAAGAGGCATCAAGATAAATTAATAGGGAACACTCGAGCCAATTTCTATGACTAAGTACAAAGGAGCCTATGGACTTAGATATAAACTATCTGGGGGTGACCCCACATACCTTAACATGTTCCATCACCAATGGCTAGTGATGATGATGCTGGTAATGATGTAAAGTTTGATCAAAGCTAATTCTATGACTTAGCCTAAATCAACTTGTTTGACCATGTTTTTAGGAATTAAAAACTTTAAACCAGATTTAATATGACCATAAATTAGATCTAAATTTTGCACTAGTATGCATCATCGAAACATTCCTCAAATCATAGATATTATAAAAAATAAATGAAGAGAACAAGATAACGATCACACATAACACATATCTACCATGGTTCACCCAATGTGAGCTACATCCATCAAGAAAGTCCTCAAATAAAACTATACTAAAAAATAATATTACAATGAACTCTCATAGAGATAGAATATCTCTTGTAGAAAATGTTGCACAAAAATAATGTTGCACTTTCACCTACACCTGCACTTTACTGTATCTCATAAGTTGTTATACCGCACCCTATAATAAACACCTACACTTTGAGAAAAACATTTACACTTTAACTCTAATCCTCAAAGCCACACCCTGCAAATAAACCATCAACCTCTAAAGGCCACACCACACTCGTATATATAGAAAATGAAGGAAAATCCATAAAAGGAGGATAAATTTTGCCATGCTTATCCAAGATAAGCATTATCCACTCAAGGAAAACTAAATTCCACCTCATCAAGCTCATCCAAAAGCTATCCCAAGAAGGAACACACCAATATTGACTCTCCACCTTTAGAGGTGCATTTTCCAATAATCATATGATCATAACCAACTCTTTGTAACAAGGTAATACATTTTCTAATGAACAACCAACTCCTTCAGATCAAGGAAGTCAAAATGGAAAATAGACATCTAAAAACCAACTCCATACAACATGGAAACATAAGAATTAGATAAAACAAGGAATATTCCACTCACATGTGGAGTGAGGTTCTATAAAAGGTGGAGTGGGGGAAAATTTGCTCCCCACATTTGTGGAGCTCTCTAGGCCCTTAAAATACACTCCCAAAGTCATGTGATATCCCTAAGGGGTCCATAGTCAACTCATAATACCATGTGTACCCTTTGAGTAGTTATTTGTCACAACCCATTACCATTATATTATCCCCAACTGATAAATTGGGGCCAAGAAGAATCTAATGTGCCAATTTTTGAGTTTCAAAACAATGAAGTTTTTTGTGATTTTCTAGGCCTTAGGGATAATGTTTTGTTGGGAGACCATAAATTAGGGCTCTCTATCAAACTAGATCTTGAAGCCTATTCTAGAGAGCAGGTGAACACCCTTAGCCAAAATCAAATAAATAAAACATTGAGGTCTTGTTGTCACCAAATCTTGTAGCCTAAAAGAGGGTGTTCAATCCTCTTCTAAAGTTGGGTAACATGGGAACATTTCAAGGTATATGGGTGTACCTATATTAGAAATGAGCCTCTAGATTTAAAAGCTAGCTCCTTGAATGTATCTTAAAATGTTATTGTCTATGCCAACTGATTACTTATGGTGAAAAGAGTTAGATATTTCATGAATTGAACATAATTTAAATGAGGTGATACACCAAAAGATCTTCCACAAGACTATCATACCTCTTTCACAAAGAGACAATGCCTACAACACTAGCCCACGAGTCCCATAATATATTAGCATCAATGTTTCAATATGAAGGTGAGATACATGAAAATTATCTAAGGTGTATGAAACTATAGATAAATTTTAGATACTAAAATTTATTGTACACTAAAAATAGACTCATACATTTAACAACACTTTATATGACCTATTAGGCTGAAGTCACTTGTTTCAAATATGGGAGGATTAAGAGAAAGCAAGGATAGATAGATATCACTTAACTATTCACTATAGATATTTTTATGTATTTCAAAAAGGTGATGTATGAAATTGAACCATATTGCATTTATTGTTTTAAGGAAAAGTACAATGTCAAAACTAGCAGGGCTTCACCATACATGGGGTGATATCTTCTACAAAGGTCAAAATGGTAGCTACTTATAGAATTTGAGAAAGAACATGAAATAATGATGTTCAACAGTCACTAAAACACATGTCCATTTAATAACTAGTTACATTATAGGGGACTAGAGTATGAAATACACCATGGATTCCTCCCAAGATAAATGTCCACATAAACCATGACAAACTCTCCAAAATGGTGTAGAGATTCTAATGCTAGATTTTTGTGAAACTATCATCATCATAGATCATCATTCAAGCATTTGAAACTCAATTATGAAGGTTGCTACATATGATATGATAGTCATAAATGTTTTCCCAGCTACTAGTTATCCTTTAGACACATGTATTCATCATCTTCAGTCATTCACTACTTTTTTAAACTTCATTTTTTACATTTAGTAGCCATTTTTCATCTTAGGTCTTCGATAGAGATTTTATGGTAGTATATGACTCTAAAAATATCACTTCGCTACAAAATCCTTGATCTTTCATTGTTGCCTATGTGGCATTCCCCTTACCACATCATTCACTCCATTATAGAATTTGCTTTTTTGTTGCTTGGACACATAGTCTCATGTTATCCATCTAAAATCTAGTCAAATTTAACCTATAAATTTCCTTTAAAGCCTCTTTACTTCAACCTTAAATGTTGGCCATTGATCATTGATCCAAGGTCCCAATATTATGATAGTTGGTAGCATTGCATCTGATTTGAGCTCTTTGACCTTTGATTCTCACTCACACCAATGAATCTATTTGTGTGATTGAATGTGAGTCATAGATCATAATCTAGTTGCTTGAATGTTATTTGATCTCAAGATTTTTTGATATTTTGACTATGTTTTTACCATTGATATACTTTTACATGATCAATTTCATAGCATAGATATTTGGGACCGACTATTTGAACTTAAATGACTATTTACCATGGCTGAAATTTGAAGTTTTCACTCTCATCATTTGACGTATATGTGATCATATTTGACATCTACATGACCATCAAATTTTAACCCCCAATGATTTTTGTCATGACTTAAATTTGATCTTTGTGTGCTTATTAATGATGTATGTGAGACCATCAATGACATCTATATGACCATCACTTTTGAAACCCCAATGGTTTTTTTCCTGAGCTTTATTTTAACATTTGTGCAAACATCATACTTTTATTGATCAACTTTCCAAACAGAATTAGGTCTTCAAGAATTTTACATCGGTCCATTTATTTTAGACTATTTTCTCAGACACTTTATCCAAAATAAGTCTACCTTTGTTAGGACTTATGTTTTGGACATTTTTCCCTAAATAATATATCCTTAACTTTTTATATCGAACAATTTATCTAAGAGACTTGGGTCTTCAGGATTTGTTTCAGACAAAATGTCTGAAATAATTTATACTTAGCTTTTTTTCTATGGAAAAAATATTTTAAATAATTTTGTCTTCAGGAAAATTACTAGAATAATTTCCCCAACAAGTCCCCAACACTTAACTAAAAACCTGAAATAGTTACCCCAAAATAATTTTGTATTAGCCAATTAGAAAATTTCCCAAGTACCAAACAAGTCTTTGAGCCAGTAGGTTCTTTTAGACTTGTTCTAGCAACTCCTACTTGATATTGAATTTTTTGAACAATGTAAAAACATGTCACCTTCATATATGACTCCTAAAATGACCCTTAAGATATCAAATGATATAAGGATTAAATTATACTATGACCAAATCTAGAATGACATATGAAATGACATCAAATAGAACTATACAACACCCTGTGATGTTATAATCAACCCATATACAAGACTTTGGCTATAGGGGGTTGGCACATTTTGAACTATGGTAAAAATGGTCAACATTTTTGGTGATTTCCCAAGGGTGGTATACTTGTTATGCCATGACTAGTCACCTAATCCTATCTATTCGGCTACAGATTCATGTGTACAATAGGTTTAACATATAAATTGCCTTAAAATGACACACCAAACAACAAGAATATGACACAAAGTAGAAACACACATGTGTTCAACCAAAACATTTAAGGAACATGACATACACACAACTAAATCAAAACATGCACATATTCTACTATTTACAAAAATTGAACTTTTAACGCTCAATAACAAGGATTCAAATGTATCCCATTCACATGGATAGGCAACTCTTTTCTGTTCATCCTTGATAATTGGAAATAATTGCTTTGCTTGCACTTGATGATGACATATGGTCTACTTCATAGGGTATAAAATTTGGTATGCCTCCCTAGTTTTGATCTATATTCATCCCATTTCAATACTATGTCACCTTCTTGAAATGATCTTAGAGCTGCCTTCTTGTCAAAAGACCTTTTCATTAGTACTTGGTGATGCTCCATAGCTTGAGTAACTTTATCTCTAGTCTCTTGTAGCTCCATTAATTCTATCAATATCACCTCCATTGGAGTGTTTTCTAGTAACTCTAATTGATGTGCTAAATCTAAGGTAGGCACCTCTTGATAGAGAGACAACCTAGATTCACTTCCATAGATAAGCACAAAAGGAGAATTCCTTGTTGACCTCTTGGGAGTTATCCTATCATCCCATAAGGCTATCTTAAATTTGGTGTGGCAAGCTCTTTGGTTATGTTCCAAGGTTATCTTGATGATTATAATTAGATTCTTGTTAGTAGATTCAGCCAACCTTACCTTGAGGGTAATAGTTGGATGAAGTGATTAAGAATATGCCATTATTATTTTCCTAATCAGCTATCTTATCACCCATAAAACTAAGAGAATTGTCTAAAATAATAGTATAAGGAGTGCCAAACCTTGTGATGATGCTCTCATAAAACTCCAAGATAGCATTTTCATTAGATTCCTTCAATGTTATTACCTCAACCCACCTTGTAAATTAATCAATTGTTTTGAGTATCCATTTATCACCAGCACTTGATGGGGGGTTTATCATACCAATAAAATCAAGACCTCATTGCATTAAAGGTTGGTCTACTTAGATAGGCTTCAAAGGAAGAGTTGAAAGCTTATATTTTCCTATAAAGAAATCACATTGTCCACACCTTCTCACCTAATAATGGGAATCCTTGAAGAGGCTATGACAATAATAAACTACCCTCATGATCTTGGTAGCTATGGTTCTTGGAGAGAAATGACCTCCTATTTTCCCATCATAAAACCTCTCAAAAAACACTCCAAAATGATCATTATCAATGCATCTCAATAATACACCATTAATGTCTCTTATAAATAGCACACCATTCACAAGATAAAATGGAATAGATTTACAACCTAAAATATCTCCTTTGTGATCTACTCATACCATTAGTATACTCACCATTTTGAATAAATTTGATTACATCCTATGTCCAACTTTGTAGAGGTAAGGAACTAACTAATTAGGAATAACCATGATTGACTAGAGATTTTTATTTTAGTTCATGAAAATCTAAAGCTAAATGCCAAACCATCTTTAGAAATAATGTGTCCTAAGAGCTTACCTTCATGGATAATGAAGATGAACTTTTTTAGATTAAGATATATTCTATACTACCTACATATTTCAAACACTTATCTCAATGTAAATTTATATATGAAACCTTACAAGAGGTTGTGTCCTAATTATCACCTTGGTCCCATACCTTGTCCTAAAGGCCAAGAAATACCAATCAGCTAAAAGGTAGCCACTAATTTTAGTAGTGAAGTCCCTTGAAAGTTAGATTACAAAGTGAGTTGGGAGGTCAACAATAACTATATCTTGCAAGATAGGAAAACTAGGACAATCATGCAAGAAAAACTTCAAGTTTTTTATTAGTAATATCATCTTAGATAGTGTACCATATAGTTGGATAACACATTTATGATTAGGCTCATACTTCAAAACCAATTTATCAGGTACCACCTTAGGCATGACCGAAGTTGAAGCTCCACTATCAAGTATGTAGTTATGGACTAGTTTGTCACCCACTATGAGAGTGAGATAGAATGGTGGAGGTTTATCATCCCTATTGGATGGTTCAATAATGGGATTAGGGACACTTTCAAGGAAAACATGAATTTTAATTTTATTTGAAGGAGGGACACTAGTGAAGATAATAGATAACTATTTTTTTAGGAGTTCTATTCGACCAGGCATATGAAGAACATCCGAAAGGGAAATGGATGTTTTA
Organism: Torreya grandis; assembly: GCA_037957365.1. NCBI lineage: Eukaryota > Viridiplantae > Streptophyta > Pinopsida > Cupressales > Taxaceae > Torreya > Torreya grandis. The sequence goes on from JARHVA010000696.1 coordinate 3,763,536, forward strand.
ATAAAATGTAATGAATATAAAATGTTTAAAGAAGCCATACCTACTTTCTCTTGAATTCTTGGAGGCAATGAAGTGATCAGATCTTGAGGAGTTGGAGTGCCTTTAACAATCCTTCCAATGTTCTGGTTTGGAAGATGTGTAGAGTTGTTTGAGGCTTTTTCGCCTATAACCATACCTTGTTACATTGTATGAGGATTGAATAAGCTTATATGCACATTATTATCACCACCTAAATCCTTTATTTTGGATATAGTATTGTCTATAACCAAGGTTCCTTGGTTAATCACAAAAGTGTCCTCAACTAGGAAGTTGGTGAAGATCTCTTCTTGAGGTTGCTCACCTTTACTTGTATACATCATCACTTCATTTTAAATTGATAAGAGAGGAGTAACCTCTCCTTGAGAAAGAAGATCCTGATATATACCTTCATTGGCATCCATATATTAGCTTTTTTGCCAATTCTCAACTGACATGCATAGGTATCATCTCCCTTGTATTGGTATTAGAGTTAGGATTATATGCATTGGCAAGCCTATTGGGATTAGGCTACCATTAGCCTATTTATCTTCCAAATTGTTGACCATACTATTGTTGATAAGGGTAAGGATTCTGATAGGCACCTTGTTGTATATTAATTCTTCTAATTCTATCTTTCAACCACTAAATATATACATCTTTGTCCATAGCATTATCTGCCTTCTTAGGAGTAATTTTAGGCTTGGTATTGGCATTAGGAGTTTGAGCCACATTTGGAGCATTAGCAGAAGCATGAGATAATGGAGTTATAGACACTTTTGGTGGAAATATTCCATCTTAGATGAGATTATTTTTAGATTCGATAGAAATCTCATATGCTTCAAGGAAGGTAGAATCACCCATGGATTAAAGCATGACAATAATTTTAGTTCCAATATCTCTTAAATGGGTTGGGAACACAAATATCAGAGGTGGATTCATAAGAAGTAGTCTATTCCAAGTCTTTTAGAACCTCTCATTAAAATCATGCATTATTTCTTTGGATCCTCCTTTGATCATGTTAAGTTGATTTATGAGAGAGGCATGGTCACTCTCATTTCTAAATCTTAAGGTCAACAACACTCCAAATTCATCCCATGACATGATGCATCCACCTTCTAGATCCTATACCAGTCAAGAGCCTTACCTCTAAGGGCCATGGTAAGGATTATAATGGAAATGTTTTCTTGAGTGATATTATGGAAGATACAAAAGATAGAGACATCTCTATTGTGTTCACTGGGTGTAACATGACTCTCACCATTGAATAAGGGCACACCTTTTGTGGCATTGGGAGGAATGGCATCATATGACTAAAGGAAAATTCAATTTTATGTATTGAATGTAGGGAAATTGTGAGTTATATCCATATATTCTTCAAAATCTTTATTATCTTCAATTTCTTTGACCTCTTCCTCTTCAACAAAATTTACTAGTTCTCTAAAGGGCAGATTAGGCTGAGGATATTAAACTTCAAGGGGAAGTTCAAGTTGAAAAAGTAGGTCAATGGAATTGAGAAATATTATAGAGGATGACCTAGTGATAACCATGAATTAGGAGAGCAATTTTATAACAGGACAATGGCCTCAAACTAAATTTACTTTGATGGAACCACCAAATGTTATGTAGTGCACTAGTTTGGTGATTTTGTCAAGACTAGCATTCACCTTGATAGGATGTCTTGAAGACAATAGTCTCACCAAGTGTGTCAAAACTATTGTCACCAAATCTTTCACCCTATAAGAGGGTGTTCAAGGCTCTTCTAAATTTGGCCAACATGGGAACATTTCTAGGTATGTGGGTGTACCTATATTGGAAATGAACCTCTAAAATTAAGGGTTAGCTCCCTAAATGTATCTTAAAATGCTCTTATCTATGCCAACTATTTATTTATGGGAAAAAGAGTTAGATATTACATGAATTAAACCTAATCTAAAGGATTTTATACACCAAAATTTCTTCCATAATACTATCGTACCTCTTTCACAAAGAGACAATGCCTACAACACTAGCCTAAGAGTCTCAGAATGCACTAGCATCAGTGTTTCAATATGAAGGTGACATGCATGAAACTTATCCAAGGTGAATGAAACTATAGATCAATTGTAGATACTAAATTTTAGTATACACTTAAAATAAACTCATACATTTAACAACACTTCATATGACTTGCTAGGCTAAAATCACTTACATCAAATATGGGAAGATTGAGAGAAAGCAAGGATAGATAGATAGATATCACTTAATTATCCAATATATATCTTTTCACACATTTTAACAAGATCATGTATGAAATTGAACCAGATTGCATTTATTGTTCTAAGGAAAAGTACAATGTCAAAACTAGCAAGATTTTGCCATACATGGGGTGGTATCTTCTACAAAGGCCAAAATGGTAGCTACTTATAGAATTTTAGAAAGAACATAAATGAATGAATTTACATAATCACTAGAACACATGTCTAATTGATAACCAATTAAATTATAGGGGACTAGAGTATGAAATAGACCATGAATACCCCCCAAGACAAATGTCCATATAAACCATGATAAACTCTCCAAAATGGTACAAAGATTCTTCTACTAGCTTTTGTGAAATTGCATTCATCATAGATAATCTCTCGAGCATTTGAAACTAAATTAAGAGAGTTAAAACATATGCTATAATAGTCATATATTTTTTCCTAACTGCTAGCTATCTTCTAGACACCTATATTCATCATCCATAGTCATTCATTACCTTTTTGGACTTCATTTTTTACATTTGGCAGTCGTTGTTCATCTTGAGTCTTTAACTAAGCTTTCATGGTGGCATGAGTCTAAATATCTCACTTCACTAAAAAATCCTCAATGTTTCATGGCTATCTTATGTGGCATTCCCCTTGTCACATCATTTTCTCCATTTCAAATTTCCTCTATCATCACTTAGACATAGTCTTATTTTATCCATCTACAATCCAATTAAAAATTGACCTATCAAACTCCTTTGGATATCTTTACTTCAACCTTCAATGTTGGTCATTGATCATTAATCCAAGGTCCCAAAATTATGATAGTTAGCAACATTACATCTGATCTAAGCTCATTGACCTTTAACTCTTACTTGCACCATTAAATATATTTATGCAATTGAATGCGAGTCATAGATCATGATCTAGTTATTCAAATGTGATTTAATATCAAGATTCATTGACATTTTGACTCTATTCACAACATCAATCTACTTTTGCATGATCAATTGTGCACCATAGATCTTTGAAACCCACTATTTAAACTCAAATGGCTATTTATTATGGCTAAAATTTGATGTTTTCACTCCTATCATTTGATGTCCATACAATCGTATTTGATGTCTACGTGACTATCAATTTTTAACCCCCAATGATTTTTATCATGACTAAAATTTGACATCTGCGTACCTATCAAATATGTCTATGAGACCATCAATGACGTCTATATGACTTTTAATTTTTAAACCCCAAAGATTTTTTGCTTGTGCTTTATTTTAATGTTTATGTGAATGTCATACTTTTCTAGATAAACTTTGTCAAAAGAATTAGGTCTTTTGGAATTTTGCATTGGGCCATTTGTTTCAAACTATTTTTCTCAGACACTTTATTCAAAATAATATGTCCTTAGCTTTTTATATCAGATAATTTGTCTGAGAGACTCGGGTCTTTAGGATTTTTATTTCAAAAAAAATGTTTGAAACAATTTGCACTTAGCTTTCTTCCACAGACAAAATGTTTAAAAGAATTTTATCTTTGGGAAAATTGATCAGATAATATCCCCAAAAATTCCCCAATATGTAGCCAAAAACTTGAAATAGTTTCCTCAAAATAATTCTATACTTAGATAATTGGAAATTCTTCCAAGTACCAAACAAGTATTTGAGCTAGCAGATTCTTCTAGACTAGTTCTAACAAATGTTGTTTGATATTGAACTATTTGAACATTGTGAAAACCTATCACCTTCATATATGAATCCTAAAATGACTCATAAGACATCAACTAACATAAGGACTAAACCGTACTATGACCAAAGCTAGAATAACATATGAAATTACATCAAATAGAACTATACAACACCCTATGACATTATAATCAACCCCTATACAAGACTTTGGCTATAGGGGGTTGGCACATTTTGACCTATGGTAAAAATGGTCAACAGGTACCAAAGTGAAAACCTCTTTGAGGCACTTTTTGACCAGGGAAAAAGTATAGATAAAGGTTAGTCTAGTAGTGAAAACCTATTTTAGGTACCACTAGATGGGGGTATTCAACCTTCTTTAAGTATAGACTAAGAGACCACCAATGATGAACTTGTCTAGGGGTCTGAGTTTAGTCTTGAAGAAGAACAAGTTTTTGATCAAATCATATAGGATACCAATGATGGTGCACTTGCATATAAATCTAACTTTAGTCTTGAAGAGCAACAAGCCTTTTATCATATCATTTAGAAGTTTTCAACATGTATTACATGGCCATCCCTCCCCTTTGGGGATTTTGATTCATCATGTCTAAGAGAAATTAAAGAACAAGTCCTAATAGAGGAATATAACATAGCCAAATAATTCAAATCTTGGCCCCTATTCTTGAAAATGGTTCAACCCTTCTAGTGGAAGACACATTAGAGGTTAACATCAGGACTCTAGATGACCCCAAATGGATTAAATTAAGTGAATCCCTAACTAAGGAGTAACATGAAATCTTAACAACCCTATAGAGGGAATTTGTGGATATATTTGCCTAGGCAAATTTTGATATGCCTAGTTTGGACCCCACCTTGGTTGTCCATCAACTTGTGGTACATCCTAATGCCAAACTAGTGAAATAAAAGCTATGCAAGATGCAAATTTTGTATCGTTGTATTAGTAAATGAAGATTTGGAAAAGCTCTTAGAAGTGAGATGTATCAGGCCAATTGACTATTTTGAATGGATTTTCAATGTTATACCTATTAGTAAAAATCTAGAATGAATAAAAATCTATATTAATTTTAGTTATATTAACAAAACTTTCCCTGAGGATGACTTTCCATTGCCCAACATTAACATGATTATCGACTCCAAAGTGGGTTATGAGATGCTTTTGGTAATGGATTGTTTCTCAAGACACAATCAGATCAGGATCACGCTAGAAGAATAACTCAAAATAGCATTCACCACTCTGTGGGGAACATTTTGTTATTAGGTTATGTCATTTAGTCTTAAGAATGTAGGTACCACCTATCAAAGATCCATGATAGTCATATTTCATGATATGATGCATGACATTTTTGAAGACTATGTCGATGACATACTAGGAAAATTAAAGACCAAGGCTGATCATCTAGCAGCATTGAGGAGGATATTTGAGTGACTACTTGAATACATAGTTATATTCAACCCCAAGAAATGCATTTTCAACATCACATCAATCAAATTGCTTGGCTTCATTATGTCTCATAGGGGCATAAAAGTTGATCCAACCAAATTACAAGCCATAATAGAGATACCACCACCAACCAATTTGAAGCAGCTTCATAGTTTGTAAGGCAATATCCAATCCATCAGACAATTCATATCTCAATTGGCTCACAAGTGCCACCCATTTACACACCTACTAAATAAGGGTGTAACATTTATTTGGGATGATGATTGTCAAAAATATTTTCAATAGCTAAAGGACTATTTTTAAATCTACCAATTCTATTACCTCCTATACCAAGGAAACTATTCCTTTTATATCTATCAACAATAGAGCAAGCCCTAGGGGCAATTCTAGCTCAACATGGTGACAATGAAAAATAACATGTAGTGTATTATCTAAACCATACACTCATAGCATATTAACACAATTATAAACCCATATAAAAATATTGTTTATCCATAGTCTTCACAACTCAAAAATTGCAACACTACATGTTGAAGAATAAGACTATGGCCATTTTAAAAGTAAATATGCTCAAGTATCTACTATCTAAAATAAATTTATAAGGCTACATGGCCAAATTGATCATGCCTTTTAGTGATTTTAAGATAGAGTATGTTAACCATAAAGCCATCAAGGGACAAGTTCTTACATATCAACTTGCTAAAGCATCCCATACAGATATAGAGCCACTCACATTCCAATTTCTTGATAAATCCATCATGAACATCATTGAATCACCTTTCAAGGATCAACATTGGAAGCTATATTTTTATGGATCATTCATAGTTCATGGATCAAGGGTAAGCCTTCTATTTATCACTCCATAGTGGGATTTAATCCCTAAGTCATTCAAAATTATTTTTCCTTATACCAATAACATGGTTGAATATAAATTACTCATCATATGTATTTGACAAGAATTATAATGGAATATACATCATCTATAATTTTATGGTCATTCATAGTTAATCATCAATCAAGTTATAGACTACTTTTAGACCAAAGATGATAAAATGGTTCCCTACAAGACTATGGTCGACACTCTAAAGTAACAGATTGTTGAAATTTAGTTTAAACATATTCCAAGGGAAATAAATAGAATAGTGATGTAATGGCTACCATTGGGTCACTCATTTGACATATAGACATGACAAAGGACTACCATTTTCTTATTAAAAATCTAACAGTGCTAGCTCATGAACCTTTAATTGTCATAATGATTTACAATATTATTGGTCCTAGCTCTACTTGGTATTTAGACATATATACCTATTTACATGACCATGTTTTACCACTTGACTTATCCTAAAAACAAACTAAATCCTTCATCCATAATGCCCAATGTTATACCTTAATCAAACTAACCCTATATCACCACAATTTTGATGGAACTCTGCTTCATTATTTACCTTTTGTAGAATCTATATAGGTGTTATAGGAAGTTTATGAAGGGGTATGTAGATCCCACACTATCAAGTTATTCTTAACAAAAAATATCCTGCGTACTAGTTATTATTGGCCAATAATGGATGCAAATATATCTACATATGTGAAATGATGTGATAAATGTAAATGGCATGCTAATATAATTCATGCCCTAGTCAAGGCTCTCAAACCAATGTTGACACCATGGCCATTTGTTATATGGGGCATCAACCTCATTGGGAATATGAACCCCACCTCCTTAGATGGCCATAAACACATTCTCACCACCATAGAATATTTCACTAAGTGGGTCGAAGCTATACCCCTCACGTGATTAGGAAGAAAATTTCTAAATTCATATTCAGCCATCTCCTTTGTCCCTATGGTATACCTTTAAAAATTATATTTGATAATGGAGGATCATTCAAGAAAAAGGATCTCAAAAATTTGTGTCAAATACAACATTACACAACATTTCTCCATGGCATATTACACTCAAGTTAATGGCCAAGCTGAAGCATCAAACAAAACCATTATCAACATCCTAAAAAATATTATCAATGATATTGGTCATGATTGACACCTTTAGATATTTCATGCCCTCTATGCATACCATACCAATCACCACACACACACACTAAACCCACTCTATACTCACTTGTTTATGGTACTGAATCCATTCTTCCCATTGAGGTCGATTTACCATTATTACACATCTCTTTCAAACATGTCCTAAATAATTATGACTATCGAGTAGCTCACCTACAAGAGCTAGAATTGTTTGATGATAAATGCATGTATGTAGTGAACAATCTATAGGCATATCAAAATCAACTTTGTGACCAATAAAATAGTCATGTGAAACATAGACAATTCAAATTTGGTGATCTTTTCCTCAAAGAGAACCAAAAGAATACCATGGCCAAAAAAAAGTATAAATTCAAGTTCAAACCCAACTGGGTAGGTCCCTTCATCATTGTTACAGACTATGGTGTAGGGACATATAGGCTCACCACACTAGATGGGGATGAACTTGATGAGCCTATGAACATTATACACCTCAAGTGGTATTACTCTTGAGTGATACGATGTATTATCTATGAGGACCATTTCAAGTTGTACCATGTTATCAGTTTTATTCTTTGTACCATACCATTCTACCTTCCTATCATCCTATCATCCTACTAACCTATCACTTTGCCTATCACTTATCTATTATACCATCCCATTATATCAACCAAATCATGTTTTGATCCCTCCTATCCTATCCTATTTGGCCTTAGTTCATCCATTGGTTTCACATTTTTTGCATGAAGAATCAAATCAATTTCATTAATTGTTTCAAGCATTCCAGACAAAGGTAGTATTTTAGAATAGTATAATAGAAGATTTGATAGTTGCATCCTTCATTTCTTGTTTGCTTCTTATAATGTTTATGTGAGCCTCATTATATCTACCTATATGGGTAAATTAGTGTTTCACTAGTCTTGCTACTAATTATAACCGCCTATGGGAAAATTAGTTTCATTGATTTGATCCATTATATCCTAGTTATAATTGCCTATGAGTAAACTAGAGCCAACATTTGTTTACTATGCCTTGACATACCAACTAGCCATCCTTATGTTGTACTATGCCATCATACCAACAATGCCTTTTTTTTTTTGAATTAGTTGCTATACTAGTCAAATTATTCTATTGTAAGGTGGAACTACCATGAACTAAGGCTATTTTGGGTCTATGTGGGTCGTGTTTGATTCATATTTAGGTCATCTCAGTCCCCCTTTCCATCATGCTCTCACTATTTTTTTAGCAACATTTCAAGTTTTCCATGCCCTCACCATTTTACAAACATGGATCATTTAGTGTCTCATCATTCTCAATTGAGTTGAGATACTTTTAAAATTCCAAAAACATTTGAAAAACATTTAGAAAAACCAAAAACATTAATCACTTCATTACCTTAAGGATTCTAGGAACCCTCACTAAGTCACAAGAAATCACTTATCACCTAGTTTCCCCATCCTTTTTGGACTTTTCTCCCATGCTCTCACCATTTTTTGAGTTCATTCCTAATCTTTGATCACATCTATCATGTTTGTTTTTCATCAGTTATAATTTTCTTCCCATTTCTTGGGAGAACTACATTCAGCCTAAATTTTTTGTTGGATATATCATCTATGAACTATGTAGGCAGCGTCCACTTGCCTAGTACATATGGAGATAGCTCAGACACCTCATTCCTTTTATTTTATTCCCCCATATTAATTATTTGTGTCATCATCTTGTTTGTGTCATGTTGTTTGTACTAACATTGGGACTAATTGTTGTTTGTTTCTTTGTTTATTTAATTATTGTTTGTTTTCTTGTGTGTCTATTTATCTACTTTAAGTATTGTTTCCTTGATTCAGTCAATGTGTGTTCATTAGGTGATTCTTTAAATGCATTGGTATTTAATCCATCCACATTCATACATCAACATCATCATCATGATTTTTATCATTTGTGCATTTTTTCCCCTTGAGTATTGGAACATGGGAGTCAATCCTTATGCATATTTCATCCAAGTCCTCATGGTGTTTTAACATTATGCCTATCATCATGTGCTATAGAAAAAATCATCTTTAAAAGGCTTACATAGCAATGGTAGTATCAACATCTCATCAATACTATCACCAAAATCAATCATGATCTAATCCCAATCATATCCCAAATAGAGTAATTAAATAATGAAAGAATTTCAACCTTTTTTAGTTCAAACAAGCATCTACCTACTAGAAAGCTATCCCAATTCATCTTTATCCTCTATATCAAGTTGTCATTATCATGTTTTCAATCATCATCTATCATCAATCATGTTTTCCATAATCAGGGTCTAATGATTATAACTACCTCTGGGCAAACATTATACCCCATCCTATCTGCATTCTCAATGATTATAACTTCCTTTGGGCAAATCAATGTGTTGTCATAAATTCTAAATCATTTACTTTATTCTACCCACTTGGGGCATATTTTTATCTTGTTTGTCTATCCTAACTATGGAAACTGCATCTTCTCAATGATTATAACCACCTTTGGGTAAATCATTATGTTATCATACCATGTTTCCACTATCAAGGTGTAATGCTTATAACCACCTTTGGGTAATCCATTATACACCATACCACTTGCATTCTTAGTGATTTTGGCCAACTCTAGCCACATCATTGTGTTTTCACCCCATCATTTTCATTTGTTTGTTCCCCTTATCTCCTTATTTTGAGGGACCGTTTGCTGACCTTCTTGCCAATCGCTCCCTTGAGGGGGGACCCTACAGTTCATTTATCACCATTGAAGTCATAAGCATAACATGACAAGTTTATTCTTTGAAAATATATTATTGTGCTTATATCTTGCAATGCCTTCCCAAATAGGGGAAAACTTTAGAGATATAAAATTTTCCACCAATGTTTTTATACCCAACTTTAGGTCAATTCTTACCAACCTCTAAAAATATAACCTAAGAATCTCTAAATACCTCAAATTTGGCTTCATAACCATGCAAATAAATCAAGTTGTACCATAAATCAATTAAATTGGGTAAATAAACATTGACTAAAATCTCAATCTATCACAAATGTTTAAATTCCTAACAAAGATTAATTAACTTGAAAATCTTAATCCTAAGCCTAATTGAATTCATGCATGAGCAAATAAATCAATTATCAAAAAGGAAAACTCAATAGATATACTAAAGAACATCTTAAAAGCTAATGATGACTTTTTTTGAGTTGTCCAAATACAAAATATCTCAAATCATACCAATTCATGCTAATCATGAGATTTTGGACACCTTTCAACCTTACTAGGGTTAACTAAGCCAACCAAGGTTAAGATTTAACCCATTCCAAGTCATTTCAAATCCTATAAAAGCAAACCTAGAGCTCTTCATTTGGAGAGCTTATAACATACTAGAGTTATAATGTTGGATTAGATTTCATGAAGAAAATTCATGTGTCATAATGCCAAAATCAAGCCAAGCCATCAAGCCAACCATGGTTCCAAGAGGAGGTGGAGATAGCCAAGCTCCATTAATGAAGACTTTTTTAGCACAATTCGAGTAAGCCAATGAAGAAGCCTTTTGGAGAAATCAAAGATTTGGTAAGGAATTTATATTTGTGTTTAAGTTGTCATTCCTTTCCATTTTTAGTTGTGTTTATAATTGGTTTATTCACCAATCTCCCCCCATGATCTAGGCCTAGAGTTGTTAGCTTGTTTAGTGTGTTGATTTCATTGTTTTTTAAAACTAACACCATACTAACCTCCTTTATTGAGTAAAATTCCTAGATTATAGAAGTGACTCTAAATACACACTTATTGGGGTTTATTATAACTTTATATTCTCTGGGCCTTTCAAAAATGCATATGAGGACCGTTGGATGTTCTTCTATGAGCTTGGACTTTCCTAGGATGTCATCCACATAATTTTCCACAATATCATGTATCATGTCATGGAATATGACTATGATGTCCCTTTGGTAGGTTACTCCATCATTTTTTAGGCCAAAGGTAATTATTTGATAGCAAAAATTCCCCCATGGAGTGATGAATGCAATTTTATGTTGATCTTCGAGAGTGATTTTGATTTGATTATAACCAAAAAAGCTATCCATGAGGGAAAGCATTTCATACCCTATGATAGAGTCCATGATTATGATGATATTAGGTAAAGAAAATTCATATTTTGGACATGCCTTATTTATATCTCAAAATTTGGTACAAAATTGTATCCCTTGTTGTGGTTTTACAATAGGGATGATATTAGAAATCCACTCAGAATAATCAATTGGCCAAATGAATATTTTTTCTAAGAACTTTTATAGCTCTTCCTTGACTATAAATTCTACCTTAGGGTGCATCTTACAGAGATTTTATTTAATTGGGTTGGAATTTTTACAGACCACTAAGTGATGTACCACCAAGGTGGGATCTATCCCAAGCATGTTTGAATAACTACTATGAATATGTTAATGTATTCTTTGAGAAGATCAATGAGAATTTGTCATTCCTCAGAAGTGAGAATTGCTCCTAACTTGACTATTTTAGTATTTTCATTTATTCCAATATTAATTTCTATGACCTCCTCTATTAGGTAAGGTGATAGATCTTGAATATATGATGGGGGTAGTGATATCTCTTCTCTTGAAGTAGACTCATTAGGAAGCTATGCACCTAGCTCCTGATAAAGATTTTATTCATCAGGGTTTAGCTAGATATCTTCTCTATTTAGAGAGAGATTGGCTTCATCATATTATATCTTCTATATGATTTAATGACTCTTATTTCTCTCCAAAATAGGTGGATTTATTTAAATTGATAGTGAATCCTCTTTTGTGATCTCCTGATGGCATAAAATCTTGAGATTGCATATGCTCAATAATATCCTCATCATTTTTGAATACATAAAAGGATGGATCATTACTCTGATCCCAGTCTATTAGTGCATGGTAGTAGAGGGAGATGTTGATGTTGGCAATGGTAGTGTTAGAGAATAGGTTTGTGGCAGCCAAGTCTTCATATAGGCTATAAATGAAACTTGTCTCAACTTCTTCGTAAGAAGTAGATTCTTCAAGAATATAATAAGTATATGTGATGATAGAGTTTAGGTTAATGACTAGTGGTTTGTACCCTAGGCCAAGTCATCTTAGATGTTCTTGAACACCAATAAGTTTCATCCTACCTTATTACTCTTGACCTAGTCCTTTACCCTTATAATTAATGTTTTGAAGTAGTTTCTGGAATTGGGGATATTTTTTCCTATGAAAATATAAGTGATCTAAGAATCATCAAGGTTTTCAAAATATTATTTTGATAACATACCTATAGTTGTAAATTTAATTGACCTAAACTGATAAATAATAGGTTTATCTTTCCTCATAGTTGGGGACCCATAGCTACGTGGGGATAGTGGAAGGTCCCATATATAAAGGGTTTTGTTTTCATATTCCCCACACCCCTTGGAGATAATTTTTAGGTGAGTGATATCTAGTTACTCAAATGAGGTAGGTGATAAACTATTAGGGTGGATATATTTCATAGATTTAGGATTATAAGAGGAAATTTAGGCATTGGGGCAATAGAAAATAGGATTTGATTATTCCATTTGGTAGCTACAAAAATGCTTGATTTCACTTGGGATGGTGGCCTTCATTCTTGAATTTAGGAATTTAAGACAATCATGAAGGGTGGAGGGTACCACTCTCATCTCATAGATACAATGGCTTCTAAAATCATATTATATGGGATATCTACATTCACTAAATGGATTAGTGTTTGGACTATAGGCCCCATAGTTATGGGAAGATATATTATTCCTATAGATGGCCTCTCATTATCATCATAAGCCTTAATCATTATTAGATTAGTCCCTAGTGAAGATTTTGAATATCCCAACTTTTAAGAAAGTCATTATTACACAAATTTAGGGAAGATCCTTCATCTATAAGAACCCTCAAGATTTTATAGTTGGCAATGGAGATTTAAATGAATAAAAGATAATTGTGGTAAGGGCCTATAGGTGGCATGCCATAGGCACTAAAAGTGATAAGTTGTGATGGATATAAGTGACCCACTAAAACTTGAAATTGAATTGTGTTGATATCCCTTGGAACTTTTAATTCACTCAATACTTGATTTAGTATCTCCCAGTGCACAGCTGAAGTTTTGATAAGATTTATAAGGAAGATTTGGGTTGGGGTCTTCTTGAGCTAATAAATAATATCATGTGGTTTATTATAATAATTTAAGACTTTATTAGGGATGGTGAATTTTTGAGATGAAGAATCAAGTGGGTGTTTTGAAGGTGTTCTAGGAACTATTATTTTACCATGTCTTGTAGTGGTTATACAATCAGCTATGGCCCTATTAATTTTGAGAATGGGGGATGGAATATTTTTGGGTTGTTAGGGGATTTTAATTTTGATGGTGTTAATGTAGTGGTATCTAATGGATTTATAATAAATATTTTTGGAGGTATAAGCTTGACCCTAATTGCTCAATGGTTTCTTCTTCTTCTATTCATGCTTTGGTAGAGGGTCCTGATATATACCCAATTACTAATTTTTGGATTGACATATTTGACTCTCCCCTTTTTTATCAGGTTTTGGATGAAATGTCTTAATTGCATACATTTTTATGTATCATGCCCCTTGAATTGATGGTATTGGAAAAACTCATCTTCACGATACTAGTTAGGGCATGGCGTATTATCACCCAAGGGTTGAATCTCTAGGAAAGTGATCATATTAGCAGTAATTAACTATTTTAGGACTATTTGAACAAGTACACCAAGAGTAGTAAGATGTCATTTCTGCATTCTAGGCTTTGGTTTCAATTTTGGTATAGTAATACTGGAGATATTCTAATTTTTGGTAGTGAGGGAATATTTGTGTACTATTTGTACATGTTTTGTATTAGTAACACCATCTCTGAATACATTCTTGTTCTCATTAAAGACTTTTGGTTTACCTAAAAAAGTATTATCTTGACTTTGGCTTTATTCATTTTAGGTATATAATTTGATTGTTACTCTTTCAATAAGTGATTTTTTTATTTGTATACCCTTCTCTATAATCTCATCAAATGATTTAGCAAATTTTAATTTCAATTGATATTTTAATTCAACATGTAGATTATCACTGAAGATTTTGGCCAATTCATTTTTGAGGACCAACATTAGAAGCAGCTAGCAAGGATCCTCCATCATTACAAGAATGATGTTAGACTCTCTTCATTACTCTATTTAGTGTTGTAAATATCAATAATATAAATTTCATATTCTATATTAAAAGAGAAATGTCTCACAAATTTTTCTATTAGTTCTTCAAAAGTAGTGATGGACCCCTTAGGTAAATGCATGAACCATTCAAAAGTGGGTCATATGAGACTTTTATGTAAGAGTCACAATAGATAAGAATCATTATATGCAACCTCATGGCATGTTACATAAAATTATTGAACATGGTTGTGTGGGTCCCCTCTCCCCTTAAATTTGTCAAATTTTGGGAATTCAAAGTGTGTTAGGAAGGGTGTCTATAAAATGTTCATGTCTAATAGGGATGTGCAAAAGTCTTCATATTTTTATCTCATTTATTGACTGTGAAGGTCAATCTACTGAAGATTTTCCTTCATCACCTTCCAATCTTGGGAAAATTAAGTATCCATTAAGTGATTAGAACTATGAGTTTATATTTTTTTGTCTTAATAGGTTAGGATTAGTGTTCTAGTGGTTCATCTGGGTGATGTGTGATTTTGATTTTTAGAATGGATTTGAGATGTGAGGGAATTAATTTGTTGAGTTAACTAGTTTAGGCAATCCTCTAAGGTATATCTCCTTATATCAACCTCAATGTGATTATTTTGAGGGTGTTATTCTTATTTTATCTCTTTTTCATGGTCTATGAGATTAGGGTCCCCATGTTCTTGGTTAGTGACACTTAGGCAAGGTGGAGTGTTGGGTATACATGGTGGTTAAATGAGATGTTGTAGGATATTAGGATTAAATATAGGGGTATTTTCCCCCCCTTTCCAATAACATGGATAAGTATTTGGTCACAATTTTCATATATATATTGATTGAATTATGCTCTAATCTCATCACTATTGAATAAGTCATTAGTGAGCTTTTCAACTCCTCCAATAGTGTGCATGTCACTTTGAGTTTATTCATTATCCTTACTATGTTCACCTAGTGTCCTAAGGAAATCATCTTCTTAATTTGATCCTTTTACCAACCTTAGGACTTAGGATCAAGTCTTGATTGGCATGGTGGATAATGTAGGGTGATGTAAAGATGGTTAGGTTTGATTTCAATATAATACAAAAAAGAGTGTGATTTTGAGCACAAAAATTACCTTGAGTTTTAGACTAGAGGGGTCAATATGTGTGTAATGAATGTGATAGTATTTATATTTGGAGATTAAGGACTAAGTTGATCAAGTATTATCAATGTGAAAACCCTATAAAATTTTAATCTAGTAAGGGGACTAAATGATAAGATGACTAGATACCTTTTCACACTAGCAAGAGATAATTATATGCATGATAGTGATGAATAGGTGGGATGATAATATGATAGGGTGATAGATAAAACCTAAAAAAGTTATAGACTTTGGTAATATTTAATCAAGGTATTATGCTTTTTGAATGGAAAAAGTGATGAATAGGATTAAAAGTGATAGGTGATCAATATAGTTTATTTTTCAAGACAAAGTCTAATACTCAAGATTATGATGGATGAGATGAAGATGAAACTAATTTAGTTTTATTCCTAAGATGTAAAGTGTCCTAAGGTTTTTCTATGTGTTTTATGAAAAAGGGATAAGGCTGACTCAACTCATAAATAATACTGGTCTAACATAACATGCATGTAATCATGCCAAATCATAAGACCTAATATTAGTAAATAAAAGGGTGTGTAACCTAATGAATACACCATATAATGGCTTCACGGATGAGTCTATATCGCAATGACCTATTATAAAATGCCATAAACCCTCTCAACCCCATCTGCCCTTAATGGTCACTTGGGAGATGATACTGACTCTGGCATGAAGTCACCTGTTATGGCCAATAGGTCATAAGCTAAGTTTATGCAAGGTTTTTAGGGGTGTCCCTGATATATACAAGGTACATGGGGCCCAAATATATGTAGGGTTATTTCTAATGCTTGGTTCAAAAAATGAATTATTCCCCTTCATAGAAGACCTATATGGGGTTAACCACTTAGCCTAATGATAGTTGTCCCTGATATTTGTACTTCACCAAAATATGGAGTGTGGTCAAATGCATAGTGATGAAATCCACATCACCAACCCATAATGACTATGAAATTGCATGGGGATGAATTCCATATCATGTTTCACCCTCTAAAAACCAAATTTTAGGAAACAAATAGGTACACAAAAGTTTATTTAACTGACTATTTAACTTTGTGAGTGGAAACACAAGAAATCAAAGAGATATATACCAAAAAAATTAAAAATCTAAATTTTAGATCAATCCTTGATCCTAAAAATAAATAAGTTAATAAACTAATTTAGGTCCTTTTGCTTAAGTCTCTTGCATAAAAACTTGTTAGTATTTTTTAACCAGTCAAAACCACCTTTAGAACCTATAAAATTGCACTTACATAGTTAGAATTTCAAAATTGATTCCAAAAAAGGCAATATCACAACTACAAGTCAAAACTAATACTGATATATCAGCAATTTTGTACATGGTTAACTAGGTGTGACCATGTGGTTAGGCAGAACTACTTGTGATTAGTGCTATTGGAAATCAGTATCACCTCTATCAAAAGGTAGTTTTGTAATTTATAGGAAAATCAATAAATTTTAAAGTAGATTATAAAATAAAATATTTACATAATGCTAAAAGATATTATATTCTATTATAAGCTAGATTATACCAAATAGTATCATGTAGATGTATTATAAAATTTCCTTAAATCAAAACTGTAGTTTATTCTTCAAAACTACTTGTGGAAATCAATACTGCCTCTATCAAGATGAAAATTTTAAACTAGGTAGATTAACACACACACACTCACACACACACACACACACACACACACATATATATATATACAAATTAATGAAAATACCTAAGATGTATGGTGTCTAGATTATTTATAAATTTGATCACCAAAATACTAAAAATGATATATTATAAAAGATGAACAACCACACTTATTTTTGAGCTATATGCATAATTGCCTATGCCAAATCAAAATCTCTTATAAAAATCAAAATCACTTCTAACAATAATCTATTTTGCACATATTAAAATTTATAATATAGACAGAATGTATAAAATGTATTTTAGACTACTTATGAGAAAAAAATGTTATCTGTCTACATAAATTTAAATATTTATGACTAGAGATCAGGAATTGAAATGACATCAATTATTATGTGTACTATCAAAAATGCTTCTGTAACTTCTAAAACCATAGGTAGGATTCAAAATTGCCACTTCAGATAGGTGGTATTGCAAAATATAGTCAAAAGGGGTATTTTAGGGGTGATAAGTCTATTTGAGTAGAGTCTCTCCTTCCCTATAAGTAGATAACAGTCAGGTAGAAACAATAAGATTTTTAGGGATTTAAGTCATAAGTTTTAGTTAGTGCATTCATAACCAAATCAAAATCACTTCTTGAAGAAGCAAAACTACAACTGAAAATCAATATCACGACTAGGGACAAGCGATTTTTCATAATCTAAAGACCCTACTTATTTAAAGGTGAAAATAACTTTATCATACCCTTGTAACACCATCATATTAGTAAAGAGTTATAGAAACCAACAAGAAGTAAAAATGGATAATGTTTGACCTTAATAAAATATTTATTTATTCAAAAATGCCTACAAAAATTGCAATTTATAGTGCAATATCATACTTCATCTAGAATGTGAAATTTTCAATATTTCAAAGCCCAATATTCTTCTAACCTATCCTAAAATTTGATTTAACACATCTTAAACACAAAAGGTTTATTTTAAAGGAGGGATCCCACTATGGTTTCCAAAGTATGCTTGTAAAATTGAGCTATGGATTCAATATACTAAAAATAGTAATTTAACCCAAAACTTACAAAAACATCAAAGGGAGAGAATATGGAAGCAATCAATAATTATAAATGGATTCTTAAAATCACTTTTCTCCTCTTGTATTCCCTCCAAAGTCTTCAAATTTATTCTCCAATGGTTATTGACTTATTTTTTGGATTGTTTGATAATGGTGGATTTAAGATGGATGGCTTCATGGCTTCTTGGATGCAAGGATAGTGTGGATGCAATGGGAGTATGAAGGCTTAAGAGAGATGGTATATGCATGCAAGAATGGATTTCAATATTTTTAATTAGTCTAACCAAGCTCCTTGCTTGGTTTTTTATAGGGTGATGGAGGAAAATTAAAATGAATTTTAAATTCATTAGAACTCTCTAGTTAAGAGAATTTTGGAAATTTGGGGAAGGCTCTAGATTTTGGAGGCTTCTATATTTGATTAGGAGTTAATAAGGATTAGTTAGGGGTTTATGGAGGTTTAAGGCTCTAGGTGTGTAGGATGTTAGGGCTACATTGGCTAGGGGGTAGGTAGAATATATTTGAATTTTAAATTGGCAAGTAGTTAATTAATGAGGTAGGATTAGTGGTTTAATAGGATGTTAGTGGGATAATGGGGGGATTAATATGTCACGGGGGTGTAGAAATGTTTATATGATAAGGAATGGGATTTAATTATTTAATTATATCTATTATTATGGGATTAATTAAGATAATTAGCAAGATTAATGGAATGGTTAGGGAAAGCAGATTTAGGTGTATACATAAACAACCCATATGTGATGTCATACACATTAAATGAAATGAACAATGCATCTGAATCCATGCCTAAAATATTTTTCACTTTAAAAAATACCCTATTATCCATATACCACTACTTATTGACATTATACTATAAAATCCCATGAAAACTTAACTAGTCATTAGAATCACTACTAAAAATTGAAGATAAAGGATTTGATCAAATCTTGCATTTACTAACAAATCTACTACCTAATTAACCTCCCAAAAATAATGTTAAAAAATGAGTGAAGATAAATGTCATGCCAGATATCTAGTACCATTTAAAATATGATTGGGTTTCTAATAGAGTTTCTTACCTTTTATCATATCATTTATAATGACCATTGATTCCCCTTTGATAATTACCTATTAAAAAAATTTAACCTTGGCCATATTGATCCCTTCCAATAGTGCAATGGCATTTGCTTCATTATTAGTAGCATTAGGGATAAAAAAGGAAACCCCACAAAAAATTACCTTGATGAAAATGAAGAACACAACATACCCCATAAAACCCAAGATTTCCATACGATGCACCATCAAAATTGAGTTTAAAAAACTAAATCATGGTGGAATTCATCTCGCATTTTATCTATCTTTATTACCAATTTTAGATTGGTGATAAATGGGCAACAGAATGTTAAGTAAATTTTCTAAGATTTTTAGTTCTCTTTGCCCTAACATATTCTTATTGATCTTAGTTAAAAGAGAGATATTTTTATAAATTACTTGCTCAATCTTTGCCCAAAACATTTCCCATTCAATTCTTGTATACACTAAAATTTGAAATTAATTACTTAATAATGAAAATATTATCATACATTTACCATGTGTGACTTGTGTACACAAATATGGTCATAATTAGTCATCTCATATTATCCTATTTTTTTAATGGGTCCAACCCTTCTATTATATTGTTACATGCCCATAGGAACCTCATTATTTTCACCAAACCAATTTATTATTTCATACAGACATCCCTATACCTTTAGTTTAATTCTTGTGGGCATGGGTCACTAACATCAAATTAGGTTAGTATCATTAGTTGATACTAACCTAATCCTAGTATTACCAAATAAAGAATCAAGAAACTAACAATTGAATGACCTCCTAAAACCTCTCTTATCGATTATTTTATAGCAATCCTAAGTACATAAAATTGCCTTTTGTCCTCTTTTATATCAAATAGTAATAAATTAATATGATATGCATGTCTTTGGTTTTTTATGTTTAGAACTTTTATTTTAGGAATAATTTTGCGTCATGCACTTTCATTAATATTTTGGCTTTTCTACTTACTTGGTGTACATAGATCTCATAAATAAGTTATGAAGTAGAAATAATGTATAGTTAAACCATATTAATTAGGTATACAACCCATAATAATTGAGTATCCAACCCATAAAATTGGGTAACCAACCTATAGCAACTTGGTATCCAACACATATAAATGGTAGACTATCATTCTAACCCATAAAAACTAAAAAATAATTGTAATTTAATGCATATAAAATATAGAGGCATTTGGTGTAACCTTTAGCAACTACAAAATGTGTTTTTCATAATTTATATCAACTATATCATAGTTTTTATAGCCTATAGTATAACTATAACAATTAACTATAGTATTTTTTGTTATGCCTGTTGAGTTTTAATAGTTAGTATAACATGGAGGATGGATCCTATAGTCTATGGAAAGGTGGATCAATGTCCAAATGTGTCATTAACACTCTTTTCTCTATGGACCATGCTTCCCAACCATTATAACCATGCAATCAATTATGTTGTTCTTTGTTATAGTTGATTGATTTATCATTTAGCTTAAGTAGGTTATTTTCATAGATTTTATTAATCATCTAGGGTAAAATATAAATTATATTTTAACTATAAAATAAAAATAAATAACCTACCTTCTCTATTAAATAGGAGGTATAAAGGCACAGAAAAGGATGGAGTATTGAATATTGAATAGGTAATATTGAGAGGAGTCATAGTTTGAGTATTTTCTAGTCTTTGTTATAGTAGCACTCACATTACTACAAGTTTATTAATGCAAGAAGAAGTGATTTGAATTAAATTATTCATACTCAAGGGAAGGATTATAACTCAAATTTGACCAAGGATGGGCCCCTTGCAATGAGTTATGGTGAATATCCTAATCTATTAATTATTAATTATTTATATTATTTATTTATTTATTATTTATGAGTTATTTATTATTTATACACTAACTAAATAATACAATACCCAACTTATTCCATGGAGGTATATGAGGTGTATCTTCATGCAGGGTAAATTCATCCATAAACCACCTTGTTCGTAATAACATAACCTCCTTAATAGGTCCCTAACATTGTTACTAACCCATATTAATCTAATTAATTAAATCCCAATCCTTAAACCAAAAACATATATGAGTCAAGAAGAGCCTAACACCCCTATTTTTTCCAAGATATTAAACCTTAATAAATAAGAATAGGAATCTAAATTTGATTTTTTAAGACAAATTAGAAATGTTAGCATCAAAATATCATTATTTTTGGCCATAAAATATGTCCCCATATACACCAAAGTTATCCATGAATTATGCCTAAATAAGCCTATCCAGAAGAGAAAGGACCCCAAGACTATCCAAGTAGTTGGATAATTGTTGGGCCCCAATTTTGGATACGTACTTTTTAGAATAATTGGCACGGAAGAATATGGTTCAGAAGACCATGGCTTGGAAGGACCAAGTCTCATAGAATAAATGTGTATGCTAAACAAAGAACCTGAGAACAAAGGACTCAAATCTTAGAAAAAGACTTGGGGATTATATAAAAAATAGAGAACTATTATGGAGTGATTCACAAGGATAAAAGAGAATAAGTCAAGCATGAATCCATTACCTTCTCATAGGAAGATATGCACTCAACAATGAAGATCCAACACCAAGAATATAAGGGTAGAAAAGCCTAGGTCCTTAGGAAATTAATGTAATTAGATGCCATGACTCAAGTGTGTTGATGATTCTTGGCAAGTCACCATGAGTGTATTTACTTTTATAATTGATTGGTCATGGAAAACTAAGTATAAATACCCTTAGAATGTACTTTTTAATGTTGTTGTTCAATTTGATGTTATCGCTAGAGTCTATACAAGTGAGTTACATTGTAACTCTAAAAATGTGTAATCTTTAGAGATCACTCATCAATATTATGGATGAAGCTTGTGTTGAATTAATACTTATATTTAGATAATAATGGAGATAATTTTGTTATTTATTTGTATGTTGTTCATTTCATTGAGTTAAGGTTAATAGTTACCATTTATTCCATCATTTTTCTATAAAATGACCTTAGTATTATGTATATGTTTGATATCCCCTATTTTTTAGTATACCCTCATCTGACAAAATCAATGGGAATCAGTCCCTTATTATGTGCTTCAGGTGAGTGTGTGATAACTTGTTCTTATGTGAAATGTTAATGCACCATCATGTTAGATTCTTATCACTTTAGCACATGCTTAAAAGAATTTATGCCCATGTAAGGAAAATAATCCCAACATTTTGGATCCATTACAAGGACCAATAGTGTTTGCCTACACAATGTTGGAAGATGCTCGAATGACTGTCACTTAAGAATATTGAGCAATGGGTTACTAGTGTTGAGGATAATTTTGTAGTACCATTTCATGGACCAAGAATTTCCACATGCATGTGGGTAGAATAGAATCTATACAACTCATTATATGAGATGTTATTTGTATAAATACCTATTCACCTTCATGTTTGGATTATGGATTATACTCAAGAGTAGTCAAGGAACTGTAGACAAAATATAGCTTGAACACTAGAGCATCAGCTAGCCTTAGCAGGTTGGGAGCACCTTGGATGCATACTATTGGTGTTTGGTGGCACATGGTTTTGAATAGTTACATATTGGAATATGAAATCTCAACATATTCTTTCCTAAAGGAATCTCAATTTCACTTATTCCAAGAACTGCATGGTAGATATATCAGATAATTTCTATTGGAGGTTAAGAATCTATTTATGTTTTTTGAACTTGAGATTTTCTCCATGGAAGGCTAAAATATTTCTTGCATGAGTAACATGGTTGGTGTGGAAATAGAGGGGAACTTGTGAAGTAAAAATTTTGGTTTAGTATGGTATCCAATTAGCAGGAATTATGAAAGTGCAAGTATGATGAATCTTGATGAAGGGTTATAAGTGGAAGTGATCTAAGAAGGGGATGACAAGACTTATGAATTTTTATAAGGGCCTGTAGGGAAGTGAAATGGTATAAAAATGACTCCCCAACCACAAGACCACACTCGACACAAGATCAAGTATGCACAAGATAAGTAAATTAGGTAATGATGACTAAATAACCCAATTTAGATAGGCTTAGTTCCCCACCCACAGTACATGCTCATGATTTTGAGTTAGATGATATATTTGTATGTAATTAGGATATAAATAGTGTAGAGTTAAAAATTGAGCTTGTGAGAGAGACATTTGTAGATCAAGTTTTAGCTATAAGTTTTTTGGTTATTTATTTTTCTTTGCATGATAATTCTAAGACCCAATTTAGAATGCCAGGTAGACTAAGCATAACCAGTGGGTAAAGTACTAGCCTAACTATAATTAATCAACTTGCCTTAATACCCAATGCCTTGGGTGCTTTTATTGCTATGGGGGTCATAAGAAGTTGAACTGATGGTGGTTCAACTGAAGTAACTAGAGGAGGCATAGGAGGTAGTGGTGGACCTCTCCCATATGATACAAGAGCATAGAAAGTACTTCTAAATAGACCCCATTGCAAACTCCTCAGTCACCCACTATATACTATGACATAACACTCCACTTGCTAGAGTATCAAGATGTAGAAAATGCATCATAGCATTTTCATAAGTGTGAAATTATTTGGTAAATGTATGGCATCACATCTTCCAAATGGAAAGTAACCTAATTTTAAACCACCCTTATGGATCATGTATACAAGTGGCACCACGTACCAAGTTATGGTGGATTATGACTGGCTAAAGGAAACATTCCTCCAAGAATTTGATATATTAGAGTTTTAATAATAAATCATATCTTCCTTGGAGGATATCAAGTAGGATCTCATTGAGATCATGCGTGAGTATGATGTAAAAATCAAGATGCTTCTTTCTAAACTCTTTTTTGAGATAAACACTGCTTAACATGCCCACTGGTTTGTAGGAGGTTTATTTATCCCCTTAAGATGCACCTCATCAAAAAAAAACTTTCACCAACATGCATGAGGCCTTAGAAGCTTTCCTTTGCACCAAAGTTGTTGGAACTATTGACATATGTTAGTCCCTTCATGGAGGCTCAGATCACTGCAATGGCATCTTATATAGAAAGCTCACTACAAGTAATGCTCATGACACCTGTAGTCAATTATGGTGTGTAGAATGTGAGTTTGAAGGCCACAACTAGAATAATTGTCCTCATAAGAGTATTTAAGCCATATAAATCAAACTTATGATATTTATTAGGAAGAGCATAATGTCATGAAATGTCCTCTACTACAATGCACCACTCCTTCAAAGGTATCAATCTTGTTGAGGTATATTCATATTGGTGTGTTGAGGCATTGATGTTTTCATTGATGTCAAAGGTTGTTAGAATTAGCTACAAGATCTAATGAATCTAATATAAAGCATAAATAAGAGATAAAATAGTAATAGTAATAAATAATAACTGTATATCTGAGATAATAATAAAAATAAATAAATAACTCAAATATGATGAATTAATCTGATAATTAAATATTAATTTGATATGGATTACATAAATAGCCATTGTTTATATAGATCAAGGTGTGCATGATAAAGATCAACAAACTCACACAACATGTGTAGTTTAACTGATATTTGTTTGCATGAATAGTGGAGTGCAACTCCACACTAACAAGATAGGTTTCCAACTTGTGTAAATTATCAACACAAGTTGACTATTAGTTAAGTCTTATCCTATCTTACCCTAAATAGTGGAGTGGAACTCCACTGTAACAAGATAAGTGTCTAAGTTAACTACTAGCTAAGCAAGCTTATCCTATCTGGTGCAAATTATTAATAAAAATAATAAACTAATTACGATAAGTAATTAGTGTACCAAAATAATAAATAATAAATACAAGTAAATGTAATAAAGAAAATAAATATAACAACACCCTCTCTATAAGCGAAGATTAGGTAAGGCTATGCAGATAAGAGTCTCAACAATGTGTATCCATATTAGGTACTCTATACAAATAGATGAGAAAGGAGAAAAATTGAAGGAAAACAAATCCTCCTCAAAATGAAGGTCTAGGAGACCCCCCTGAAGAATTGATGTCCCTTAAAAAATTGATGTCTCACACCCCCAAAAGAGATCACAAGTGAAGATACTTGCTCTTAGTGAAAGGTTTGGTGAAAATATCTAAAATTTTCTCCTCCATAGGACAATATTGAAGATCAATGATCTCTGCTTGAATCAACTCCCTAATAAAGTGCATATGGATCTCTATGTGTTTGGTTCTCTGATGATGAACTAGATTTTTTAAGATCTAGATAAGGCTCTAGTTATCATAATAGATGACTGATGGCTTCTGAAATGGAACACCAAGCTTAGTGAGAATATTTTGAAGCCAAATAAACTTAGTAGTGATATTAACAACACCATGATACTTAGCCTTTGTAGATGAAAGATCAATAGCATTTTTTTTACTCTACCAACAAATGGGGCTAGATTCAAAATGAAAGTTGTAACCAAAAGTGGACTTACGATCATCATAATCACCAAACCAATTAGAATCTATATATCCCACTAATTCTAAACTTGTACCTACTATATAGTGAATCCTATATTTGATAGTGCCCTAAATTTAGCTCAAAATGTGTTTGGAAGCTCTCTAATAAAGCTCATGTGGTGTTTGCATAAAGCATGAAACCATACCAACTACATATGAAATTTTGGGTCATGTATGAGTCAGATAGATGAGGTTACCTACAAGCTGTAAATACAATGTGGCATCAACCAAGGGACTGGAATAATAAACCTCAAGTCTAACTCTAGATAAGAAAAGAATCTGTGCAAGCCTACAATCAGCCATGTGAAACTAAGATAACAAGTCCATGACATACTTGGGCTAGGAAAGTGTAATCTTGGAAGAAGAATGTGTTATTTGAATCCCAAGAAAATAATGCAATAATCCCATGTCTATCATAGAAAACCTATCATGAAGTGTAGTCTTATCACTGTTGATGATGGATGTTGTGCTCCCTATAATAATGAGATCATCAACATAGATCACCAAGCATAATAATGAATCTTCCTATCATAGAATGTAGACATTTATATCTAAGTGACATCTCAAGAACCCAACTAAGAGAAGAAATGTGTCCATCTTAGAATATCAAGCCCTAGGGGCTTGTTTTAGATCATAGAGAGACTTCTTCAAGCAGCATACCAATGAATAATCCTAAATGAACCCCTGTGGCTACTCCATATAAATCTCCTCATGAATATCCCCATGAATAAATACACTCTTCACATTCATTTGATGTATATCCCAACCATGAGCTACACCAATATCTAGTATCAAGTGAATAGAATTCATCTTAGCAATAGGTGCAAAGGTTTTTGTATAGTCAATGCCTTCTACTTGGTAAAAACCTTTGGCCACTAAGCATGCTTTATACTTATCAATATTTCTATTCGCTACAAATTTAGTCTGATATATCCACCTACATCATACTAATTTTTTTCCCTTGGGAAGAGGAACAAGATCCCAAGTGTTATTCCTAATCAATGAGTCATATTCTTCTTCCATCATTGAATCCCACTTAACTATCCCTATGGCTTCTTGAAAATACTATGGATCAAAAGCTATGGCAATGTAGGAATGTGTAAGATCATGTTCTCCTTCTATCTAATGGATCCCTAATAAAAGGGTCTACATCCACCAAAGTCTATCTAGCCTAAAAATGCATCAATGGGTGAGGATCTAGAGGAAGAGGAGGAGGAACATGTCCTATTAAACCCTATTAGGGAGGTATTACCTTATCATCCCTATGAGTAGATGAAGTCGGAGTATCATCATCATTGCTATTTGATTCTTCTAAGGAATAAGAATAAGAAATGTTAGAAGATAAGTCTGAAGGACTTTCTTCAAAGTAAACACTTCTTGATATAATAAGCTCATGTGAATCTAGATTAATGAGCTGATATCCCTTAACACCATCAAGATATCCCACAAATATGTAAGTTTGGCTTTGTTGTTCTAAAGCACAATGCTTGTCTAAAGGAATGTCAGCCCATGCTAGACTATCGAAGACTCTAAAATGATGCACATATAGCTTCCTATTACACCAAGATTCAAGAGGTGTTATCCCCTTTAAATATTTGTGAGGAACTCTATTTTGTATATATGTAGCATAATTAATTACTTCTACCTAATACTTAGGTACTAATGATTTTACATGAATCATACAACTTGCCATCTCTTTTAAGAATCTATTCTTCCTCTCTGCTACACCATTTTGCTGAGGTGTGTATGCACCTAAATGTTGAAGATCAATTCCTTCAAGAGCATAGAATTATTCAAACTTTTTGTTCACATATTCCCTCCCATTATCTATGTAAAGAATCTTGATATACTTCCTAGATTGTTTCTTTGCTAGAGCTTTAAACTCTAGAAATTTATCAAATACTTCACTCTTGAGTTTAAAAAAATAAATCCAAGTATATCTCAAATAGTCATCAATAAATGTAAGGACATAGTGGGTTTTACTAAAAGATACAGTAGGTAATAGATCTGCTAAATTACAATGAACAAGTTTGAGGACTTGTGTAGCCCTTCAAGCCTTCCCTTTATCGAACTTATCCTATGTATGTTTGCTTAAGGCATAACCATAACATACACCATAACCATAACCATCTCTTGTTGACTAAGCTATTGTAAATAGTGGTAGTTAAGATGACCAAATTTCTGATGCCATAACTTGCTCACTGAATCAATGTGTGAGAGCAAAGTTGTAGAGGAAGACTAAGGCATAAAGTGGGAGAATGAATAAATTTGAGTATTAGTGTCAACTTTTTCCACTGCAATTAAGGTATTATCCTCAAATTTTTTGATTGATACAGAATCAAGTATGAACTCAATTTTCCTACCAGTATCAAAGTGAGTGATTTGGTAGACAGAAATAGGTTAGTTGATAACTCTAGCACACAAAGGACATCCTTAAATACAATACTATCAATATCAGTTATACCTTTTCCTATAACATCTACCTTAGAATCATCACCTATGAGAATATGAGGCAAGGAACTTGGTGCTAATCTAGAAAATTGTTCTTGATCAAAACCCATATGGTACGAAGCACCTGAGTCAATGATCCATGACTTATGAGAATTTACTAATGCAACTAGTGTCATAGCTTTCCCTTTCCTTTAATTTGAAGGAGTGGAAGAATCCTTTGAAGAGTATTGATTAATGTTATTCTTTTTTAGAAGACCCTTAAGTTCATCAATCTATTTCTTCTAATAATATTGTTCACTATGAAACCCCTTTTTACAATAAGGGCAAGGAGTGCTAGTCCTTTTTTGTGAATCCCCTTTCTTATTAGTGGATTTATAATCTCCTTATGAGGAAGATTGTTTCCCTTTATTCTTATCTTTATGTGAATTATTTTGATTATTCTACATCTTTTTACTTGAACCTATATTTGATGTTGATGTTGAAACTTGCTTATGTTGAGGTTGACTTGCAACTAGAGATTGAGATTTGGATGACTTGATTAGACCCATAGATATTAAATTTTCTTCTTTGACCATTAGAATATTAGAGAATACCTCAAATGTGGGCATTTGATAATATGTGCCTAATGTGATCTGATGAGTCTAAAAGATGGAGACAAAGGATGAATATTCAGGACCTAATTTGTGTAAGGCATCAAAAATCAATTGAGTATCCTTTTTATCAATTTTACATTCAAAAAGTTGTGCTCTAAGATCTATGACTTTAGTGATGTAGTCTTGTATTGTAGCATAATTTTTAGGATCCAAACTAATGAGTTCATTGTCAATTTGGTAACCACAAACCTCATCTATTTTTCCAAATAATGATGCTAATTTATCCCAAGCCTCTTTTGGAGTTATACATTTGTCAAGATGGAAATTCAAATCTAAAGACATGTAAGACTGAATGCATTCAATTACTTTAGTTGTTTCAAAGAGAAAGTGTTGTAACTCTTTTACATCAGTAGGTGAAGTAAGAAGAGTTTTTATATAAGGCATATATCCTAACATCATTAATGCATTCCAATCATTTTATTTCCATGTATTATAGTTGTATGCTATTAATAGTGGGAACTTAGGACTCCCCATGATGTAATCAGAAATAAACTATCACAAAGTAGAAATTAAAGTACAAAACACACCACAAAACCCCCCTAAATTACTTAGATTTATCCTACCTAAAAATTATTTTTGGCACTTTATAATTGAGTGTAATTACAAGGCTAGATTATAATTTTTTTAGTTTACAAAAAGCTCATTTAGACCCTCTAGTCTAAAAGTACAAAAAATATGTATTTTATTACAAAAATTTCTACACCAATGTGTTGTGCTCAAAAAAATATTAACTTTCAAAAAAATGGGACCTCAATTCAAGGTTATATGTGAAAGTTATGAGCCTTTGAAGTTTAAAAAATGAGCATGGGCAAGAGTTACTTTATAAATATCTAAATTATAGAAAAATAAGGAAAAAAATGAAAGTACAATAGTGAAGAGCATGAAATTTTAAGCTATTTCAAAAAAAAATCACTCAAAAATATCTCATGGTGTTCAAATGGTGGGCTTTTGAAGTTGCCCTTTCAAATCTACCTATTGATCTATGAGGCCTACCAAAAAAAAATGGTCTGCATAGTCCATATGGTCCAACTGTGAGATCTATTTTGCTCAAAAATGCTTCAATTTTTAGGTATGTACCAGATTTGGGTGTGGTGATTTTGGATCAAACCCTTTCCAATTTTGCCTCTTGTACCCAATTTGGATAAAATTTTAGATGATTTTGACTATCTCAGGCACTTTGAACTCAATGGTGAGCTCAAAAATTCTCCACAAAGTTCCAATTTGTATTTGTATACAAAATCAAAAAATTGATCCTATATCTGGATATTTTTATTTTAAATATTTAGCAATCTATAGATTCAAGATAGCTCTGGTACCATGTTAAAATTAGCTAAAATATCTAATAAATCTAATAGAAATCATAAATAAGAGATAAAATAGTAATAATAATAAATAACTGTATATCTGAGATAATAATAAAAATGAATAAATAACTCAAATATGATGAATTAATCTAATAATTCAATATTATTTTGATATGGAATATATAAATAGCCATTGCTTATATAGATAAAGGTGTGCATGATAAAGATCAAGGAACTCACACAACATATGTAGTTCAACTGATATCTGTCTACATGAATAGTGGAGTGCAACTTCACACTAACAAGATAGGTGTCCAACTTGTGTAAATGATCAACACAAGTTGACTATTACTTAAACAATCTTATCCTATCTTACCTTGAATAGTGGAGTGGAACTCCACTATAACAAGATAAGTTTCTAAGTTAACTACTAGCTAAGCAAGCTTATCCTATTTGGTGTAAATTATTAATAAACATAATAAAATAATTACAATAAGTACTTAGTGTACCAAAATAATAAATAATAAATACAAGTAAATGTAACAACAAAGGTAATTGAGTGTCATTGATGTCCCATAGGTGGTCTTGTGAAGATTCATGGTAAGTGATCATGATGGCTTAAGCATGATCTAGTAGGTCTTTGAGTTCTACATAAGATCTTGGCATAATGTTGTGATATGAAAAGATTATGAGCAGTGTTATTTTTTAGTGTTATGAGATATCATCAGAAAAAGAGTGTTTGATTGTGTTAAATTTCTTGTTGTAATAAGTTCATTGTTAAACAAGTTTGTAAGATGCAAGCCTTTGTGGATAAGGTGTATTGTGAATCCTAGTCTTGTCTTGATGAAGGCATGAATATTGGAGTTGAGGCTTGTGAGAAGATTTGTGATAGTGATTGAGCATGGTATGATGTTTTTTAGTATGATAATATTTTTTAGAGTGAACCTATAGAGGCAAATAAGTCTTCATAATAATTCCAAAGTCAATTTTGATGCTTATCATTGCTTGAGAGACCTAGTGAGAAGGCATAGGCTTGGTAGCATAATGAGATGAGAAATTTAAGGAATTTGAGAAGAATATTGGAAGTTTTTGAGAATTATATGAGGTTTTATGACATGATTATGAGGTTTTTAAAGTAGTGAAAGAGGTTTCAAAGTGTGTTCAATGTCTAAGTGTGGCTTACAGGTATATGCCTAGTATGTAAAGAGACCTAGTGTGGCCTAATGAGGGTTCAAGTTCATTTCTAAAGGTAATAGAGTTCATGATATAATTTTTAGAATTTTTATAGGTTTTGTTAAGTGTTTTTACCAATTCTAAGGTCAAAATCTGAAGGAAAAAGCATGAAAAGTGGGCCTTAAGGTCTCTCAAGTGCTAGAATAGAGTGTTACATACTCAAGAAGGATTTTCTCATGCTCATTTACAATTGTGACTATTTTATAGGAGTTTAATCTCTTAGGTAGATATGTAAAAATGGTCCTATAAATTATTTCCAAACACTAGGAGTTATTTTTAGGGGCAAAGCTTTATGAATAAATGTTAAGAATGAAAATTGGTATATACCCCTCCTCAAACCCTAACAATTACCTAATATGGATTATATTTATGGAAATGGATAAAAATGGGTTGTAAATGTTAGTTTTATGATTATATCTTGGATTCAACTCTATCAATCACCTCCAAGTGGCATTGGTTAGAGATAGGAGAGAGAAAATGATCAATTACAAGCATATTTGTAAAGAAGTCTATGTGGTTCTCAAAATTTGGTATGATCGAAAGAAGTGAATGGATGGAGGGAAAATTTCAAGAGTAATTTTTTTCCCATGGTGTTTTTTTATTAGGTTTAAAACTTAAAATATGTTAAACCAGTCGTGGAAGTTGACCTATCGCTAAAAAAGCCTAATGAGGAAGGCAGTGAGAAAAAAAGGTAGAGGTGGGAATGAGATTAGGGATGTGTTGTATTGGATTAGGGATAGATTAAATTTCATAGGGTTTTTTTCAAGATATATAACACATATACCTATTGGATATAATTTTTGGATATGCTTATATATAATCAGAAAGGTGCTCTCAAACTGAGTTATCTAACATAGTGAGGTTTGTATACAATAAATACATGAGATTGCTATGTAAAACTAGTATTTATATTTTAGCCTATATTATATTTGTTTTAATTTGATATGAGGATGTTTTAGGATCATATAAACCCATTTTAAGTTCATTAAAGTGAATCTAAGCATGTTCTAAGTCATTATTTCTATGACTATGTTTTGGAGCTCTTAGGCAGTTTTGGGTATGCAAGATAGAGTGATCAATTTTATATCATGATTTAATGTATCTATTTCACACACACACACACACACACACACACACACACACACACACACACACACACACACACACACACACACACACACACACACACACACACACACACACATATATATATATATATATGTTTTGGAGCTTTTAGTCAGTTTTGGGTATGCAAGATGGAGTGATCAGTTTTATATCATGATTTAATGTATCTATTTCACATATATATATATATATGACCTATAAATTTTTTATATAATGTTGAGAGTCATTATAATAATTTGAAATATGGAAACCAAAATGGCTTGTCTAGCTATGTAAGGACTGTGAGAAAAAAGGTCAATAGATTGGTCTATAAGACCAATAGTTACCACTATAAATTGGGATTTATCTCATTTAATATGTTCTATAGGTAACATAGGAACTATTACTTCACATAATATGTCTTGGAAGTGTCCCTATAGGAGTTGAAAACAACATTCATTAGGACTAGTTTCTAAGGTGTTTTGACAAACTTGAGTAAGCTGAGTGAAGAGTTATTCTTGAACCATTATATCCTAAAAAGAGCTATAAAAAAAATGTGTTGATGTTATATATATGAAATTGAATCTTATACATGAATTTTTAGGTTTATAAATTTCCTATACTGATGTTTGAGGTCAAATTGCTAATGACTGGGTTCTAAGCAAACTGGCAATTCCGAGTGAGTTTTTTGATAAGATGTTCCTGAGTCTTTGGAGCTTGAAATAAGTTATCTAATGAAATTTTTGATGACCCTAAGGTAATTAATTTTCCATACATATGTTTTTTTTCCTAGAATGTCTTTCTATATGTTGTATGAGCTTCATCTCTACAGATAGTGTTTTTGAAGTAATTAGTCCTAATAGGTCTATAAGGCCTAATTATGCTTTCAAGGTGTGAGAGGAGTTGTAACTTATTTATCATATATTATGTTAGTTTAGGTTTCCATTTAAGTTTTTTAAATTTTTTATTTCATTATTTAGGGCCATATGGACCATATAGGTTCAAGTTGTTCTATGGAAAGGATAGACTTAATGCATTAGGTCTTTATTGGGCCTAAAAGAAGAATGAGGTTTAAATATGTTTGACCAACCTAATGGTGGTATTAATTTTATTGATTATTATGTGTAAAATTTCCTAAGACATGTTTTTGGATTAACCTTGATGTATTAATGTCTTTTCCTACCAAGATATTATGTGAGAAAGTTACTTGTATTTAGACAAGGCCTAATAGGCCTAATTGGGTGTGTAGTAGAGAAGACACCTTTGAGAAAATAAGAGGGAAGATTTTGAAGGATCAGGAGGTATTTAATACCATAATATGAGGGTATAAATACTATGATAAACATATAATATAATTTTTGCATGTGGATATCAAGGTCAGTTGACCTAATAAACCTAGTAAGAGGCATATTGAGTGAGGAAGCCTAAGAGGCAGGTTTGAAAGAGATAAAAGAGTCTGAAGAGAAAAAGAAGGTTATCATGATCATTTGAGTTATAAAAAAGTTTCAAAATGTTCTTACAGGATCTAGGTGGTTGATTTGGTGCTAATCCACCTAGGGGGTTGGTGCCTCTTTAAAATTTGGTGCTTGATAAATTCCTAGTTGAGTTGGTGCTTGACTAGTGAGGGGTTGGTGTTCCTTGTGGTGTTGGTGCCTCACTAAATCTTGATTCATTTATTATATTACTATATTATAAGATTTTTTTATTGGTATTTATCCACCATTAGGGTTTCTCATATATCTCTTGTGTTCATATGTTGTATTCTTATGCGGATGCATATTTATGTATTGGTTGATGTGTGTGTGTGTTTGAATGAATGCTTCATGAATGATAAGTGGAATTGAATCATTATTTTAATGGAAATGATTCACCCCCCATCCTATCATTAGTTTTGAATCCAAAAATTGGTATCATATCTGGTCCTTTTATAATATTCCTAACATCCTAAAGGTGATCCTAAGAAGCATAAGCTTGAAGTATGATGATGATAGTGTTTATCATGATTGTAATGATGGTCTACCAAAGAATAATGGTACTGGTAGAGTTGAATAAGAATAATAAGGATGAAAATATAAGTCATAATAAACTCATAAACCAAGGTGAATTATGTGTTACTGTAGGACATAAGTCAAATTTGAAATAATGTCAAAAGTGTTATTTTCTAGTTCAGAAGGATTATGTAGAATCCATGTCAAAGGTCAAACCTAAGTCGATAGAAGGACATTGAAGACATGTTGAGAAAAAGGTATAGGTCCAAGTGTCTCATACCTAATTTATTAATTTTGTGCATAGGTTATAACGTGGATGGAATAGGTCAAATCATCAAAGTGTCTTTCAGAACCTCATTTTAGGCCTTGTAAGAAGGTATGTGCAGATATCTTGGTAAAGTAAGTAAGCCTAGGTATATGAGAAGTTTTGTTGTTGTATGGGCATAAATATTTTGATATATAATTTTTAAAAAATATTATAAGTCAAATATTTAAGGATGCTTATGTATGCATATGAGGCATTAGAGATACTCCTCTATCTATAGATGTATGAGATTGCAGTCAAAAAGATTCATTTTGAGAAGATATATGTGGTGCAAAGTGCAAAGTTGTTAAATATGGTTGGTCATCAAGTGTTCTTGAGAGAAATAATTAGCTTAGGGGGATATTTATGTTTTTTATTGATATTTAGGCCCAAGGTTGAGACAATATTCTATTGGAGGTGTGATTACAAGAGATGGGTTATAAAGTATTTATATGATGACTTGATCAAACTAGTCATATTTATGTTCCTAGAGTAGGTTTTTAGTGCTAAGAAAGTATATAGAGACATAAGAACATATTGGATGTTGGTGATAGGACTGAGGACATGATGACTATTTGAGAAAAGAAGGGAAGATGGATATTATCCATCCTTATGTTAGCATATTAAATGGATTCATGATGTATAAAAGAGGTCTGAGTCAGATAAGGTGATGTCATGATGTTTAAAACATAAGGTAGAGATGTTTTAATATTAAAAATTCAAGATGATAGTCAAATACTATGATGAGAAGACCTAAGGTATCTATGATATTTTTAGATTGTTCATGAGATCCAAGAGTTGGTGTGTATGCCAAGAATATATGTAGTAGTCATGAATAAATTTGAGTTATGGTCTAGTTTTCAAGACCAATGTATTCATGAAGATAGTTGGTTATGAGCCTGATCTATGTTGAGGTTTAGAATTAGTTTCAAGATTTTGTTGAAGGTGATTGACTATTCAAAAATGTGAGTTTATTATATGCATAGTGAGATTGGGTTGAAATTTATGTGTGCTATTATGATGGTATCATGTATAAGAACAAAGGGGGAGCCATTCAGATTGATCATGATCTCCAAGAAGGAATATGAGATATAGATTGGTCTGTAAGAATAATGATATTATGAATACCATTTGAAATTTGTTAAAAAATTTGGAAGTGTTATTAAAATGTAAGAATTTATTCTTTGTTTCAAACTATCAATGTCCAACAGTTGATGGTTGACCTTTGTAGTTCTATTTTAAGAAAGTGGTATTAGTTTGAGAATCCTAATGACTCATTATGTGAGATCAAGTTGTGAAGACAAGGGAAGGTTATTCATTAGATGTCAAGGTGAGGTTTCCCAATGATTATTCTAAGTGCAATCAATTTTTTTCATTCATGTCAAGGACAAGGTGAGTAGTAGTGTGTTTTGATTTCATCTAAAAATGATGTGCATGGTCTTACAAGGAGCATGTGTCTAAGATGTTTCTTAGTTTCTTTGTTCATGTATGTTGAGTTTTTATTTGTTGAAGATGGTTATCATTTCTAAGAATTTGCTTTGTCAAAGGGGGAGTTCCTTCTTCATTTGTTACTAGATATCAATCAAGGAGAGTGATGTTAATATGTTTGAATTATGCATAAGTTTAAGGGGAGCATGGTTGAGTAATTTTGTGAGTTGAGTTCTCATTTGATTGATCAGAGGAAGATTGATCTTGTTAGGGAGACAACATGTTTCAGGTCAAATGATTAGATGGTAGTATTTTCAAAGATGACCCTTTTTATTTAATTTCAAAAGGGGATAAAGACTAGATTAGGAGAAATACCAGCTTGGGGGAGATCCATTTTGAGGAGATGAGAATGATTTTCTTTGTTAGAGTGTTTTCCATTAATGAAAAAGGGGGAAATTATTGAGGTATGTCCCTATTATTGTATTGAGGCATTGATGTTTTCATTTATGTCAAATTTAATTGAGTTGCATTAATGTCCCAGAGGTTCTCTTGTCAATATGTTTGATAAGTGATCATGATGGCTTAAGCATGATCTAGTAGGTCCTTGTGTTTTGCATAAGGTCTTGGCACAATGTTGTGATATAATAAGCTTATGAGTAGTGTTGTTTTGTAAATCTATGAGAAATCATTAAAAAGAGAGTGTTTTATTGTGTTGAAGTGGTTATTTTAATAATGTCATTATTGACCAAGTTTATAAGAATCAAGCCTTTGTGGACAAGGTGTATTATGAAGCTTAGTCTTATCTTGATGAAGACATGAATAGTGGAGCTGAGGCTTGTGAGAAGATGAGTGATAGTGATTAAGCATGGTATGAGGTTTTTTTTTATGATAATGAGTTTTTATAGTGTACTTAAAAAGGTAAATAAGTATTTATAAGAATTCTAAGGTTAGTTTTAAGGTTTGGTCATTACTTGAGAGACCTAGTGAGAAGGCATAGGCTTTATAGCATAATGAGGTGAGCAGTATGAGGCTTGTGAGAAGAATATTGGTAGTGTGTGATAATGGTATGAGGTTTTATGGTATTATTATGAGGTGATGATATTATTTCAAGAGGTTTTAAGATGTGTCCAAGTTCTAAGTGTGGCTTATAGGTATAGGCCTAGTATGCAAAGAGACTTAATGTGGCCTAATGAGGGGTCAAGTTTAGTTTTCAAGGATTATGAGAGAATTTTAAGACATGTGAGAGGTTTTTTCAAGTTCTTTTACCAATTTTGTGATCAAATTATGAAGGATAAAGCATGAAAAGTGGGTCTTAAGGTCTCTCGAGTGCTAGAATGGAGTGTTGTAGACCTGAGGAGGATTTTCTCATGCTTGTTGGCACGTGTGACTATTGCATGGTAAGATAATATCTTATGGAGAGATTTAAAATGTTCCTATAAATTATTTACAAGTATTATGATTTGGTTTTATGATTAGAGATTTATGAACAAATGATAAGAATGGAAACTGGTCTAAAACCCTCATAAAACCCTAAAAATGCCCTGATATGGAAGATCTTGATGGAAATAGATAAGAATGATTTTGAAAGGTTAGTGTGATGATTTAATATTTTATTAAACTCTCTTAATCACCTCTATGTGGCATTGGATAGAGATAGGAAAGAGAAAATAATCAATTACAAACATATTTGTAAAGAAGTATGTGTAGTTCTCAAAATTTACATTGACCAAAAGAAGTGAATGGATGGAGGGAGAATTTAAAGACTCTTATTTTATTCCAATGGTTGTTTTTTATCTATTTATATACTTTAAATATGATAAACTAGTCATGTACATTGACTTATCGCTAAAAAGGCCTAGTGAGGAAGACAGTGAGAAAAACAGGCAGAAGTGGGAATGAGATTTGGAATGTGTTGGAATGGATTAGGGATGGATTAAATTACATAGGGTTGTTTTTAAATAAATTTAAAACATATGAATATTGTATATAATTTTTATATGTGCTTATCTATAAGTAAAAAAGGTGCTCTCAAACTAACCTATCTAACCCAGTGAGGTCTGTATACAGTAAAGACATGAGATTGGTCTGTAAGACCAATATTGCTATTTTAATATATTTATTTTAAGTTTATTTTAGTATTTTTTCATATCATATAAACCCATTTTAATTTCATGAAAGTTAATCTATATGTGTTATAAGTTATTGTTTCCATGACTATGTTTTGAAGCATTCAGGTAGTTCTAGGTATGCAAGATGGAGTGATCAATTTGAGATGTTATATCATGAGTTATGTTTATGTTTTTTGGGATATATATTACCTATACATTATTTATATAATTTTTGGAGTTATTATAATAATTTTAGATATTGAATCCAAAATGGCTTGTCTGGCTATGTAAGGACTGTGAGAGAAAAGGTCAATAGATTGGTCTGTGGGACCAATAGTTACAACTATAATGTAATATGTTATATATATCACATAGGAACTATTAATGTGCATAATATGTCTTTTAAGTGTCCCTACAGAAATTGAAAGTAACATTCATCAGGACTAGTTTCGAAGGTGTTTTGACAGACTTGAGTAAGAAGTAAAGAATTGTTCTTGAACCATAACATCCTAAGCAAAGATATACCAAGAATCTAGTTATGTTATATATATATATATATATATATATATATATATATATATATATATATATATATATATATATATATATATATATATATATATATTTCATGGGATATTATAAATTCATATGGATTTCTATCAAGTTCCTATACTGATGTTTGAGGTCAAATTTTTAATGATTGGGTTTTGAGCAAATTAGCAGTTCTAAGTGAGTTTTCTGATAAGGTGTTCCTGAGTCTTTGGAGCCTAATATAAGTTATCTAATGAACTTTTTTGATGACCCTTAGGTCATTAATTTTCCATCCATATGTTTTTTTTTCATATAATTTATTTATACATGTTGTATGAGCTTCATCTTTGCAGATAGTGTTTTTGAGGTAATTAGGCCTAATAGGTCTATAAGGCCTAATTGTGTTTCCAAGGTGTGAGAAAAGTATTTGTAACTTATTAATAATAGATGATGTATATTTAGGTTTCTATTTAATTTTTTTAAAGGTTTGAGTTCATTGGTTAGGGTCATCTAATCCATAAAGGTCCAAGTTGTTCTATGGAGAGGATAGACCTAATGCATTAGGTCTCTATTACGCCTAAAAGAAGAATGAGGTTTGAATATGTTTGAATAACCTAGTGGTGATATTATTTTGATTTAATCCTATGTGTAACATTTCCTCAGACATGTTTTTGGATTTACCCTAATGGATTAATGTCTTGGACAACCAAGAGAGTATGTGAACAGGTGACTTTTATTTATACAAGGCCTAATTGGGTGTGTAGTAGAGAAGACACCTTTGAGCGAATAAGATGGAATATTGTGAAGGAGTGAGAGGTCTTAAAGACAATTATAATAGGTATATATTCTATGATGAACATATAACAAAGTTTTTACATGTGGATATCTAGGGGGTTGGTGCCTCCTTACAAGTTGGTGCTTGACTAGTGAGGGGTTGGTGCCTCACTAAATCTTGATTCATTTCTTATAGGACTATATTCCAAGATATGTTTTAGTAGGTTTTATCCCATATGAGATTTTCTCACATATCTCTTGTGTTCATATGTTGTATGCGTATGTGGATTCTTGTTTATCTATTGGTTTATGTATGTGATTGAATGAATGATAAGTGGAATTAAATGATTGTTTTAAGGTCATTTATTCCCCCCCCTTTTATTGGATATGATTCCAAAAAACCTATTATAATATATTTTATACACTCATGATACTAGTGATTTTCATCTCATTAATGAAATTCATGAGGTACATGCATAGTATGCATCAGACATAGGTTACTAATAACCAATATAATGGAGGTGGCTATCATGGTCAAGGTCAAGGTTGAGGACTTTGAGATAGACATTTTACACCATGAACCTATTATAAGTGCATCTCCCTAGATCACTACTAGCATGATTTCTAGATATATCCTACATGTGCCTTTTGTAAAAATGAAAACCGTCTAGAGGAGTGCCCTAACCTGTACACTACTATTATGAAGGAAAGAAATGAGAAGGGTATTATCATGATACATATTAAAAATACATAATAGAAACCATTCCTTGTAAATATTATGGTTCTTAAATTCAATATTATAACATAGAGTGGTGTTTAGTCCCAGTCTATGTCAAATCCACCCATTAAGAAAGTTCAACAAGAGGAGCTTCACAATACTCGCTATCGAGATACATGGTAATAAGAGGTGCTCCCTGACACTATGATCTGGTGAGAAAATTGTTAAGAGATATCCAATTACTCAAGGATCATGATGTTGGTACATGTGATGATATTCATAAATCTATAGACCTTCATGACATGGTGAATGATAAATTTTAACAATTGTGTAAGCGACTGCTAGATGAGGACATTATACCCTTATTACAAAACTAGATAAGTAAACATATGCCTAGGCCTACTGAACATCATTGGTTAAACCATGTATAGAGACAAGAAACTCACATCTAGCCTAGCCTAGAGGGGGATAAGGAGATATTAGTTAAAACTATTATAGATGGATGGGTTATCCAACATATCTTAGTTGATACTGATACTAAAGTAAATATTCTTACCAAGGATACATGGTGGAAGATGGGCAACATAACTTTGTAACATTTTCCCCATGTGTTATTTATGGCCAACAAGACTTGTGTTTCACCCATTAGTGTAGTTAAATACACCACCATGGATATCCTTGATGTCACTTTAAAAGCTAATTTTAAAGTCATAGAGTTGGTTGAATCTGAAGAATTCCTAGCTATGTTGGGTCACCCATGGTGTTACACAAATAATGTTGATTTGATATTTAATAATCACTACACCCAATTTTAGAATGATGAGTATCATGTTATCATTCCCTTAGACCAGGCTCAAGGGACTCCTTATGTTGATCCATGTCAATGTCTATGATGACATCAACCACATTTACAATGTCATATCTTGAGGTATTGAATGCCTTGACCCCATCCTATATGGCATCTTGTGTTGGATGGATGCATAATATCTATTTGACACCACTAGTAACGCATGTGACTCTTGGACTCAAAGTGACTATGATCTTACTAGGAAGATCTATGTAACTATAAGAAGTCACAATGATAATTTACAAGAGTATCATAAATTCCATAAATTTGTTCATCTCCTTCATGGAAAATTATGGGTGCAAAACTAACAAGCTTAGATGAAGCTCTAAGGCTCTATGGTAAGATGTAAGTCCATGAGTTTGTATAATATTTGGAAGCCTTATATGATTCTAATGTTGATTAAGTATGATCAATTATTCATATATTTGATGGCATAACTAATTGGTGGTGGAGAACTCATAAGGATAATTTACTTACTTGGGACCAGGTTCATTCTTCTTTACACCATCACTTTCACCATGATAAATGTCTATGTAATACCATCAGTTATAGTGCCATTAGAGATCCTAAACCTCACTTTTAATCTTGTGAGACTATGTGGAAGATAGATGAAACATTTTTACTTGAGTACCTTTGGGTTCACACATTATATAACACTCTATGCACTTGGGATAGAGTGTGGTATGTCCATGAAGAGCACCATATAGAAATGATTTCTTGGGTAACATGATTTCAGCATTGTCTTATTCATCCCCACAAATAGATTTATGCCTCACATTACAATCCATGCATCAAGCTATAGTAGGTGACATGGCCTTAGTTGAATATTAGATCAAATTCATATATGGTGTGTGGGAGGATAGCTTGACTATTTCCATGCCTAATAAGGAAGCATCCTCTCTAGTGCATGAACTTGTACTAGACCATGCACGAAGAGAACAAATCCATAATGGTAAGAAGAATGTCATGTACTAGGTTGATGAAGATGATAGATCTAATCCACCTAACCCATTGACTGATCATTTGGTTGTGCACATGGATTATGGAATGCATAATGTTTGTGACAACATCCAAGATGAATATCACCCATACTTGGAATTGATCTAGACTATTCAACAAAATATTAACATGGAGGAAGCACCCAAGATGGATATTGTGGGAGACTACTAGTCTAATACAAAGATATCTAGGGTGTTTGAGATATTTAAATAATATCAAGATATCTTCCCATGGAAGTATATTGAAATTAAATACGTGCATTCTTCCTTAGGAAAAATTCACATAAATTTAGTAGAGGGTGTTCGGCCTATCAAGATGATGCCCTATCAGATGAATCCCAACTTTCATGCTCAAGTTAAAGAAGAAAGTAATAGCATGCTTCATGCAAGAGTCATTACTCCTATAGATGAGTTTGAGTGGGTGAGTCCCATGGTTATAAGTATCAGTAAATATAAATACATTTAGGTCTATGTGCATTATTAATTAATCAATTCTACTTACATTATCGACCCCTTTATGACACCCTTCATTGAAGATATTCTTGAGGGAGTTATTGGGTGTGAAATCTATACATTTACAGATAGATTCTCTAAATACCATCAAGTTTAGATTACCATAGAAGATGAGCTAAAGACCACATTTGCAACTAAGTGGGGATATTTTACTTACAATGTAATGCCATTTGTGTTGAAAAATTCTCATGTTTTGTTCTCCTAGATTGCAGTCAAGGATTTTAAGGACTTTATTCATAAGTTTCTTCAAGTTTACCTTATTGATTGGACTATTATGACTTAGAGTGGGACCACTTAAAAAACATTTGACTAATTCTTGAGCTCTATCATAACCTTAAAATTTCCCTAAATCTAAATAAATGTCTATTTGTTACCCCCTTTAGAATTCTAATTGGGCATGTCATATGAAGTGATGGACTCTTGGTGGATCTAGCCAAGATTGTTGTTATACTTCACCTTTTAGTGTCGATCACCAAGCGAGAGGTACATGCCTTCCTAAGACATACTATATATTATATAAAGTTAATTCATAGGTATTCTAAGATTTTTATGCCTTTGGAATAATTAATAAAATAAAATGGTTAGTTTGTCTAGACCAATGCTTATCATTAATCATTTTTTACTCTCAAGGAAAAGCTTATCATTGCCCCTATTCTCTAGTTTTCAGATTGGACAAAGAATTTTCACATCCATATCAATGATTCTAGCATGGTGGTTGGTGTTATCCTTATTTAACTTGGTGATGGCAACCTAGACCACCCTATCTATTTTACATGTAAAAATATTACTCTAGTTGAACAGAACTACATGACTATCGAGCATGAAGCATTGTCTATAGTTTATTCCCTCCAAAAAATTTATCAGTATTTTTTGGCTTCTCTATGTATCTTATTTTTAGAAAATGAGGCACTAAATTATTTAGTAAATAAACTAGTATTAAATGGGTGAATTTACTGATGGATTATGTTATTTCAAGAGTTCTAGTTTTCAATGATGGTAAAACCTAGTAAGTCCAATTGTGGCCCAAATCATCTATCATGAATTGAATCTAGAGAAATAGTGTGTGCCATTAAAGATAACTTGCTTGAAATACATATTTTTTAAGTCACACACTTGTTTGAGGAGTTTTAATATATCTTTTCCTTTCTAAATAT
The DNA here is from genome assembly GCA_037957365.1 of Torreya grandis. Classification (NCBI taxonomy): domain Eukaryota; kingdom Viridiplantae; phylum Streptophyta; class Pinopsida; order Cupressales; family Taxaceae; genus Torreya; species Torreya grandis. The sequence continues at coordinate 3,807,691 of JARHVA010000696.1, forward strand.
TGGTTTAGCACTAGCTCACCTCAGTGCTCCAAAAAATAAGCAGCTAGTATTTCATGCCACTCCATTCCAGCTTATAGGGGTAAACTTTATAAAATTTCCTTGATGAAGTTATAAAATGTTGTGTCATGAAACATGAGCATGTTGATGTCCTTTGAGAGGTTCATGAAGGTGTCATCAGAGGATGTTATGTCGATGAATATATAATGAAGAAGGTATTTTTGGTTGGATTATAGTGGCTTACCTTATTTAAAGATGCCAAGACTTACACACACTAGTGTGGCATTTTCTAGAATGTAGGAAAGTTTAATAAAATGGATGTGATGCCCCTTCATCCTATTTTATCATAATAACCCTTTAAAAAGTGGGATATTGAATTTATTGGCCCCATCAACCCAATAGGGAGGCATATTAGTGCATGATATGTTATAATTGATACTATATATCTTACTCATTGGGTTAAAGTTATGCCAACAAGGGATTATACCACTGCCACTAATACAAGATTCATCTAGGAGAATATCATTACATGGTTTAGATGTTCATTAAGTCTAACTAGTGACCAAGGCACCCATTTCCTTAATGAGACCATTTATATCCTCTTGGTGGAATTCATGATTGTACTCCATAAAATAACACCATATCATCCTTAGGCCAACTATAAAGTTGAGTGTTCAATAAGATCTTGGGTAATACATTGACCAAGATATGTAATATTAGACACACTGATTGGGATGATTGTGTGTCTATAGTATTATGGGCATATCAGACCACTTACAAATGGTTAAATAAGAGCACACCATTTAATCTTGTGTTTGATACCAAAGAAATTCTTCCATTTGAATTCCCTTTCTCTTCTTTTCACATTGTGCATGTTGGTCTACTAGATGATGAAGCATCCTTGAACATTCACCTCGATGCTTTGTTGTAGTTAGATGAGACCTATTTTCTTACACATTACAGTTAGGGAGTGGAGAATCACAAAAATAAAACCTGACGCCATCACCATTTGAAGAACAAGACTTTTGATCTAGGCATGAAAGTATTAGTATATGACTCCAAGTTTGCATTCCATCAAGAAAGCCTCATGTATACTAATATGGTGCTTTCATAATTCATATTATCCATCCCACTAATACGTGTAGGTTAAAGTGACTAGATGGCCAATTCCTTCCTAGCCATTTAAATGGAAGTTGATTGAGTCCCTACTATTATGAATAGTCTTTCCTTTTTTAATAATAAGGTGTATGCCATTAGATTATTCTAGGATTTTGATTATTTTCAATAAAATGTGACACTAGTTGCATGCACTTGAGTAGCTTTAGGTTCAAGAATTTGTTTTTGTAATTCTTTGTACTATCATGGAGGACCATGAACAACTTTTAATTTGGGTTAATGTTATAATAACATCTATGAAGTGCCAAGGATATGGTCTATGGGAGTGCATGGGGGAGCAAAGGCATGTAAGTATAAGTGCATAAGTATAAAAGGGTATGTAGGATGTGTCACACAACCACCAAGCTAAGTTGAGGTAAAGAAGTAAGATTCCTACCTTTGGAATGGAAAATATTTAAATTCTCTATAGCTATCATGCACTTTAGGACAAGTGTGAGATGAGACATATATTTGATACAAGGAAAATAATGATAATGGTAAGTTTTCTAAGTATGCATCATGGAAATACTATTATCATCATTTATTATGTGAACTGATGGTAAAGGTAGTGGGATAGTAAATTCAAGTTACCCCCTCAAGCTTATAAAAGGCTAAACATAGTTCATTTCACTTTTTACTATTGTCACATTTGTAAACTTATAGAGCCGAAGGAGTGTATTTAAACTACTACAGACTGATTTCCAAGCTTCTTGACAAGTGAAAAGTAATGGATTGAGATCATTTTCAAGCATTATCAAGTGTATCAGTTGATGGAAATAGTAAGAGTGTCGGGAGGAGTGTAAATATGTGTAGGTTTTCATATTGACAAGTTGGAGAGGTCAATGTCTACCATTATATGGAATTGAAGTAGGAGATCTAAATGGGATAATAAGGAATGGAGAATATTAGATGGACATGCCTCAACCTTTGAGCTCATTGAAGGGTGATGTAGATGAAAAACCCATCAAAGTGAGCCTTTACTTATGCTACTAGAGGAAGAAGATTTGGAGAGTGTGGGTGGTGAGATTATGTTAATTAGATAAAATGTACCTGAAGAAATTAGAGTGTGCATAGAACACATGGAATTATAAATGTCATGCCAAGAAAAGATAAATGTTAGTTTACCCCCTCCACCCTTGTTGTTGGTTGAATAAATTTATAACCCAAAGGTGGTACTATGCATAGAGAACTAGGCATCAAATATTCACACTTATAATATTTTTTATTATAACCACTACCAACATGACAATGAAGTGGAATTATAGTGCAACTACTAGGTAGAGAAACAAAACATAAGGAGTGAGATAGTATATGACTTGAAAATTTTTAATGTTCTAAATGATGTGGGACTCTTCTAATTGTTTAATCTTTCATATTTTAAAAATCTAGTTGAAGTAGTAAAGTTCTTGATTTTTTGAGTGCATGAAGACTATATCTACTTTGTTGGGTACCAGATGAGGATTACATCAAAATGGATAAATAAAATCATAGGTTCATAGTGCTCATGCATAGACCTTTCTTATGACTTTAAGGACTATGATGAGATCAAAAATATTGTTATGGTTCTTGAGTATCAAAAATAAGACCATGCTATGTATATCACCAATCTCTAAGATCCTACCCTCAGAGTGGCTATGTGTATCATAATGACCAGGGTTGGAGTTAGTGATAGGTGGAAATAGGTGGATATGGCTCACCATTATATTGATAAACAATTCATTGAGTGAATAAAATAAAATTGGGTGTATTACTTCATTGACAAAATTATCATAGACACAGAGAAAGCCCACCACCTACCCAACCAAAGTTTTTCATGGGGTGCATTCTTTTATTGATGGTGTTTGATGAGATTGGTGTACCTAACTACACCAAAAGAGAGTTGAAATGGGTGAACCTTCCTGAGAATAAGTCCCCCATAGAGTGGTTTAAATCATTCACTTACCCCAGACTAATAACCCCATCCCATAAGGTCAAAATGAAGGGATGGTATGATGGGATGAAGGAATCCTTTGGGAATGAGTGGCATGTTCCAAATGACTTACCTAGATAGGTTGGAGACCAATCAAAATTTATATTAAAGCAACATTTTTCCATAGCATACATCTATATGGATTCTTCCAGAGATTTTTATGGATGGCTAAAGTTACCATATGCTTTCACAATGTGGTACTTCATGAATATCATCAACTTAATATTTGGCATGCAATCAGTGAATATTATTATAGAGCAGATTGACATAAAGACTCACACCCTCTACCATTTATACATATACCTTAGAAAGAAAGCATATAAGGAAAATCTAGAGTCAAATAAAACTGACATCAACGTATAGTAAATTTTGATCAACAATTTAATTCATTCTTTATTTTATATGTTAAATCCTAAGAAGAAATATTTAAGGATTATGGAGTGATAAAAAGAGACAATCCCACTAGAACTAGTGCTAGAGAAGAAATAGAAGCACCCAAGACATGATGCCATCACAAGTACCCAACTAGAAAAATGGCAAAGGACTACCCAGGTACCACCTGCTAAGAAATCACTAGTAAGTCAACTTGAAGTCCCAAATCCAACATCATAAACTATTCCTTTGAAACATGAGATATTGGCACCTAAGTATGGTGACTTGGAATAAAAAATAGAGATTCTAGAGGAGACACCATAAAAATTATTAAATAAGAAGATTAGGTCACCCTAGACTTCAAGAAAACACCTTCACTAGCATGATATAAAAAAACCACCCTTGAAGAGGCACAAATGGAAATTGAATATGTCCTTAGTGAAGAGAGGGATGGTTCCAACACATATTTATGAATGAGTTTGACATTAGATATAGTCACCAAAGTGAAGATATAGATGTCAAAATACTCAAGTGAGATCCCTCTAAGGGGAAAAATGCAGTTGATGACTCTATCTTGAGGCTAAATTAAATCAATGCAACCATGATCCTATGCACCCATTATCATAGGGGAGTGATAGAAAATCTCTTATACATGTATTCATAGTTATTACAAGAGGATGCATCTAAGCAAACTTGGTGATAGTTATCCTTCTCCTATGATGTTTATAATTAAGAACATGATTTTGAGATGCCTTCAAATATCTTAGTACTAGATCTGGAAGCGATGGCACTTCCTGATACCCTTTGGGTATACCCATGGTAATTTACCACTATACAGGCTAGTGTGACACTTTTAAAGTTAGAACATGAGGTCATAAAGTATAATTCCTTATCTAATTATGATGTTTGGTGAGCCCAAAATAAACATGCAAGGATGGTGGTTTTATATAAGAATGTGATCATCATAAGAATAAAGTGTGAGGAAGAACTAGCCAATGATAAGTGCCAGTTAGAAATTGAAATGATAGCCAAAGTAAATATATTAAACATTTGTAAAAAAAATTGAGCTAAGAACCAAGACTCACAAATGGAGTACTCCTTTCTGGTGAAGCAGTGGATAAACTAGAGACCTTGGTGGAGCTCCTACTGAAATGGTTCAAGGACCATCCTGACCCTCAAAATAAAAAAAAATTAGGCAAAAAAGTAGTTCATAGTAGTAGAGATATGTAATATTTTCTTGCATATATTTGGGGACATTATTCTCATTTTGGATGGAGTTTTTGAAAAATTTGCATGGCCCAAAAATATTTTTAAAGCTAGGCTCCAAGAAGAAGATCTTTAATGATAATAGTTGGTGGATAGTGCCTTGTTGATAAAAGACCGCATAGAGCATGCCAAAGCATTCAAGGATGTGGAAGAAATGGACACAATAGTTGGTGGATAGTGCCTTATTGATAAAAGACCGCATAGAGCATGCCAAAGCATTCAAGGATGTGGAAGAAATGGACACAATAAGTGATCACCATCAAGAAATAAACTTAAACTTTGTGGCACTCTAAGGATAGGTTATTCCTAAGGTCATTATGCTTGAAGTTAATCATAATGATGCTTCCACATCCCTTAAATGTTTGGTGAATAAATAAGTTGAATGTCTCAAATAGCATGATGAGACTAAGAAGCTCAAATAAGTATTAGAATAAATAACGTCCAAACTATACAACACCTTGAACCATTGGGAAGGTGTCAATAAGCAAATTGATCAAATAGGACCAGAGTTTTTGGTAGAGCTTAAGCATAATGCTTAGTTTGGTATGGACTAATGGCTTAGTGTGGGGTGATGTTGGGGCCCACTTTTGTCTAAGTAGTTTTTGTAATAACCAACATAGAGAGGCACCTTATGGAAGACCATATCATGGAATACCATGATGCAGGAGTCCATGGAAAAGAAGGACCAAGTCTCATGGAATAAATGTGCATATTAAATGGAGAACCCAAGGATGAAGGATTTAGAACTTATCAAGAGATGTGGGGAGCATGAAAAAATCTAAGAATGGTTATGGATCAATTCATATGGATTAAAGATAATAATTCAAACACAAATCCATCACAGGCCCATGAGAAGATAGGCACTCAAAGATGAGGATCCAACACTGAAGATAGAATATAGACACAAACAGGCCTAGGTTCTTAGGAAATTAATGTAATTAGATACCACAACTCAAATTGTTGATGATTGTTGGTGAGTCGCCATGGGTGTATTTACTTTTGTAACTACTTGTTCAAGGAAAAGCAAGTATAAATACCCCTAGAATGTGCTTTATAATGTTTCTATTTGATTGGATATTATCTCTAGAGTTTATATGATTGAGTTACATTGTAACTCTAGAACTATGTAATCTTTAGTGATCACTTATCAATATGATGGATGAATCTTGTGTTGACTTAATACTTTTATTCAGCTAACTATGGAGATAATGATGTTAGTTTTCATGTATGATGTTGTTTAGTTAATTGAGTTAAGGTTAATAGTTATCATTTATATCATATTTTTTATTTTTGATCATTAAGTAATGAATGTGTGTTAAGATAAACTATAGAATGAGCTTAATATTGTGTATATGTTTGAGCACCCCTATCTATTAGTATACCCTCTCATGATAAAACCAATAGGAAATGGTCCCTTACTGTGTGCTTAGAGTGAGTGCACAAAAACTTGTTATTGTGTGAAATGCCAGTGTGCCAGCATGTTAGACTCTGTTAGACTCTGAATCACTTTGGCAGATGCCTAAGGAAAGTTATTCTTATGTAATGAAAAAAATCCCAATAATGACTTATAAACATCATGTTGGGAAATGTAATCCCACCCAAGTACTTTGACCTAGGCAATCCAATAGATGATGTCATGTCTAAGGTACCCTCATACAGAATACATTTATATACTTAGGGGAATATATTAACTTAATGACAAATGAAACTATGAAAAAAATTGGCCTTAAAGGTCTTCATCTAACTCCCACCATTTTACATATGGAAGATATTTCAATAGGTAAACCAAAAGGTCTTATAGAATACCTAGTCATTATTTTGGATTCATGGGAATACCTAACTAACTTTATCATCTTAAATCAAAAATCCTACTTAGGAGGATACCCCCTTATCCCAGGGGGACAATGCCCAGCTAAAAATGATATATTCATTGGTTGTATATTAGGGAACATGTTTTTTTCAAATGTCAACACCACAAAGAAACTACTTCTCTACATACCATCTCAATCATCATCTAAAAAAAACCCTATTGGATAGAAGATGAGGATAATAATAAATATTAATTATAGACTTTTCTCATGATTGAATTCAAACCACACTTTAAATATCAATATGATGACATAATCATTTCCAATGACATTAAAAAAAATTATCAAATTAGGCCATATATAGACAAAATATTGTAATGCATACCATGTCCCCTCACCAAAATATTTCCAATGGGAGAAACCTTAGATGTCATGGAAGACATTAACACTTTTCATCAACTAATACCGCATCATTTTATCCTCAATCTATTGTTGGGTAGCAAAAAAACCATGATGTCTTTATTCAAGCAAGTAGACATCCTACATGGGCACCCTCTCAATATCAACAACAAATTAGATTCTAAATAAGAAAACTCATCCAGTGAAAATGCTTCAAAGACACAAAATAACCTTCATATGGGAATATTATCATATGATAGGCATACACTTAGATCTATGCGCCCATCATATATATACCAAGGAGGAATTCAAACTCATTTGCTAACCACAAAGATGGATGGACCTTGTTATTAAGAACATAGTAAAAATATAATTACAAAAACTCATAGATGCAAGATTTATCTATCCTATATAGGATATTAAATTTTTGTCACCCCCCCCTTTTTATTATGCCAAATTAGGAAGACAAATGGCATATTTTCATATACTATAGATAACTCAATACAACCACATAGAAAGATCACTTTCTCTTCCTTTCATTGAGAAAGTACTTGATACATTGATGGGAAAGAAATATTTCTCCTTTATCAATGGGTTAGTGGCTATAACCAAATCAAAATAGCTCTTGATGACCATAATAATATTACATTCACATTTCCTTGGGGTACCTATACATACTATGTACTACCATTCAGATTATGTACTCCTCTTGCCACATCCCAAGAGGTTGTCTTGAGAATTTTTTCTAACATGTCCTGTGATTGTGTAGAGGCTTACCTGGATAACTTTATAGTCTATGGGGACACATATTAATAATACATCAACAACTTCAAGATATTCCTTCAACATTATTAATATAACTATCTCTAATTTAGGATAAATGTTATATGTTGATGAATGAAGGTATTTTATTAGGCCACAATGTCTCACCCATAGGAATAGAGATAGATCCTGCTAAAATAAATGTAATAAAAAACATATCAATCCCACAAAAAGAAAAGGACATTCAAATTTTCCTAGGACATGTTGGTTATTATCATAGGTTGATTAATAATTTTATAAATTTTCCTAGGACATGTTTTTTTATTTTACTTTATAAATATGTTGAATTTATATGGATTGATGTACGTGAACAAGCATTCCAAGACATTAAAAATATACTAGTATAAACTCCAATAATATGGGGACATGATTGGTTGTTACCCTTCCATACCCATACATATAATTTTCATATCATGCTAGGAGTTTTCCTTGGACAAAAATAATGATTTTTGAGCTATGCCATATACTTTATCAATGAAAACCTTCAAGGAGTAGAGCTCAACTACACTATAAAAAAAAAGGAATTCCTTGCAATTGTATATTCTATCAAAAAAATCATATATTATAATAAATGTTATGAATTTTTTATCAACACTAACCATTCTTTAATTAGGTATTTAATGAATACATATATAGTTATTAGATGAATAATTGTATGGTTATTATTCTTACAAAAAAATTACATCACTATTGTAGATAGACAAGGTAAAGATAATTTAGTTGAAAAAAATATCAATACTAACATCTCTAGAACATGGTCTAGTAGTATACAACTCTTTTCTAAATGAACATATTTTTTACTTATCAATTAACACTCCTAGTTTATAGACATTGCTACTTATATGGATACATATTGATCCCAAAAAATTTGTCTCTAAAATAGAAATGGCTCTTAGTGGAGATGAGTAGTCCATACTCATGGATCTCAATGTATCTCTTCTACAATATATTTGATTTAGTCATGTGTCGATGTATAAGGGAGGATGAAGAGTTGACATCCTTTGGGAAAGACATGATGAACCTTGTGTGGGAAATTTTATTTCCAAGAGAATGACATCCAAGATCTTAATTACATGTTACTATTTTCCCACCATACATAGATATGATATCACAAATACCTACTAGTGCGATAAATGTCAATGTATGGGGAAACTCACACATTTTACAAGATGCCTCTCCAACTCTAATTATTGTTGGATCCCTTTTACAAGTGGGGGATTGATTTTTTTAGACCGATATATCCAAATTATAATAACAAGGAGTGCATATTTATATGTACATATTAACTAAATAAATGGGCAGACGTGAAATAGTAACACATGCAAGGGATGACAAAGTTGTATAATTTCTCAATGAATATATCTTCACAAGATAAAGAGTACTAAGATAAATGATTACAGATCAAGGACCATAATTCACATCTAATCTGATTCTATCCTTTGTTCAAAAATATCAAATGAGCCACAAAAATTCTATTCCATATCATCCTCTATCTATTGGCCAAGTGGAGGTCACAAATAGAAAATTAGAAAATATTCTCACAAAATTAGTAGTTGTGCACTACCAATATTTAGAAGCACATCTTCCCAAAGTTGTATGGGCATACAAAATAACATGGAAGGACACAAAAAGGTTTACAATAGATGAAATAGTCTATGGAAATAAAGGTGTTCTCCCCATATAATTTGAGCTCAAAACATTGATAACTACCCTGGAACTTGGCCTAGATTTGTCTAAAGCATAGAAGGAGAGAATAATGCAACTCAATGCCTTGGATTAACTCTAGAGGGAAACATTGTGTCATACATAAATTGTTTAGCAAAAACAAGTTAGATGGCATGATAGATTCATCAAGACATAATAATTTCAACTAGGATATTAGGCCTTACTCTATGACTCCAAGTACGAGGACTACAAATGAAAGTTGAGAAAAATATGGCTTGATACTTATGAGATAGATAAAATTTTCAAAAATGGAGTAGTCAAGCTATAAATAATATATATTTTAATATCTTATTTACTAGTTAATGTCCATCATCTAAAGTTGTACCAAAAACCACTTTCAAAAGAGGACTTCATATGGCATATCATCGAAGAAGAAATACCCTCTATGGATATGAAATTGTCTAAAAAATTAGATGAGCACACTCTTTTCAAATATCAATTCTTGGAGGAACATGTTCAAGTGTCAAATGTGAATTACATCTCACCCTTAATTTATTTTAATAAAGGATAAACATCCTTATAGCCTTGACTAACCTATCAGTTTTTTAATTTTCCAAGGGCTAAATAAAGATTTAAAATACATAGCTAATCCATTAATTACTCAAATTAAAAAAATTGAAAAAAAACAATAATGAAAACCTTTGGTCATTGTTGACAACCCTAGTTAGAAAAATAGTTTATTAGCTGACCAATAGTTGAATCAAAGGACTTGATTGTAATTCCATTTTATTGGTTAACCAAGGGCAAAAGTAAAAAAAAGAATTATTACTTTTGATAATCAACTTGTATCACTCTTACAAACTTTTACAATTAATTTAGACAAGTCTATAGTTATATATGGTTATATCCTAATGTTACAGGTTGCATCCTAGTTGCTACATGCTAAGTAGTAGTTATTATAGGTTAAGTCCTAGTTGATATGGGTTTCTTGGTGGACGTTACATGATGATGGAAGATGCTATAGGAAGATAAATACCTCTACTATAATTTGATGTGGATGATTTCATGGAACATATACTCTCCATAGTTCTTAAAAAGTCTTATAGGTTATTCAAAAGAGTGTTTCAAGTTTCACTCACAATACCCTATACTCCCTTACCAGCTACATACTACAACAAATCTCCATGACTTAGTAGCTCAATAAGTTCTCAAATAAATATTACCATGAATCACTTGGACCTATTATACCTAACTCCATGTATCTCTAAAGGACAAATATAATCATCATGAAAAGGTGATTGACACCAAAATTAGTATTACTTTTCAAATAGTCACCTCCAATAAATTTTTCTTAATCATTCTTACTAGCCACCTACTACAGGAAGGTATAGGCCTTGCTACATGAATGTGTGATTCTTTCTCCAAGAAGAGAAACCATTGTTGTAGTAAGTGTAATTTATTTGACCATGTCCACTCATTATTTTAACATGACCAATTTATTGTATTCAAGCCCCTCTATTTTTATTCCAACTAATAAATTATCCTTCACTAAAAGCTACATGACTACTCAAAGATTATAGGCAAATTTCTAGCCATCAACAAAATAAAAAACTAAAATTATTGTTAAACTAATGCATATGAGGTAATTATTTTAGTATTTTACAAAATAATCATATTTTTTTCATATGTAATCATGATCACTTATTTATTATTTTCTTTGCTACAAGATTAACTTATGGCAACATGTTCCATTTTTTTAGAATCCTATCAAATCAAACTAATCAACCATGATTTCAATCCCATAAAATCATGATGTTACCTCCTACATGATTTACTACATTCAATCCATCACCCAAGTGTGAGTGACATCATATTTGGTGGAAGTTCCATAAAAATTATAAATGCTACAATCACATGGAATGTCTCATCATGGAAGTTATAGGAAAGAAAGTGTATCGATTGGAATAAATTATTATTGAGACCATGAGGGGAAAGTATGGAAATTATAAATACCAAAATCCATCATAATCAAACACATACAATAAACATTCCAAACCTCCTTCTCTACTCTACCATCTAGAAAACACTTCCTTGCTAGGAAAATGACTTCAAGAGAAAATGAAAGGAGATGTGCTTATGAGTGAACCTAAAAACCTCACACCATTAAGAAGAATATGATATCTTGTAAATATATTTATCAATTTTGGGTGGATGGATTACTTCAAGAGATGAATAGGGTAAGATGATCAAATTACCCAATAATTTGTAGAAACCTTTATGGATAATGTAGATACTATTATAGGGATACAGGTCAAATTTATGGAAGAGTTTCTAGAGGAGGTAAATGGTTTACCATGCATAGGATAACTATGGTAAAGAAAATATAGTGTTGTTACAACAAGAGACATATTTTACATAGAATTTGAGTAGCTAGAAGTCTCAAACTAGGGCACAATCTTCTCTTCATTGCCTTTGTTATGGGTAGAAGTTATCATTTACATTTTCAAATATTTAACCTATGAATGGATGTATTTCATGTTATACATATCTCAATTGAAACTCCTTAATCATCTAAGGCATGGAATATCAGTAAATATGCCCAATTTTATATTGAACATGTTGAGGAGGATGGCTAAAGTATATTAAAATGGTAATATAAAAAAGCTTATCACATCACTGTCTAATTCAGTTGATAGTGCAAAAACACCTAAGGGACCAAAGACACAACCTATCATGGGAGGAATTTTTTACATTGCAACAACTATCAAATGAGGAACAGTAAGGCAATGAGGCACTTGGAAAAGAAGCAACAATTGAGGAATAAGAATGACATGATTAAATGGTAAGGCCTAAGAGAAGAAGAAGGAGAAAACTCATAATAACCCCCTCTTATTTAAATTCTAAATCTAGAGGAAAGAAACTAGTGTAGGAGGACAGGACTGAAGATATTCCCTCCACATCAAAACCTAAAAAGAGGAAAATGGTTCCACCTTTAGTGCCTAGAATATAATCACAAAGAATCATATACATGATAATATGACAATATACTCTTGTGGCCCTTATTGTTGTCCACATTTAAAGTGGAGAATCATCTAAAAGGAAGAGGAACCCAATAAAAGATAAGATCAAACTAATAATAGTTATGGAGAATGAAAATCTACCTCATTTAGCTTTGGGATCATAGCCTTTGGTGAAATGGAGAATTGGGGTTATTTATTTGATGTAATAGAAGGAGAGAATCATGTAGAATAATAATAAATGGAAGAATGATCCATTAGTAGGGAAGATAAAATAGAACAATAGGAAACCCATGTTTAGCCAGAACAAGAAAAATACCAAAAATATTTAGAATCCCTAATATAAAATGAAACCCTTAAGGCATGAATTAAGGAACTACATAAAAAATGGAATGGTTTAGACATGTTGTCTAGACTAGAAGAGGAAAAAAATTGACACCTTTAAGACCTTAAAATTCAACCCATAGTAAAAGAATATGCTATGGTTTTAGGAAGTGTTGAGAAAACTTTTTCATCCATTTATACTCAAAGAGACTGGCCAAATCAAGAAAATTGTTTATGAAAATGGATGTTAATATCTAGACCATGAAAATTCAATGGTATATCAAATTCAACCAATTAAGAGATGAAAATAAATATTTAAATAAAAAACTCAAAGAGATTGAGTCACAACTCATAAAACTAAAGGAAAATGTAGAGGATATGAGTTAGCTAACTATGTAAAAACATGAACTATAGACCACCTATAAGGGTATATGTTGTCTATATTGAATAATAATTGATAAAATTATAGTTTATGAGGATATATTATGACTTACCCAAACTGGTGAGTGAACCTCGTTCCTTTTTTGAGATGTATAGCAGTAGCACTCTTGATGACCAAAATCAACTCTGTGAGTTTTATATGCACAATTATGTTGTTCCTTTTAACCTAAAATAGAACCCAAATTTATATTTGGGTGATACAGTACTTAATTTTTTCTCTTATTATCTCATTAATGAGATAAAAAGTGTTTAGAAACTATTAGAATATCATGAGAGAGAAAATATTTCATTAATGTTTAGAGGAGAAGCCATTAGAATTGACATATAGAAGTAGATTGGATTAAATTTATGAATAAAAGAAAGGTGGCTACAAGAATAAGACTTGAGAAAATAGAAGCACAAAACCAATATCTAAAATTTATGACACAAACTACCTAAGGTCCTTAAATTATTTTATAACTAAATGGAATGAGTTTACCCCATAACTACAGAAGAATGAGCCATTCTCAATATATAATTTAAGGTTAGCTCTGAAGAGGGGCATTAGATGCATTGATGTTACAAGGAGGAAGTGATTGAGCTACATAACCAAAACCTATCAAGATCCTCTTTTTTGGTTACTTATTCCTTATTCAATAGGAAGATAATAGATTGATCAATATGTTGAAATGAAGAGATTGAAAAATATAGAGAATAACTTTTGGGTTTATGAAAAATAGGGAGCAGGTTCACTAGAACCATTTGATTTTATAATATTATGCTATTATGTGAAAAAAAATTGGTTGCTCGAGGAATATTAAAAAAATCATTTGGGGTATTTGGTGAGTCAATAAATTAACCATTGAATGACTTCTTATAACCTCTTTTTTTACTTCCCTTCTGCCAATCCTAAGTACATAAATTTGTCTTTTGTAATATTTTTGCTAAATAGTAATAAATGAATATGATATGCATATATTTAATGCTTTATGTTTGAAATTAGTGAATAAGTTTGCATCATGTAATTTGATTACTATTTTGGTTCTACTAATAATTCAGTGCATGTTGATCTCATGAATGATTTATGAAGTATCCATAACTAATAGCTAACATGTAGAAATTAGGTAACTAACTATTCTAACCCATAGCAATTGTAAAAAATGTCTAATTTAACTTTTAGTAAATCCAAATACTTATGGAGTAACCCATAAAAACTAAAAATGCATATTTCATAACCTATAGCAATTGTATCACCATTTTTCCAGACTATAGAAAAACTATAACAGTTAACTTCAATCTTTCTTATCATACTTTTTGAGCTATAATAGTTAGTATAACATATAATATGCATCATATAGTCTATGGTAAGTTGGATGAGTTTCTAAATGTATCATTAATGCTCTTTTCTATATGGGCCATGCTTCCAAACTAGTGTATTCATGTAATCAACTACTATGTTCTTTGTTTTAATAAATTTATCTATCATTTAACTTAGGTAGGTTACTTTCAAATATTATGTCAAGTAACTTGGGTAGAAGACATATATGTTGTATTTAAGTGTAATAATAAATAACCTATCTTCTCTATTAAAGAGGAGATAATAGGGTAGAGAAAATGATGGATTATTAAATATTTAATAATAATTTTAATAAGAGTCCTAGTTTGAAGCTTTTATAAAATTTGTTTTAGAAATACTAACATTGTTATAGTTTGTTAATGCAAGAATAAGTGATTCAAGTAGATTAGTCTTACATGAGGGAAATATTGGAACTCAAATCTAACTAAGGAGGGTCCCCTCACAAGGATTTATGTTAATTATCCTAATTCATTAATTAGTTATTATTATTTTTTGTGATCATTAATAATTTTAATTATGTATTTATAGATTTCATAAGTTTAATTTAATAAAATCAATTGGTATTTGTGTGAGTATTCTTAATTTTATATCAATAAGCTTAATCAATTCCTTTCAATAATTCATTTCTCTTAATTTTGATTTCATTTCATGTACTTTCCTTTCATTTAATTTACTCTATGTAAGTGTGTTTCTTTATACATAACCTATATCTTCTTAACCTTTGAAAGAACTAGTGTTGCATATACATTTCTGACATCTTCCAAAATACATTGCTTAGGTTTACAATTAGTGAAATTATCAAGATTGATAAATCAATTGGTTAGCTTATCCCATCTTTGATCGGTAAGTTTGTACACAAGCATTGATCAGTTGTGTCAAGTTTAATTAGTGGTTTAAATCTTCTCATCACCAACCCTCTCCTAGTAATGACTAAATTTTAAAATATAATATTTCCTTAGCATTAACCCATTTGCCTAATATGTCAGTGGCATGAGAAATTACCCAATTGGACTCGTGTGTGTGTGTGTGTGTGTGTGTGTGTGTGTGTGTGTGTGTGTGTGTGTGTGTGTGTGTGTGTGTGTGTGTGTGTGTGTGTGTGTGTGTGTGTGTGTGTGTGTGTCTATGTGTGTGGAGGCATTATTTGATAGGGGACTTGGCACTTATTTGGTGCACATCTATACACTATTTCACATTGATAAAAATTTCCTTATTCATTCCAATTTTTAAATGAATCACTAATCTTTTAGTCATAAGCCAAGTTTGAAGCATACCAAATCTAAGTCAAAGCAATCAGTGTCAAGTATTAAATCTAAATCATTATTTACATTCATATAGCAAAAGAACACAATTTAACAATCATACTAGATGGGAGAACTATGTGTGGATTTATTTCCCTACTTAGAGTATCAAATATGTATGTAATGATCAATCATCAATGGGGGTGATTTGTGTCAGCTTAGCCCATTACACTTTCCTAATTTTTACATGTTTATAGCCCTCACAAGCATGCCTAGGGTTTCATGGTGAAGTAGGTTTATTTATAGAGTTTCTTCCATCATTAGGGTTTGGAATCACACATACATAGATTTTGGTGACAAGTGAAGGTTCTTGTATTGTCATAAACACTATTTTTTGTATATGTCATTATCTACCACTGCATATCAATATCAATAATCAATATTGACCCAAATTTGATGAAATAGACCCTATTAGATAGAAACATAGTTCTAGATCTTGATAAATCATAAGCTTGCTTTCATTTATTTTCCATTGACATAATATAATCACAATTAGATAGCCATTCAGTAAACTTAAATAACTATCCCTTTGTTGTATTTATTATATTTATCATATGCCACTTATCATTGCAAATAGTTATAGTATTTTGCATTCAAATGTATCTTGAATGCCATATCTACTTTTTTGAAATCATATCATATTTTCTATCTTATTTGAATTTATAAAACCAAATTAGGATAAAACATATTGGTTAACTCATACATTTCTTTAATCATATCAAACCCTATATCTCCCTTAGGGTTTCATCTTTCTAGGGTTTTAGATTTTAGTTTTAGGGTTTTATTTTTAGAATTGATTTCTTTTTGTACCTAATATACACATTACCCATGGATGTAATAAATGAACATTGCCTTTATTTTTTAATGCAAGTAATGAAGATAATATTTTCATATTTTCCACTTGGGTATGTTATATTTCAATAAATAATAAAATCATATGTATCAAATATAATAACATTAATAAAGCTAAAATTTACAATGAATAATCCCAAACCTTCCTCAAATCATATTGTTACAACATTCAATGCAATTTTCCTTTTGTTATTACTAGACACAAAAGGGTGTTCATGACTCATTTTTTTCTTACACACCCTAGACCTCAAGGTTGTACTATCTAACATATCACTCCCATTATTTTCCCATGGATTATTTTGGATTCCACGATCCATATTTTTAACACTAGCCAAGGTAGAGTCCCCCATCACGCATGTAAAAATGAAGGTAGTTAGCTTGATCCTCCTCAATCTCCTCTACCTCCCATGAAGAAATCCAATTAATACAAAGGGTATGACATCATATAATAACTAAAGAACACCCAAGCTAAAAAAATTATCTTTGATTTACTCAAGAGATTAATGATCTATAAAAACATATTATATGAGGAATTGTGTGAGACAAATCTTCCAAGTGACACATAAATGATGTATTTTGCATATATCATGACTAAATTTAAGGATATATAAAAAAATCATTACATTTTACAAGGAAAACTTGTCTCTTAAAAATATTATAGATTAAAACCTCCCACTATATATTCAATTTGAAGTTTAAAACACATGTTAAATGTGTATTGATGGATAATCACTCAGGAGTGAATATTTAAAACACTAATAATTAGGTATAAGTATGAATGTTATTCAAAATTTATATCAAACCAACAAATAATTTGATATTACCCCACATCATATCTTTGGGATAATATTACAAGATATAATATCATGACCCAATACAATTTCCACATTATTTCAAGTCATGCCCAATCAATTACATTACAAAATAATTTTTGGATCACCTTAGATACATGTCATGTAAGTAATACCATCCACATTGCATTGTATAGACATATAAATTAACATTTATTGCTAAAATAATGCACATGTGACCACTCCTTATATGCACCTAGATCATGCCTCATTACACAGTCCTTGACTATCTTTTCCTTACTCTTATTACATATGATCCATTCCCACAAGTGACTAATGATCTCAAAATATTCTTATATATCACTATATGTAATCTACACTCACTTTTAGATTAATCCCCACTTTCATTTTAGCTATTTTTTCCTCTAGATGAGGTCGCATGTTGGAGGTTAACCTTTTTTGGGTTCATTTAGGCTCTTTAAGCTTATTCAAAATATCTTTTAAATGTGAATTTATTATTATTATAAATTCAATATATCATGGATTTATGAGGTGTCTCTCACCTCTTTTGTCCACTTGTAGTATTTGGGAGTTACTTTCACAAATAACTCCTCCCTCCACATGTCACACACTTCTCTTAATTTTATTGGGAAATGGACATTTCTCACACACTAAGTAGGCATTGTAAGGTCATTATGGGATTCTTTTAGCTCTCTAATTTTTCTTCTTACTCTATTTTTAGATCCCTATCCTCCTCTCTTCAAGAACAATCTTTCCCTTGCACTCACATGATGCCTCTTTTGGCTTGAGGCCACTCTTATATTTATTGCTTAGCTTCTACTTGCTATTGTACCTGGAGTTTAATTTTTTGTAAGACTTTTAATAGATTATGTGGATTTCCTCAATTTGATAGTTTCCCTACTTCTCAACTCTCATTTATTTTTTTATGATTTGATTCACTCTTGAGGTAACATTGTTGGTTTCTGCATTATTTTAATGTATTTAATGTTATCTCCTATCAATCTTAGAAAATAATATAATATGGTATTAGAGCTCCTTAGTTTCAAATGCTAATTCTTGAGTGTTTGTGTAGGTTTGAAGGTGAAAAACAAGCATTTTTTCTCTAACATTCTACATTTTTTTCAATCTAAAGCATTTTACTCAATTTGTTTTGCAATATTATGAGTAGTATTTCATATTCTTCTGGCTATTTCAGTTTTTTTAATTTATCTTCCTTTCATTGTGCCTAGTATTTAATTTTAGTAACAACATTTTTAATTTATAAAACATTATTTTCTTGTTCAAAATTAATGGTATTTGGGTATGCATCTACAAAATATTTTGGCTTTATGATTCACAGTCTATCACCTTTTGTGGTTTTGTACAAGTCTTATATGTCATCTTAATGTAGTTTTTCATTTAAGTCTATTTTGGGTTTGTTGATTTGTGCACATCTATAGACTTTTATCTTCTTTATATTATTTTTCAAGATTAGCTTAATTCTTCTTTAAAGCATATTAATTTGTGGCTTCATTCTAGTATCTCCTTTTATTCTTTCCACTTGGATTTAAATGTGCTTACAATGAACCTCGCCTTGTTTCATGTTGTTTTGCTGGAAAAGTGCATCCTTCTTGGATGCATTCATTCTTCTTTGTTAAACAATTTTTATCCTATGTTGTAAGTTTATCATTTTGGTTTACTTTAAAATACATTTTACTTAAATGATTTTAGTTTTCATTTTTACAAATTTGTATTTATGCTCTTTGTCATTTGGTATTCTTTGGTATCTAGGATTTTTTCATAATATTATGTGCCTTAAGGCATTACCTAAATGTAAAGTAACTTCCTTCTACATTTATACTAAGTGGTATTATCTACCAATATCCTTCTTTGAGGTTTCACTATTTTTATCTAGAGTCTTTTTTGCTTCATGAGGTCCTATCAAGTTCTTTTTTACTTTACTCTTCCAACTTGCCTTTTTCTAACACATTTCTTTTAATTGTTCACCTTTCATTTGTATGTATTTTAATTAAAACATTAAAAATCTATTACTTTCTTTTACTATTGGAATGATTTTTTATATAAGTCTTGTTTCACTTCATTTTATTCACTTAACATTTCTCTGTTGAAACTTACCACAGACTCTTATTTATGTTCTCATCAAAATTTTAAGTGTCAAGCCTGCCACGCCTTCCTTCCAAGTGATTTGAGTATGGTTTTTATATGTGGATTTATTAACACATTAAGTTTTTTAAATTAAAACTCAATATTTTTTTTTTTTTTTGTCTTTTATGACAACTTACATCTATTTTTTAGACAAGTGAAAAAATTTAGAGTTTTGTTTTTGTCTTTTTTTGACATGTTTTGTCTTTTTTGAATTTAACTTAAAACATTTAAAACTTCTTTTAAAACATTAAAACAAAAGGTAGCTTATGATAATACTTTTTTTTTTCTTCATATAATTTAAGGATGCAAATCTTCATTTAAATGTATGACATTTAGTTCATATCACATGAAGACCATGCTTATGCTTTTATTTGCATTATATGCATTATTTTTGAGATAATTGGAGTTTTTTAATTATTTTTGATAATTTTGAAATGCAATATTATTTATCATTAAAATTAATTGTATTGGTATTTTGGAATGGACTTATATTTAAAATTTAATTAATATTTTTTGCCATTCACATCATCTTTTCCATAACTATAAAGTTTTTTAGAGCAAGGCAATTTAAGCTATTAACCTATTTCTTTAATTCAACTTGTTTTATTGTTTTTTTCAAATTGTTAAAAATTTGAGCTAATTATTGATTTGTCATTACATTCATATTTTAAGCTTCTTAGGTATTATATCAACTTTTGAAACCTTGCTTATTATTGCATGCAAAATGGTTTTTAAATTGGCATTGCTTCTTGCCTTTAAGAATTTTAAGGAAAACTAATGTTTTTAAAATGATGAAATAAATGTGATTAAACATAAATTTGAATGTCAAAATATGACAATTATTGATTTTTAAAACTCTTTTAATGTGCACATGGAGAAAATGTAAACTTATTTTTATGCTTTAAATGCAAAACTTGCATCCTTTGCACATGATCATGACTCTAATGATGAACTTAAATGTACTTCTAAATAAATTCCTTTGCATGCTTATTCTCATAACCTTAGCTTCAAAACCATTTAATCTTGGGTTATTTGAGTGGTGATCTTAGGAAAACACTAAAATGACATTTTTAGCCTCTTTTGCTTAAAACTAACATGAATTGTGTAGGGCTTAGTTCTAATACTTATCAAGGTAATTTTAAGTCTTATTATCCTCCACACTAAAGGAATTTTCACAATAGTGATCCTAATTATAATATGAATTATTTTGATTATAATGCTTGACATCTTATTATTTGGTTAAAAATGATAAAACTTGTGAGTATTGTGGAAAAACAAGCATCCTATCTCTAAATGTTGGAAATTATATCTATGCAAATCTTGTAGTAAATAAACTCATGACACTTTACATTGTTGGAAAACCACTAAAACACCTAATTATAAGGTTTAAACTATTTAGATACCTAAATATAATGTATTTTATAGATACGTTGATGTGTATTCATGTGATAATTCTTCTATTAGTTCATGTAGAATGTCTTTTACAAGTGACATATATTGTTTGTCTCCCTTTTAATAAACTTAAACTTTCTATGCATTCCTTTTTTTTTGTAATATTTGTGACTAACTTCCTTATTTTTAATGTAATATTTTTCACTTTGTGATAGAAGTTATCTTTTGCTCCATTTTCTTGTATTCATCTACTTTTAGTACATTATTTATATGTAGATCATTTTATGGTGTATTGGTTACTTAACTTGAAATATTGGTGTTAACTTATTTCTTTTGTAGAGTTTAGTGGATCGTTTCTCCTTATTTTTGGTCCTTATTCTATTACAAATTGACCATCTTTTTTGAAGAGGATTATTGGATATTACCGATGATCTCATCTTCATTATTACTACTTTTGGTGATACCTTCTCTTCAATCCTACTCCTCATTAGTGTTCAGCTCTACCAGTAGTGTCTTCCCACAAAATAATGGCTAGTTGATCAAATTTAAATTCATGTAATGGATCAACCCATAATTTTAGTGATCCCCATATGAATTTATTCAAAAAATATCACTATAAAGCCACATTTTAAACCATTTTGCACACAAGAGGCACATATATGGAAAATCACTAAAACATCTAACTACACATTGATAAAAAAACATATATTTTTTATAATTCAAAGTCCACACAGCCCAAGTAGGCTTGAAATAAGTCTACATACACATCCAAGGTCATAATTCATTGTTGAATCACTTAATCAAACTAGGATTGCACTAGAATTTATCTTTTTTCAAAATTATTTCACACACACCACCATAGAATTGGATAACTACATGGAGTTTTCTCCCTCTTTGGAGTATTTGTATGGATATAGAATTAAACATAGGGGGTGTTAAATTCAAGCAAAAATTTAACCATTTACCCATTTCTACTCGATGGTTGCATTTTTCCTTTTAATCTATTAAGCTAGGGTTACAAGTGAAATAGAAGATATAAAATAATTTTTGTGATGGATCAAAGGCTCCCACATAATCAAATAAAACACACAAGATAAAGTGAACCTATCATAATATTTTTAGATATTTATAACCTACATGACATCAATACTCCCAAGGATAAAAGTGCATTGTTCCCTTGTCTAGATCTATTGGCCTTGTCTAGAGATCTAGAAAAGCCTTATTTTGAATTCACAATCAGTCAACATAGCCATAGAGTCAATTTCAATCTCAATCATAGTCTTGCATTCTAGTATATAGGTAAGTTGTATGTCTTTTATAATTTCCATTTTTATCATATTTATAAATTTATCAAGTTCAAAATCATTTTGTGTCATGTATTGCATATCTATAGCATTCTAATTTTATGTGGTAGTTTATCACATTTAGGTAATTAGCTCCTAGTTTTCTAAATTTTGATAAAAACATATTGGTGAACCTACCTAATAATTAAATGTTTCAAAACCCTAACCATATATGTTTTTAGGGTTTTTATCCTTAATTGTGTTATTCCCAATTATTGTCTTAGGGTTTGAATATTTATTAAAATATTTACTAACAGTAATATTCCAAGTTTTTATTTCATACCATATGCAATTTAATAATTTTGTTTCTACCCCTCTTAGATGAAGTACTAGGTTAAGTGTATTCCAATCGACCATACTCATATTCTTTTTGATAACACATAACATGGATAAGAAAAAGGGTATATCAAGACCTTCTAATACTAATACACATGTTGAATATTTAGAAGTGCCCAATAATAATTCTGAGCATGAACATTATAATCAAGACAAAATGCACTCTCAACATGATCACCAAGATGTTCTTCCATGTATAGGTGATGAAATACTAGAGTTTAACAAAGTGTAAGTTTTCAATATTTTTTGTGAGAGATTTTAGGAATAACCTCACAATCATCATATTATTTTGTAAAATCTTTTGGACATAAAGATTGAAATCATGGATAATACATTAAATAATTATGACACTAGGGGTTATTTTCCCTTTTCCACATCATTTGATCCATATTTTGTACCTCCATTTACTATGGAGGAAACCCAAGGGTTTTAACAGATTAGCATGTCAATTCGTACTCAGTTATTGAGAAAACTAATTTTAGTTAGCATGTATTCCTCTTCTCCCAATATACATTACCTTATGCACAAGATTCAATCTATAAAAACTAAGG
Organism: Torreya grandis; assembly: GCA_037957365.1. Classification (NCBI taxonomy): domain Eukaryota; kingdom Viridiplantae; phylum Streptophyta; class Pinopsida; order Cupressales; family Taxaceae; genus Torreya; species Torreya grandis. The sequence goes on from JARHVA010000696.1 coordinate 3,830,991, forward strand.
TGTTACATTTTGAATAATGAGCTTCAAAATATAATCATATACTTTATTATTTCACTCTATTTCACACTCTATTGGCATCACATATTGCACATATCCCTTACCACCAATTTTATGCCATCTAATATTATATTATATGATTGAAAAGGTGACGCTAAATAAAATTTGAGAGCATTTCACATATCATATTTGGAATATGCATCCAAATGTGTTATTGATAAATATATTTATAAGAATATTAAAATAATATGCACTAAGATGGTTTTATGGCCTAGAAAACCAGTCAGTTAATGCATTTAATCTATTAGGATATCTATTTTTCACACACTTCTAAATTAACATAAGTGAGAAGATTTTATATGCTCATATTTCTCAACTCAATTAGGATTCCAATAGTCATATCGCATAATAATTCTTAAGGTATAAGATTGTGTTATCTAAATGACAAACCTTGTGGTAGATAAAGAGTTGTGAGATATATTCAAGAAAAAATTTATTCCACCTTTTCATGATTCCATGATGTTCAAGAATTTTTTCATCATTCACATATTTTTTTCATATAATTAAGGAAAGATAGGTCAACTTATTAGTAATGAACAAGGTTAAGTATGTAAAAAATCATGTTTCTACTTATGATGTTAAGAATACAAGTAATCCACCATAAAAGGTAAGACCAAAAAGAATAAGAGTGATCAAAATTAAATATCCAATGTAGTTTCACAACCTACTCTGTGTATTATATTATCAACTACTCCATGAAGATAGTTTACTAATTTACCATAGGCTCCCTATAAATTTCTATATAAATTATTAGAATTTAATGAAATAGCACTCCCTCCCATCAATAAGTTGATACAACTAATCCTCTTCCAAATATATTTGATTAAAATACTTTTTGTGACTATCATAGAGCACAAGGGCATACTACCAATAGATACATCAATCTAGATATAATATTTGGGACTTGAAAGATGATAACATTATATATTTGAGTGTACATACTAAAATTACATAGACACAATCAAATCATAATAGAATAATGTATATATTTAGCGATCCTTTCCTAAATAAAAATTTGATATATCTGGGGTGTATTACACATGCAATGCATACCCTCCATTAGTATTTTTCATAAATAGGCACCTCATTATTTGAATTTAATCATTGGGACATATATTATTTCAATGCCATCTAGGCCACTCATCACATTTTCAAAGCATGAGATTGTTGAGGATGACTTTGATTTACACTCTTCATTTATCAGAGATTACATCAATCATAACATTATATAGAGTATCATGGTTGATAGTGGATCAAGCGTGGATATTTTTGTTATCGCACTTCTCTCTCATATTAGATACATACATACATACATACATGTATACATACATACATACATATATATATATATATATATATAAATATATATATATATATATATATATATATATATATATATCCTACTAGAATAGTCCTTAAGGGATTCAATGGTCACATTCATAATTCAATTGGTGAGATCACATTACCATTATAAGTTGGTCAAGAATATTAGGCCACCAAGTTTAGATTAGTATCTAGTGTTGGGGTAGTCATATGTTATTAGGATGACCTTATAATCAATAGCTTCACCTAGTACCTTCAATAATTCATATATGATTAAATTATATATTTGTAATGGGGTTATCATAGTTTATGGTGTTCCATATAAATACCCTCTCCAACCCAAGACCATTACTCCTAGACAACAATTTTTAGCTGAATAACTTCAAGTGGCTCAACCTATTCACATAATTTAATTGAAAGTGGAAACCTTTCTAAGGAGACCTATCCTTGAAATTCCATTTAATTAACATTTTGTTAAATATCCTACAAGGTCATCTCCCATTTATAGATTGGCATTAGGCACAACTATGAGTGTTCCACATAAGACACCATTTTATATTTACTACACTCCATAATGGGTCCCAAAGATCCCTGTAACTCATCATGATACAAAGCATAATTAGCATTCTACAATTTTGCATCATAAAACTAGTGTTCATGGTACTGAATCATATCATTTTTAATATTCCAATATGATATCATTTACTTCATAATGACATGAGACTCTCCATCCACAATAAATAATCCTTTCTCAGTTAGACATAGGACCTAGTGATTTTGAGTATCTAATGAGATTCATCATAGGTGTTACTATCATAGACCCAAAAATCTCAAAAAAAAAAAAAAATCCTATGAATATAATAACTCATTACACCACTATCCTTTTTTCCTAGCCCTATCTAGTGATCATAGGATATCACTTCTCATATCTAAATCACTCATAGACCTCTTAATTTTTTTTTACACATCATAAAGTTAACTGGGGACATACCATATACAAGTTAATATCTTTATATTTGTACCTTTTAATAGGTATGCCTTAGTTCCTTACGCTACACAAAATCTATCTATATTTCTCACTTAATTCTACATTAATATCTTACTGGTTACCTAAGTTGCTGAATATATTAGTGTTACAAATTTGTTATGTTGATCAAATTTTCTTATTCATGCATACTTTGTGTGTTTGCTTCTATGTTTCTTGTCTTGTGTGTATTCGTCGCTTGGATTGTAGACATTTGAGCATGTATTTTTGTGTGGCTCAAAGCCTCATGTATGTTTCTATGCATGTGAGTAGCATTTGAACATGTCCCTTATATCTGGTCCTTGATCTTATATTTATTACTTTGTTTGTGTTGTGTGTACTCTTTGTATGTGTGTGTCATGGCCATGACAATTATTTTCTTATTTTTCTCAATTTTTATGATATAATGCATCCTCCCCAAATAGTTATATTTAGATTTCAATACTTGTTTATAATCCCGTATCTATGTGCCTCATTGCTAACATCTATCTTGACAATGTCACTATATATGTTTATTTCTACATGCATCTCACATTAATATCTTACTCAATTTATATAGTTATATATCCTAGTCTCCCCTAATAAATTATAAGGTCCCTATGCCCTATAATCTAAATTTAAGGCTCTATATATCAATCTATGGTTATTATCCTCCCTATTTATATGGGTGGTAGTTAAGTTATATATATAGGGTAGGGAGAGCCAAACATAACTCTAGATATTCCAATCAACCATATCTCTCTATATATAGGGTGACTGAAGCTAGATTCTAGTGATGAGACTAGACTCTAATGAATAAGAATAGAATATAGTAACTGAGAATATACCGACCAAACCCATAATCTACCCTAAAAAATCTATGATGATGTTATGTTCTTCATGTTATCACTAGTACTCAAATTTACATATTTTTCATAACATCTTTGGCATAAATTTTTATTTTTGGTTAAGTTATTATGTAGGCTTAACAACTCACCTCAAAATAGGGGGAATACATAATGTCTTGTATTAGATGATAATTTATAACAACCTAGTACACATAGAGAATTGTTTTAGGTTTTACGCAGTTGAACACAGTCCATATAAATAACCCAAAAAGTAGTTTTGATAATAACACTCAATTTGGATAAGGGAATAGGTTGATCATGCCCAAAATAGTGCATTATTGTCCCAATAGGCAAAAAATAGTCATTTTCATAAATTCTTAGAATTTAAGTCAATTTAGAATAGTTCAAAAAAATACTCAAATTCAAAATCCATATACACTAGATATCATATTGGGTGTATATTCATAACATATGACTACATCCTTACTCATTTTTGCATTAGTTCCATAAATGGAATGGAAATTATTGTCATTCTCCATGTCATACACAATAGTCCTATATTAATGCTTTTTACACTAGTTTTTTTCTATTTTTACACTAGAAATGAATCTTATTCCAACTTTAGTATTTGATTCACCAATTTGCACTAGAATGATTCATTGGAGTTCATACAAGTATTCCAAGCTACACTAAAATTTTGGGTGTCCAATGGTGGATTCAATCACACCACCTTGAGTGCTTAAGAACCCTCTCCTAATCAATGAGGATTGGGTCACGTAAGTCCAATCCAATTTTTTCAATGAAAATTAAATTGCTAACGGTTATACCCACTTTAGTCAGCATTTTTTTCACCATAAAACATAATGGTTTGCATACTCAATTAGGTGTATTCATTCCTTGTTATTAGATATGTAAGTTTCTTGTCTTTTACTTTTATATTTCCATCTTAAGGATTAATTTATAAATTTTTACAAGTTTACATGAAGCATAATTTAGCATAGTATGAGGTGTAGACACATACATTATCATTTATTAATTTAAAAAAATTACTTGTGACCACTCCTTATACACACTTAGATCATGCCTCATTCCATGGTCCTTAACCACCTTTCTCTCACTCCTATTGTGGACGATATATTCCCATAAGAAAATAATGATCTAAAATTAGCCTTATCCAACACTCTAAGTAACCTACACTCACTTTGAGACTAATCCCAACTTTTAGTTTAGTTTTTATTTCCCTCTAGACAAAGCTAATTTATTTGGGCAATCTTGCTCCCAACTAGTGTCTAGTTCTGCCAATAACATCCTGCCACCATATAATAGCTAGTTTTTCAACTTTAAATTAATGTAATAGGTCATCCCAAAATTTTAACAAGACCCATCCAAATTAATTCCAAAAATATCACTGTAAATCCACATTTAAAGACATTTTACACACAGGAGGCACACATATGGAATAATACTAGAATATCTAAATGCACATTGAAAGAAAAGTAGTATTTTCCCCAATTCAAATTCCACATAGCCCAAGTATCCCTTAGATAATTCTGAATACACCTCCAAGGTCACAAGTCATTTTTGAAGCACTTAATCACACCAAGATTACACCAATATTACACATACACCACTGTAGCAAAGGATAACTACATGGAATTTTATCCCTCACTGAAATATTGGTGTGTAGGTAGTGCTCAACACAAAGGGTGTTTAGGTCAAGAAAACTTCAACCACTAACCCCTTTTTATTTCATGGTTTCATTTACCCTCTTGGTATATTGAGCTATGTTTATGATTGAAGGAGAAGATATACAATGGTTTTCATGACAAATTCAAAGGATCCCATGTGGTCAAATAGAACATACAAGTGAAGGCAAATATATAATATTATTTTTTGATATTTATCACTAAGAGGATGTTGATACTCCCTAAGGATAATAGTGCACCACATTCTTGTCTAGATCCAACATGCTTGTTTAAAGTTCTAGTCAAACCCTATTTTAGATCCATAGTTAATCAACATAGCCACATAGTTAGTTTCAGTCATAACCATAGTCTTGCATTCCATTTTCTAGCTAATTTTTATTGCTTTGGTACTTTTCATTTTAGTATATTTTTAAATTTATCAAGTTTAAAATCAGTTTGTTCATTTATTTCATATCTGTAGTATTCTAATTTCAAGTAGAAATTTATCACATTTAAGTAATTATCTTATACTTTAACAAATTTTGATAAAGCACATTGATGTATTAAGTTCATACACGATGGATATCTATATTAATTTCTTGCATATGAAAATCCATTTAGATATTATAAAATGATGCAAGCTACTAATCAAAATCAAGTACATTTTGGGGATTATTCCATAATACCACTAGTTCAACCCATCCCATAGAATTATAGGTATACATATGAGTTGGGTTAATTAATTATATAACATGACAAACCACCAACTACGAGCATTAAATAAGGTACATAGAAATGATTGTAAGTCCCCATAGAGAAAGAAGATAAAATCCCATATCTCCCTCTTGTGGTCAATTCCTAAGCTCATAATTACTTAGTTAAAGATTGGTATGATAGTGAAGATTATGATATGAAAAATCAAATAGATGATAAATTTCATAAGCTAAATTTAAATTTAATCGACCCAAATGAGTACTTATCTCATAACATGTTCACACCTACTAGTCTAGGAGAGTATCGACATAATTAATATAATAATAATGTTATGGTTTCTACTCAAGAATAATATAAAAAGAAAAGGAAAAGCTATAGTTCAACATAATCATAGTATAAACACTTTTTGCAATATATTTCACAACAATAATAAATAATTTGAGCTTTATGTCTATGTGTTACACTGCTTGAATATGTTTTACCCTAGTTTGGATTAATGAGATACATTAATCTAATTAATATAAAAATGAAATGGATTTTATATTATAAGATATGACATTTGAGTATACGTATAAATGTAAATGATTGAAAATGGTTATTGTGTTTGTTCAAGGAATATGCTAAATATGGAAAATGCTAAATAGATCATGAAACTTAACTTTTTTGTTTGATTGTCTGATTGTGACTATGTTTTGGAAATGGAAATCAGGGATAAGCACACCTATGGTTCACTTAGTTCAAGAAATGATCTACTACTTATATTAAGTTTATTCCACAATGTTAGGTCATTATTATAGGTTGGTAATGACTTGATTATCAAAATTGATGTGTGATGAAATGCAATAGACTAACTAAATGGTCACCTATGACTATCTTTATGTACTCTATGTTTGTGATCCTAAGCCTTGATGACACACATAAATACATAAATCAATATCTTTTTCCTTTAAAACCTAGATATGCTTATGAGGGTTATAAACCTATAAAAATAGGGGAAGAGTAATGGAATGAGTTAAACCTAATCACCCTCACTTGGTGATTGACCATTACTTACGTATCCAATACTCCAAGTATGGAAATCAATTCACATGTAGCTCTCCCACATAATATGATTATGAAAATTTGCTCCTTCACTATATGAATGAAACTAATGATTGGATTTGGTACTTCACAATGATTGCTTTGACCTATCTTTTGAGTGCTTTAGAATTGGCTTGTGACTATTCCTATTGAATAATATGAAAATTAGGAAGAATCACACCTATTTTCTCAATGTGTAATAGTGTATATATGTGCAATAGATAAATACTATCTATATTTTGAATGAAGCCTTGATTTGTTCATATATAGATCTTTTTGAATAACTACTCATGCCACTGACATGTTAAGTTAATATGCTAACCCTAAAGATGGGTTTAACTTTATAAAATAGTCATTATTGGGAGTAGGAAGGTTATAATCAGCCAAGTTGTTACCGACTACCAGTAATAACCATAACTAGTAAAACTAACCCATGTATAGGTAGACTACTATGAGAGTATGGATATATTTGTGGAATATTTAGTAGGTATAAATCAGATAATGAGGTTCATGTATATATTTCTCATTAGAATACAAGGGTTGCCTCATAAAATCTAATTCAAGTGTTAGAGGATGGCAAATTAGGACCTTATTTGGCTAATCAAGTCATGCATGGTAAATGTGTGTCAAGGTTTTCATTTTTAGTTACTAAAGACTAGATTTTAGTATTTAAAAATGCCCCCCTTTATTCTAGTAATGTAATTTCTAGAGTAAAAGGATTAAATGTACCTGAGTGTGTACAACACACTTTTCCTTTTGGGAGATGGATCCAAATGTGTTGTTTCAATCCATATAAAACCTGAAATGAGAATGAAGTAGTCAATTTCTATATGTGAAATCTGATATCTAAAAATTAATAGTGTAAGGATCAGATTACATTTGTGTATTGGTGTGAACCATGTTACCTTAATTATTGTGAAAGATGATGCTTCCTTATTAAAGTAATGAATAATTAGGGGTGATCATGTCCCAAACTTATGTAATTATGCAGGATATTGAGTTGGGAAATAAATATGCCCCAACCCTCATGTATGTGGGTAAAAGTACAAATTTTACTAACCCAAATAAATATGTAGGAAAAATATAAATAAAACCATGTGACTATGGTTAACTCTAAAATAAAACACTAAGCAGGGAAATGAGAGAATTAATCAGGCAAGGTTTATTCATAAATGAATCACCCATTGTATATGTCTTATAGATTCAAATTTAATGTTTTGTTCTAGTTCAATCAAGTTCAATCAATGTAAAAATGAAAAATCATTATCACAAGGGAATGAACAATGTGCATTTCCCCATCATATATAAGTTTTGATAAATTTAAAGTGGAATGACAACTATTTTTCATTCATCTATAATTGTGTTGTATATGTGCATCAACTAGTATCATTCCCCCTAATTTTTATGTTGACTTTGATAACTTTCATTCCAAATGTAATTTTAATGTATAACTTTGAAAATCTATCCTTGTAAATTTCTGTGCACATGTAAATGTGTATGCACCCAAGTGTGTATGAATCTATGCTCAAGTGTCTATAAATTTAATGCATAATCTTACCATATTCCCTTGTACTTTGTATCAATATGTCAATGCCTATCATGTATATGAAACATTATATTATCTAAACTATTTGAATCTCATAAAATTTTAAAACATGTACTCTAATCCAATTTTATACTCATGGAGGTTTATGTCTCTAAGACAAGCCCATTATAATTCCCACATTTTGAGATGAGGGATGTATCTTATAAGTTTCTCATCTCAAAAAAAGAATTAATTGTGTCATGTCATTTATAAATATAACCTTATTAAATTTAATTTTATCATGTGAAGAGTGTGTCATCATAGTAATATATGTAACAATCAAGGAATGTATGTAACATATAGAACGCAAGGCATGTAAGTTCCATGTCTAGATAAATGTATCAATAAAGCACATAATAAAAATATAATTAAATAAGGTTTTGTATTAATAATGCATTATATATATCATGGAACCCCCCAATTTGAAAAAATATAAAAACACCTGACAATCTTAACAATATCGAGAGTTATTTGTCACACATAGGCCAAAGGGATAAATACAAGGGACATAAATATGTCATAATAATCAAGGCTAAAGGCATCGAGTACGACAACATAAAAATGTCATAAATAAGGGACATTAATTGATGTCATAATAAGAAAGGTCAAAATCCACACATAATATTCATACATAAATTAATCTATAATATAAAAGAGTAAAAACATCAAAGGATAATAAAACAAGAAACTAGTCTACACCATGCATATGTATCAATACCTTATCATAATAAATGGCATATCATGTGTCACTATGTAATAAATGAGTAACTATCAAATTATGTATAACCAACATAGGTGGTTGAATAGTTACAAATATCATAGAACTTGATATAATTTATAATAGTGAAACTTGTCAAACAAGTTTCCCCCAATGTGACCACTGGGTCCATGTGTAACTTGTATGTTCTAAATAGCACTCAAATATTTTTAAATTAATGTGTGTATGTAAATAATGTTCCATATACCAAAACATGTGATAAATAACATATGTTTTGGTGGTTTTTTTTTCACAACCACACCAATTCTAAGGGGAAATGAGGGAGATGAAAGGTCAACTTGGTGAGGAAGCCCCCTTCTTCCCTTCCACCTTTCTTAAAAGTAAGCAAGATATGACAACTTCCCCAATATATTTATCTACCAGTTAATGGTGTACTAGATACCTTAGTTGGTTAATGTATTTTTCACCATACAAGGGGCCTGTTTCGATTAATTCTCATAGACTTATGCAAGATATTTTGGTCTATCTTATGTTTCAAATAACTAAATAGTTCATATTTGTCAATGAACTCACTAATAGTCAGTACTTATGTTTAGTCTACTGATTTCAACAATGCATAAAATTTAGGTGAAAGGATGAACATGCAATCTAGATAAATCTTGGATAATTGAATGATATTCAGACTAAACTATAGCTAAACTAATAGAGATAAAAAAATAAAAGAGAGAGAGGGTGGAGATAAAGGAAATATGAGCTCATTTTCTAATGAAGATAGTGATGGATCTATTACATATATAAATCTCATGAGAAATGGATCTTTATTTGGCCATCATATCACAACCCGAAGGTAGACATTGTGTAGGATTCTAAGGATTGAGTAGCTATGTGGAAGAGGGAATCAAAGTCACCATAGACATGTGCAGATAATGAATATCATTCATAAGGATTTCATATATAAGATGGTTCATGGAAAACAAATTTAAGATTCATAAATGTTTAGATGAGTTACATAGAAATCCTTCACATAGCCTCAACTCATGCTAAAATAAAATCTAACCTGTGAAATTAGGAAATTACAATAAAATATTTTTGGTTGTCTATTATAATATAGAATTAATAAACTAACCCCTAATTTAGTGCCTTATGTATATTTTCAAAGTCTCAACCACCATCTAGATGGTTTAAAATATTCAATACATTTCCCACCCACCAATCAATTATAAGCATTCAATAATAGAGACCAACTAAGGCACTAATTTAATGTGTGAATACCCTCAATATCATATTTCTATTGATGGATAGAACCTTTCCCATAAATATTAATAACACAACAATATTGGATCAATGCATCATTTCAACTGACAGTTTCAAATTGAAATCTACTCTATTTTATGGACTACTATTATATTAAATGTATCATCCTCTAATTATGAACACTCATATTTTATATTGATCATGTACAAGAATTTCTTGTCCTTTTTGATCTTATCCTATTTTATCTTATTTTGTTTGTCACTATCTAACTTAACCTAGTATCTAATTTACTCTCATATCCATTTCCATGATCATTTTGGCACTAAGTGACAAGATATTCCATAACTGCACAAATCCAATTGGACTCATATTTTAATTCCTAAATTTTGATAGGATATATGGGAAAAATAGGATCATTTTAATCTTATGATTCTATTTTTAGAGGCCCATATATCTTATTCATGAAGGTCATATTATTTGTCTTCTTATCACTAGTTTGAGAAATCTAGTGTGTCTTGAATGCGTCAATGTCCTACTATGTGTCAACTTCTTAGTATTTCACCACTTGTTGAGCTCATTTAACTTTTATTTAGACGTGATGCATCAATATCTTAATAATTGGAAAGATCTATCTCACCCAAACCACCTTGACTTTTCTACTACCATGATACAATGGGATCCTGACAAGTGGAAATATCTTGTTTACTCATAGCATTGCAATCCCTTGGTCTTTGTTCCATATTTTTTTCCCATAGTCCCAATATTATTCCAATTGGTAGAATCCTATGGAATCACTCAATATCAACCTCATCATATTGATCTTGATTGATCTAGAAGTTCATAGAAGTGGGATGATGCCACATCATTCACTCGAAAGGTCCCTTAATTATTTGGTTCATCCTAATCATCTTGAGACCCAAAGAAGTAGGATCATGCTATGTGGCCTAATCCCAAGCACCCATATGGTTAAAATATTATCTATGTGTCCAATGTATTTTAGATGAGTGGAACCCTGAGATTGTGACAAGTGGTGGTTCCTAGTTGAATCTAGAAATGTAGATAAAAAATGACTATTAGTCTTTAAATAAAGTATAGTTGTTGGATTTCAAATGAATATACTAGCTGATGGACATAAAATTATAATAAAATCATCTAAGGAATAAACAATTGAACAAAAATCTCATTAAAATATCAATCCAAAAGGGTATTTTTTCCAAGAACATAATTAATCTTTTTAATCAGATAAATGACTAAGCTCTTTAGATCAAAAAGAATAGACAAACCCTAGCCAAATTTAGATTTCTTATCCTTTTAAGTGATAAATTAAACTCATAATATAAAGACTTTAGCATATTCAAATAGTTAGGTCCTAAGGTAAAAGTATGCCAATTCCATGAAGGTTTTGATGGGCTAGACAACCATCAATTCTAAGTAGGTGAAATGTTGATATGGATGCTAGTGTACTATCTAGTTGGTAGTCGATGCCATGTAGCATCCATTTTCTCATATAGGGCATTCTTGGTGTATGCTTAGGTTTATGACCTATAAGCTCATGGTGAAATGATATTTGATATTTATTAATATCTCATTCACCTAGGTCTTAATGGGAGACTCAAAATAATATAGACCACCCTGAGGGCTTAGAGAAGTAGGATCATGCTACTTGGCATGATCTTGAGTATCCATGAAGATTGACTATCATAAGAATTATATATACTACCAAAGGGCTTGAATAAACATGATCACATCACATAGCATGATCTCATACATTTAGGGGGTTTAATGCCTATTGAGGAAATTGATGGGATCTAAGAGAGTAGGGATATAGGATTGTGCTATGTGGCATATCTTGGGCACCCAAAAAACTTAGTAAAAAATGGATAAGTCTAAAAAATTTCTAGAAAAGCAAGAGAGTACCAAGTGGTAGTTCCTCACTTGCCCAGGGACTCCTGAGAAAGTTTAGATAATCATTGTCTCACAAGAAATCAAAGAGCCATTAGACTTAGAATATGAATTTGAAATCAAACAGATAAGAATACTAGTTCAAAAGTGACTAATTCACAAATAAACCTTTTGAAAAATCCTAAATATTTGATCAATCCTAAAGCCAAAATTAGTCCATTTTATGAAAAATTACTAAGTAAAGGAATACAATTACATGAATTCCTAATAATTTTAGATAGAAATAAAGAAAAAATGGACCAAATTACTTAGGAAAAGAAGTAGATAACTATAAAATAGTTAAGTAACTTATAAAAATTTAAAGTGAGATATCTTGAAAATGTGAGTTTTAATGTTGTTCAAAACATAATGCAAAATAGACCAGGACTTATCAGATTTAGGCAAGTTTAGAACATAAAGTTAAATCAATACAAATATAATTTCCAAAATCATTCTAAACTAAATACATGCAATGGACACTTTAAGTTTAGAATTAATTCAATGAGTAAAGCCAATGCAATGTCAAACATCCAACTTGTCAATAAACTTGTCAATCAAACCATGAATAAAAAGAGACCTAGAATTGTTTACAATATAATACCACACTCCATAGAAACAAGAGGTTTCATGATTTTAGAGATGAAATTAGGGTACATTTTACAAGAAACAACAAATGGTGACTCCACTTTAAAATAATCCTAAGTATTTTAAATCAAAGAACCTATAATTGCTAGTTAAAATAGATTATGGCACATAAACAACTCTAAGAGAGGATAAGATGGGGCTAGATAAGTGACCAAATTAGGTATCCCTTTTTACCTAGTTTTTGTAAAAATGAATTAATTTACTATTTCATAGGATCTACAAGGATTAGTTGTTATGTTTCCAACCATCAGCCTAGTGAGTCCTACCTTGAAGATATTTGCCTAGATATTACTCCATTGCTAACTAGGTATTTATATCCCTGATGGAGTTACTTATGATCCCACTCAAGGCCTTGCTCTACTACTAATCAGGTATCCATAGCCCTAGTAGAAGTTGCCTAAATTACCCAAGACTGAGTTTTTATGAAATTGATTTTGTTTTTTGTTAAATTTTATTTTATCTTTTGTTTTTTATGTCTTAGTTCAGGGTTGGGGATCACTAAGGAAAATGAAAGGTAGAACTATATATTTTTCACCCTAGGTTTTCCTCATAGTAGGTTCACCCAAGTAGACTTATAAAAGATTTAAGATGTGAAATGTGTGCTTGGTTTTAAGAGGATACCTTCAATAATTGCCTAGTTTTACCCAAACAAGAATAAGTTTAAGACACACACAACATTCTCAACCTCTAATATTGACTCAATGGCATGGTTTGAGGTCATAAAACAACATAATAAGTACCCATCACACAAAGTGTTAGTTGTTTTACCTACTTACAAGCTTTTCAATTTATCACTTGTCACTAACCAATATATAACCACAAGATAAAATAGTTAGGAATAGGCCCAACAAGGAAAATGAAAAAACAAAACAAGAAAACAACCATAAACTAAGCAATAAGATAGAAAAAAAAAAGGAAATAAAAGTAAAAAAAATCAAAAGGAAAATATCTACAGGATCAACCCAAGTCATCTCAAACTTGGGAGTAGGGGTTGAGGAGATGCCTTTTGATAAGCAACAAGATCTCCTCATTAGTTAGACACCTAAAACCAAACAAAGTCATGTTCAATATTTTGAGAAGGTTGGTAGGAATCCTACCAAGGGAAGACATGTGATTGTGTTTATGTTATCCTTTAAATGGAAAAACACTATCTCAAATACTCTTATTAACAATGTTTTCATGTAAGTCAATCAAATTTATGTTATATAATTTAGACATGTACTTATATTCAATTAACATGAAGCACCTAGAATAGAGTTTGAAAAATAACTCTACCCAAACACTAAATTGTGGTGAGGGATAATGGTGGGCACCAATACCTACCACACCAATACCTACCAAAGTAACTTATGTATCAAATAGAAACTTGATAGATATGTTTTATTTGTGACAACCTAGGGTTAAATCCACTATTGATTATTTTATTTATATTCTTGACTACTCATGTCAAACTTGATTGTGTCTGCTACTAAAAAATTTCATGAGTGTTATAGTCCCATTATATAGGTTGATTTAAAGAGTCCAATTATTTAGATGCAAGGATAACCAATTGACTCTCTTTTACTTCCTCCATCTCTAATTAAGATATGGGTGTCACCTAGCTACCACCAATATGTTGACATTCTGGAGCCAACTTGTTAAATATAGTAGTAGCATATGACATGGGTATTTTAGATGCATAGCATACATTTTATTCATCTATCTACTCTGACTCTTTTATTTAATATTTAGGTTAATTATAGGAAGTGTCTAGTTATTCCTCTTGTTCACACAACTCTTTGCTACTTGAATCTTCATATGGGAGCTCACCTAAAATGATTATTATCTCTTCATCGTCATAATCATCATTATTAATACTCTCAAGGATTGGTTCTTACCTTTTGAATGGGACATTCTTAGTTAGCATGACTACTTCAACATCCATCCCATTTCTACATCCATAGACTCCAAGTTGTGAACCTAGAAATGTAGACTCATAATTAATCCCATGAATTGCTTGTATAGAAATTCCTACAACAAATGACATTTGATCAATAAAAGTGGAAAAAGACACTTGATTATTAGCATAAGGAAAAATGAGTTGTTGACTAAGATTTGAATAGTTATAATCATTTTCATTTGAATCCATAATAAGGTTTTCTTTTATCATAGGGAAGTCTTGTTGGACATAAGCTTGAGGTAAGGCTTGATTATAAGTCACACATTAATCATAAGCTAACATATAGGTAGATAAATATGAGTATTTTGGTGTGGATACTTAGTTGTTATGATGAGTAGAGTTGGTCAACACCTTAACCATGTGGCATAGCTTGTTTTTCAATGATGAATGCTTCTTAATAAATGGATGCTAAGGATGTGAGGGTAGATGAGGTCCTTTGAATAAGCATATTAGTTAAGGGATATAATATTCTAAGATAAATTTTAATAGCCACTACCTTTTTTTATAGGAATGGGTCTTTCAAACTCATATACAACTAGTGAAAATGACTATTAAATTAACTTATGGGTTCATTGCGCTCTTTACAAGCTATAGAAAACTGATAGTATAAGGTAACAGGGTTAATAGGCACACTAAAATGGTTTACAAATAGATATTCAAATATATTTTATGAAGTGATGTATCCATTTGGTAGAAATAAATATGAATGGTAAGAATCTTCATCTAGGGATTAGGTAAATACGTGACAAGCCAAATCTTCATGTTGGATCTAGATTCTAGTGATGGCCTCTTTAAATTATTGGATGTGCTCTTCAATGGTTTGAATCCCACCATGGATATCTTTTTAATATAATTTATCAAGATTCTTAGGCAAGTTATGAGCAGGCCCTATAAAGTTCACATGGTATAAAATTCCACCCAACCAAGCTAAGGCCATAGGTAGGTTTAAAGGTAAGCAATAAGAAAAAAAATCAAACATAAACATTATATAGTATCTTATTCATGCCTCCTTTTTCCAATCTATTAGTGAGTTATTTAGACACAAAATAGGGTATGGAAAACATAGCCACAAGACTAAAACCATTTCTAAATCTAAATAAATATTCTAGATCACACCCTCCTAATGCCAATCTATTAGTGGTGAATTTATATTATAAAACAGAGTGGGAAAACAATTATTTATGACCAAAAGACCAAAACAAATGATACATATACAAATATACTCCAATTTATGCCCTCTTAGTACCAATCTATTGGTGGTCCATTTGGCATAGTGACACCAGCTCTAGGGGAAAGGAGGGTGAGGAAAGGCTCAACCAATTAGGATTCCCCCTTCTTATTTCCTTCCATCTCTCCTAAAAGGATCATGTTATGGTAGAAAATTCCCTAAGATATTTATCTACCAGGTCATGGCATACCAGATACCTCAAATGGTTGATGCAAATTGCTCCATACAAGGGGCCTATTTGGAGTAATTTTCTAAGACTTATGCAATATATTTAGGCCTATCTCATGTCCCAAAGAACCAACTAGTTCAAATTTTTCAATGAACTCACTTATGATTTGAACCTATCTTTAGTCTACTCATTTTAATAATGCATAAAAGATAGGTGAAAAGATGAACATGCAATCCAAATAATTCTTGGGCAACTAACTATAGTTTAAACTAAACTATTAGAGATAAACAAATCAAAAGAGAGAGGGGGTAGAGAGAAAGGAAAGTTGAGATCACTTTCTAATGAAGATAGTTTTATTTCTATTAAATAGACAAATCTCATGAGAAACCAATCTTTATTTAGCTAATAGCACAACCAAAATGCATAGATGGTGTATGAATATGAGGATCAAATTGCTATGTGGAAGAGGGAATCCAAGTCACCATAGAAATGCATAGACAATGAATATCATTTATAAGGATTTCACATAGAATATGTTTCATGAAAACAAATTTAATATTCATTAACGTTTAGATGAGTTATAAATAAATTATTCACACATCCTCAGCTCATGATAAAATAAAATCTAACCTAAGAAAGTAAGAAAATATGTTTGGCTATATACTCTATTCTAGCACTAATCAACCAGCCCCTAATTTAGTCTCATAATTGGCCTTATATATTTTTTCAATAATCTCACCAACCAGCTAGGTGGTTGAAAATATTTAATGCATTTCCCACCCACCAAGTAATTACATACATTCAAAAATAGACACCAACTAAGGCACCAAATTTATGGTATGCATATCTTTAGGATCAAATTTATATTGATGGATGGACCCTTTTCCATAAATATTAGTTACATGGAAATATTGGAATGATACATCATTTCAACTGACACAGGTTCAATTTGAATTCCTCGCCATTTGATGGATTACTATTGTATCAAATGTAGGGGCATAAGTTTTCATCTTCTAGGTGTGATCACTCCTTTTTTATATTGATTATGTGTATGTGTTCCTCATGATTTTATGATCTTAGCCTATTTCATACTAATGTGCATATCACTGTCTAACTTATCCCATTATTTCATTTACTTTGGTATCTATTTTCACAATCTTTTTGGCACCAGGTCCCTACTATCTAGATTGGCCTATAGCTTATAGATATAGGGCACCATATAGATATATGTATATGGATATGGATATCTATATATAGTAAGTAGAGCTTAGTCTCTCCCCCTACCCCTTATATAGATTGATTAGATATATTATATCTCCATATAGAGATGAGATATATGATTAGAGAGAATAGAATCATCCAAACCATCTATAGAGCCACGTATAGATATAAGGGCACCTTATTCATATCTATATATGGGGTGCCCCCATATATGACTCCCTCTCCATATATATGGGGTGATTTTTATTCACTCAACTTCTAAGGAGTGATTGAGGAGACTTTGGAAGAGTGACTCTATATAGGATGATTGACTACCCCTACTTCATATAGCTAGCTCAACAACATATTCAATAACTACATAAATTCAATTGGACTCAGTCTAATTCTTGGATTTAAATAGGTAAAATAGGCATCATTTTTAGCTTATAATTCTATTCATAGAGGCCCACATATCTTCCTCAGGAATTTCATACTACATGTCCTCTTTTCACTACTTTAGGAAACTAATGTGTCTTCGATGTGCCAATATCCTCTTATGTGTCAAATTATCAATATTTTTCCACTTTTTGAGGGCCTTTAAATATTATTTGGACATGATGCAATGGGATATTTACAAGTGGAAATATTTCACTCACCCAAACCACCTTAACTTTTTTTACCACCATGATATAATGGGATCTTGATAGGCAGAAGGATCTCATTTACTCAGATCACTAGAGTCCCTTTGTATTTGTTTATATCATGTTTTCCTTGAAGTCTCGATACTATGACACATGGTATCATCCTAGGGACTATCAATATTGGCATCATCATATTAATCTTGATTGATCTATCGGTGTAGATAAGTAATATGATGCCATGTGGTATCATCCCATTCACCCAGAAGGTCCCTTTCTTGTTTAGTTTGTCCCAATCATCCCAAGGGCCCAGAGAAGTTAGATCACACCATGTGGCATGATCCTATGAAGCCAAAGGTTTGAAATCCTAGATTTTTGTCCAATGTCTTCCAAAGGAGCAACTCCCTCAGATGCTAACAAATGGTGGTTCTCAGTTGAAACTATAACTATTGATATAAAATGATCATTAGTCTTTAAATAAAGTATAGTCATTATATTTCAAATGAATATACCAGCAGTTAGACCTCAAATTCTAAGAAAATTGACTAAGGAAAAAAAACTTGAACAAAAAACTCATAAAAATAGTAATCCAAAAAGGGATTTATTCCAAGAACATAATTAATTTTTTTAATAAAATAAATTATCAAGTTTTTTAGATCAAAAATAACAGACAACCCCTAGATAAATTTATATATTTTATCCTTTTAAGTGATAAATTAAACTTAGAATCTAAATACTTTAGCACATTTAAATAGTTAGGTCTAAAGGCAAAAGTATGCTAGTTCCATGATGGGTTTTAGTGGGCCAAATGATCATCAATTTTAAGTAGGTGAAATACTAGACATAGATGCTAATGCATTATCTAGTTGATAATTGATGTCATGCGACATCCATTCACTCATTTGAGGCATGTTTGGTATCTGCTTGGGATCATGATATGTAATCTCATGGTGAAATGATATCTTGATAGTTATCAAAATATCATTCACTCGAGACTTAATGGGAGACTTAAAAGGATATAGACCATCCTAAGGGCCCAAAGAAGTGGGATCATTCCACTTGGAATGATCTTAGGCATTCAAGGGGCTCAATTATCATAGGAATTATATGGACTAGCCTGAGGGCTTAAAGAAATTTGATCACACCATGTGGCATGATCTCACACATTTGGGGTCTAAGGCTTATTAAGGAAACTAAGAGAGCCTAAGGAGAGTAGGGATATGGTATTATACCATGTGGAATGATCTTAGGCACTCAAAAATCTTAGGATAAAAAATTTAAGTCCAAAAGAATACCAATAAAGTAAAATAGCACCAAGTAGTAGCTCTTCCCTTACCTGAGGACTCATAAGAAAGTTTAGATAACCATTAGCTTGTGGGAAATAAAAAGAATCATTAGACTTATAATATGAATTTGAAATCAAAAGGATAAGATTGATATTTCAAAAGTGACTAAGTCCCAAATAAAACTTTTGCAAATGCTTAAATATTTGATCAATCCAAAATCCAAAATCAGTCCATTTTATGAAAAATAACTAAGTAAAGGAAAAAAATTGCATGAATGCCTAGTCATTTTAGATGGAAATAAAGCATAAATGGATTGAATTTATTAGGAAAATAAGAATAAAACTCTAAAATAGTTAACTTTTAGAATTCTGAGGTGAAATAGCCTAAAAATGTGAATTTTAATGTCATTCAAGACATAATACAAAACATACTAGTACTTATCAAATTTAAACAAGTTTGTGTGTGTGTGTGTGTGTGTGTGTGTGTGTGTGTGTGTGTGTGTGTGTGTGTGTGTGTGTGTGTGTGTGTGTGTGTGTGTAATTTCAAAAATAATTATAAACCAAATACATGCAATGGACACTTTAACTTCAGACCCAATTCAAAGAGTAAATCCTATGCAATCTCAAACCTGTAACTTGTCAAGAACTTTTTCAATTAGACCATGAATAAAAAGAGACCTAGACTTTATTAGACTAAAATAATAAACTCCAAAGAAATAAGAGGTTCCATGATTTTAGTGATGAAATTAGAGTGTGTTGTTCAAGTTAAAACAATATGTAAAAATTTAAATGAGCCATCACATTAGATTCAAAAATATGTTTTAACCTAATTTGGATTAATGGGTTAGATTATTCTAATTAAGATAAAATTTAAAATGGAATAAAAATTATAAGAGATGACATTTAAGCGTACATCTAAATGTAAATGATTCACAATGATTTTTCTAATTTGATTAGGGAATATGCTAAATATGGAAAATTCTAAAGAGGTCATGATACTTAACTTTTCTTATTTACTGTCTAATTATGACTATGTTTTGGAAGTGGAAATAAAGGATAAGTATGCATGTGGTTTACTCAATTCAAGAATTAATTTGTTGTCTTTGTTAAGTGAGTTTAGTAATATTGGGTCACTATCACATATTTGTAATAATCTTTTGGTCAGAACTGACCTATGTATAAATGTGGTATAGTGACTATATGATCACCTATGACTATCTTTATTTACTTTATCCTTGGGATCATGAACCTTGATGATGTGTGCGGATCTAGAAATCAATATTTTTGACCTTAAAACTATAGTTGTACTTGTGAAATATATAAATCTATAAAAATTAGGGAATTGTAATGGAATTAGTTGAACCCAATCACCCCCACCTAATGATTTATTGTCACATATGTTTCCAATACTCCAAGGAGGAAAAAGAAAACCCCCTTTAGTTCTCCCACCTAATGTTATTATGACATTATGATCCTTTGCTATATGAATGTAAATAATGATTGGCTTTGGTACTTGTAAATTATTTCTTTGACTTGTTTTTTAGTTCTTTAGACTTATTTTATGACTACTCCAAGTGATTAATATGAAAATTGGAAAAAATTTGAAAAAAATTATCAATGTGCAATAATGTATAGAAGTGTAAAAGATAGATGCTAAATAGATTTCAAATGAAGCCTTAATTTGTTTAAATATGGATATTTTGAATAATTTACCATGTCACTAACATGCCAAGTTAATAGGTTAACCCTAAATATGGGTCTAATTTTATAAAATAGTTATTATTGGGAGCAGGATAGTTTTGAATAGCCAGGTCATTACCAATTGGAAATAACAATCGTAACTCATGAAACTAACCCATATATAGGTGGACTGATCTAAGAGTTTGGATATGTTTTTGGAATACATTTAGTAGGTGTAAAGTAGATAGTGAGGTTCCTATAGGTGTGCTTTAGTATAAAAAAAGAGTTTACTCATAAAATAACATGTAGGTGTGAGAGGATGGGAAATCCAGACCTTGTTTAATTTCTCAAGTCACGAGTGGTAAATGTGTTTCAAGCTTGTCATTTTCAATTATTGAAGACTAGATGTTGATATATATCGAAGATAATATTGCACATGTTCACAACCCTAAGTGTGTTACTATTGATTAGACCTTTGCTTCCTCACTATTAATTCTAGGTCTTAAAATATTTCCTCCCAAGCATGGGTTCTAAAATTAAATACACCTATAACTAATGGTTCAAATAGTTTACACAAGGTTAATAAGAATCTAAGTAATTTTCTATGAGATATGCTTTGAAACAAGTTAATCAATTTGCCTCCTGTGATCCCACAAATAAATATATATACTATTGTGATTATCATTGAAATGATGAATATCATATATATAATTTTTGGCCATTACAATAGCATATTCAAAATCAAGGCATGATTTTAGTGTGCTAATCACCAACCAAAAATGGTAGAAATAGGGTCAATATAGTTACACATTGAAGGAATTTCATAGTAATTGATTTCAAACCCATATGTATAAGTCTTAGTTATATCAAACATATATTTTTCATGTTTATTTCCTTATTCTCTTCTATTTTGACACACATACATTCACACTTGCATAAACCATTCTTATATGCCTTAGCTTTTTTTTCATTTGGCTTTTTTCTTTTGATTGTTTATTCTAACCTAGACATCTATGAAACTTAGATTATAAGTATTTTAGTGCATACACTTTGTGTAATCTTTTTCACTCTTACATATTTAATACTTATACATGATATGTCTTTCATTGAGATTACACTATCACATACACTTATATCTACATATTACATGAGCACACATTGATTCTTTCCCATTCAGGGCATGCAGATCCTTATCTCCACATATGATATTCAACTATATTATTATGATAAACATATACATTGGGGGCATATTTCTGTCTTTCACTCTCCACATTTTCATGCTATCGCATCTAGTGCAAATAATGCCTTGACACATGTTGCATATTTTTTAGATCCCTCCCATTCTTCTATTTTTAAGCCTTTCTACTTAGTCTCACTTGATTATATCAATGTGCAAAAAATAATAAATAATAAATAAATGATAATGATAAATAAAATACAAAAACATTACGAATATTCAAAAAGTTGAATTTAATACCTAAACATGACATGGTCACTAGATTACACTATTTACGTATGTTATTCATCACATGCTTGGTATATGGCATATTATTTTCATACACACATTAATTTCATGGTATATGACTATGATGCAAGATATACAGGTTACACATAGGCATATAGATGTTGGACTTTCCTCTACCTAGTGGTCATGTCAATACTAGGGCATCTTACTCCATAGTTTTCATTATTACTTTCTATAACCAAATACCATACTGAGCTACATGTATTGCTTACATGTCTTACAAGTTACTCATATCTTATTTACATGTATATTTTATTTTAATAAAATGTGACATTGATACATATGGATGATATAGACTAATATTTATTGGTTTTATTCTTATTTGATGTTGTTACTCTCTTACATGATAGGCTATAGCCTTTGGCCTTGTTTGATGTGATGTATTTATGTCCCTTATTTTTAACATATTTATTTCCCTTATTTTTTGCCTATGGCCTTGTTTTTTTCAATGTATATATGTTCCTTGTATGTGGCCCTTGGTTTATGTGTGACTCTAATTTTTGAATTTTTTGAGCTTGTTGAGATTGAGGGGTGCCATGATTCATACCATGTATTATTATTGCATAGTATTATTCAATTATACTTTTAGTGATGGTTAATATTATGTGTTTCACTGATACATCTAGATATACATGACATTTATATTCCCTACATTATATATGTTACATACAAGCCTTGTTTAGGATATACATTACTATGATGACATACTCTCCACATGTTAAGATAATTATACATGATCTTATCTTTATACATGACATTATATAGTTAAATTTTATTTTAATATGAGTTTTTAATAGGATAATCCCTAATCTTAAAATGAGGTTGGTAGAATGGGCTTGTCATAGAGATAGAAACCTCCATGAATATAAAATCAAATTTTAGAATCAAAGTATGAATTTTTGAGATTTAGAATTATTCAAATATCATATGGTTCAATCACAAGATTGATATTCTACACATCATTATAGATTATGGGTGAATGTGTTCATCTACACTTAGTTGTATATGCATGGGCATATACACATAATTTACAAGACCATGAAATATAGGTTTTCACATATACATACACTTGAGATACAAGTTCTCATATTCATAATATACATGCATAGTATTATCTATCAATTATCCAAGTTCTAAAGGGGCATGTTACCTATTCATGTATATTTACACATTTTTTAGAGAACACTATTAAATTTGTTTATTTGAAAATACTTTTTCAAGCTGCACTGATTAGTGAATAATGTTGAATATAAAAATTTATGCAACGGTTTGATTCATGTTTTAATGGGTAATGTACATTGAGGTTCAATAACAATCAACATCCATGGATTTACTTATAATGAACCCATCATATGGTTCCCATATTTATCATATCTAATTATTTATTTGGGTTAGCATATCACTTATATCTCCCCACATTTATGAAGGTTGGTGTATGTTGTCTTTCCAACCCAAGGGTTTGCATAGTTATGCAAAATTGGGTTTGATCACCCTAAATTTATCCATGGTTCAATATGAGGAACCAATCTCCAAGTGATTCAATATAAATCACCTTTCTCCAATGCTTCAATAAGGAAGCATCATCTCCAAAAAGTTTCAAGGGGGACATAGTTTTCATAAACATACATGTATACTCCTTCCTTTCTCTTTAAATTTAAATTTTCAAGTTTATATTTAGATTTCAAATTTCAAGTTAATATTTCAAATATTAACCTATAGATATTGACTACCATATGTTTATTCTAGGTTTTGCTTTTGAGTGACCTAAAAATTTTGAGCTTCCTACCAAAGACAAAGTGTATTTTACATACTTAAGTATGCCTTTTTATTTTAAAATAGAAATTCCACTACAAGAATAAAATGGGAGATTTCTACTAAAAATGGTATTAATTACTTTAAAATTAATATTTTGGCATACATTTACCATGTATGACTTATGCACATAAATATGGTCATCACTCCTTATTACACCTTATCATAGTGCTTTCTATAGATCAAACCCTTCCATTTTATAGTTACACACCAACAGGAACCTTGTTCTCTATGCTAAACCAAATTATTTCTCATATATACATCCTCAAGACCTTTAGTTGAGTCCTTATATGCATGGGTCACTAACGTTACACTAGGTCACTATCACAGTCACTACTAACCTGATCTTGACATTAGTGATCCTCTTAGGGAAATTGGTACATTTTGAAATAAAAACTTTCCTTAAGGATAGCCCATTTACCTAGCATGTTAGTGGCATAATAAATTACCCAATTTATCTCATATATATATATATATATATATATATATATATATATATATATATATATATATATATATATCAATGTCTCACTTGATAGAGGGCTCATAACTTATCTTGTACACATTTATACACTATTACATGATAAAAAAAAATATATTCCTCCCAATTTTTAAATCAATCACTAGGAGTAGTCACAAGCCAATTTTGAAGCATACTAAAGCTAATTAAAATCAATAATTATAAAATATAAAATTTGAATCATTAGTTGTATTCATATAGATAAGCATCACAATCATATAATTGCACTAGGTGAAAGAACTAAGCATGGCTTGACTTCCCTCATTTGAGTATCAGATACATAGGCAGTGGTCAATCATCAATGGAGGTGATTGGGATCAGCTCAACCCATTACACTTTCCCATTTTTGTAGGTTTATATCCCTCACAAGCATACCTAGTGTTTCAAGGTGAGGGTCTAATTTTTAGAGTTGTGTACAACATCATAGTTTAGCATCACACATATAGGATCTCAAAGATAGGTGAAAGTGATTGTACAATCACAGACCCTCTTTTCTACATAAGTCACTAACTTCCACTACAGTTCAATATTAATAGTTGATACTAACTAAAAGCTAACATAATTGACATGTACAAATAAAAACATATTTCTAGATCTAGATGAATCGTAAGCCTACTTTAGTCTATTATTCAGTATCAAGATTTAATCAAAGTTAAATAGTTATTCAGAGAAGCTAATTATGTATCCCTTTGTTTTACTTAATATATTTATCATATCCCACTTTTAAAATCATTGCAATTTATTTCAATATTTTACGTTCAGATGTATGCTTAAATTACATATCTATTTATCTAAATTCATATACTATTTTCTATCTTATGAAAGTTTCTACAACCAAATTAGGGTAAAACAATTCCTTAATCTTCAAAAATTATGTTGTTTCTCTCCTTGCAAGTATTCTATATAACATTTTCCAGGACATCCAACCAACTTTAACACTAGATATACCATACTTATCCCCTATCCATTTTATAATATCTTTCACATTTTTCACAAAAATATTTCTCATTATTAAAATCTGAGAAAGCATATCATTCAGGTCAAGTGGGGATTCAATGTCTATTAAAATATTCTATTGTTTATTATTAATAATAGAGGGAACTGAATCAACTCAATAGTCTCATACCCTTATCCTCCAACATGTTTCTAAAATTTGTTTAATGAATCCAATATCCTTCCTATATTGTATCACTAATTCCCCTTGCAATGGATTAGCCCATAAATTTGCTAATTCTCCATTCTCCACATCCCAGGTTAGGTTTTCATAATTTATCGTTATGAAGGAGATAATGAAATTCTAGATTTGGGAGCCTAAGGGATTATTTTCAGCAGTGAAAATCTTCCCAGGCATGTTATTATCCATATACTTTCCTCTTACCATCTGACTCCATGGAGCTAGCTCTTCCTCATACAAAATCCAAGATAATTTCACTCATAAAGCAATGTTATGAAACTAGATGTTTCTAATCCTTATTACACCATATTATTTTGATCTACATACATTCTCCCCTTTATGAAATAGAGACTCCTCTTTTCTTTTTTTCCATGCCATAAGAAAGAAAAGTAGGTTTGATAAATATTAGTGTAATTTTAAAATATATTTTTGGTGCTTTTTATTTAGAAAAAGATAAGTAGGTGAAAATCTATTTCTCTTTTTCACCATACCCTTCCCTCTCTTTTTATGTTTATTTCTAAGACTTAAATCACTGTATAGTAGTATAAAATTATTGCGAATATCCATTTTTTATTTAATTTTAGGTGTTGTTTAGGGAATCTTGGCTTAACATATGTGAACTTCCCTAAATTTTCTAAGGCCACATTAAAAACCAAATTATTCTACCACTAGAACCATTTAGAGAACCACAACCTATAATCATTCCCTATTTCATATCATGTGATCCTAAAATAATATGGGGTTATGCTTGTCATTATTAGAGTCAGTGTAACAAACTTGCATCAACATGGATTTACATAACCGTATGTAGCTTCATCTTTTTTTGGGTGCTCCACATATTTTTTATTTTATTTTATTAGTATGTCGTTACCAAATGTTTGATAATTTTGGTCACATGGACTTCAATGATGCGATTAGGACATTCAAGTGTTTTTTGTGAATACAAAAATAGCTTGAATTTTTTTTTTTTTTTAGATTTCATAATTAATTTTATAATTAAATTATTTATTTCAGTAACTATTTTAGATTTTTTGGATTTATTGGATCTAAATGAGCCAAAAATATTAAAATTCAAATTGTATAAGATATAGCATAAACTACATAAATATGAATTTTTAAATAGATATTGACTACACTTAATAAATATATAAATAGCCAAGAGATAAGGTATTTAGTTAATATTCTACTCTATATTGTTTATTGTATGTGTATAGTATCATAAAATGCTTTGTAACTACTCTATGACTACTTGACTTAGAAAATAGACTATTATAATGTGATAAGATGCTTCCGATGAAGCCCAAGAATCTATGGTAACTAGATACATCCATTTTTTATTGAATCTATCCTTTTTTATTTTTCCACTATTTTCTACCATAAATTATTATGCCTTCTTGTCTAGATGATTTCTACATAATTTTTTGACCTTGGTGGTGTGCATAGATCCTAACTTTGTCCTTCTTTTCCTTGAAACACTAGCTCCACTTTTGACACTTGATTGACATGAAATAAGGATTAAACAATGGGTTGAATAGCCCCAAAAACTCCTCACATAGTGTTTGACTATTTCCTATGTTCCCATAATCTTAAGAGGGCTCAAAACATGCATAGTTTTCCTACTTATGTGTATGTATGCTTAGTATTTTTTTAATACAATTCAATACAAATGTTTCACTTTTGACACTTAAAAACATTCATATTTGACCTTGAAATTGTATCCATACTTGGATTTAGGATAATTCCTTTGAGGGTTGTTAAATTTGGATGTTTTTGGATAATGTCTAGAGGTGTGCAAATGGATTTCTTATAATGAAATTTGTTCTCAATGTATTTTCCAAGTGAGTAAGAACTTAGGCTTGTATTTTATTCATAGGTGACTCTTTGGGTACTTTCCTAATAACTAACATAGGAAATATGCTTAGGCTAACCCAAGGAAATATTTAAAATTGAAAAATATTTGTTAGAGGGTCCTTGGGACGATGCGCTCAAAAGCAACCACTATCAATAACCATCAACTTCCAAATATTTTTGGCACTCTCCAAGAAGGGAAGAATGTTGGTATATAACATGGTGATATTCTACTTATGATAATGGAGCATTTTGACATAGATAGGGGAAATCTATAATATGAATGACAACAAATAGGGTTGAAAAAATACATAGATAAATCAATAAATAGGGGAGAATGTGATAAGGATTTACATGTGTACACATAATTAAATAATGTCAAATATAAGTAGATACTGATATTTTAATTTTTTTAATATTAAATTTAGGTGTTTATAAATTCCCCCTTTTAGTCTAGTATTGAAAAGTATAGATTAAAAAGAGATAAGAAATAAATTTGTTACCTATTTTTAATCACACATGATGTTGATGTGTATGCCCCAAATATCTATCTTGATCCATGAAAAACCTATAAGGGAACATGTATAAATCAATGTCTACTCATGATAAAAAATTTGAAATAACCTAGATCATGGAACTATTTCAATCTGCAAAGTCAATAAATAAATAAACATGTAGTGAATGAATCAAGTTTCCATCTATTAAAATCATTTGGATAATTTCATGGGGTGATTATTCCCAAGGATATTCCACTATTAAGACCATGTTTTGAGAAGTATAAAAAGCCTCAACCCTTATTGGATATAGAGAAGTTCCAGTTGAATGACACAAAACCTCAACTACACTACTCAAAATATCATCATAACTCTTTTGTTGGAACCCTAAAAAGGGTTTATATGTCAAGGCATAACCCTAAAATAGACTCACATGTAAATTAAAACTTTAAATCAACTACTATAAAATTATTTTAGACCCAAAATTATTACATAGTAAAATTGATCCTTGTCATAGAGATAGAAAATTATTTTCATGAACAATATTCATGCCCTAAATCTTATTAATCTATACCTTAATATGATATAGAATTCCATAATGTGAATTTCAATCTTCTCAATATAATAAGTTTAATGAATATGATAATTTGATAACCTACTCAACCTAAACCATATAATCTATCTCATAATATCATAAAATATGTCAGTTGTCCCTCATAATGATGTAGAATTCCCCACATATGCCCTGCATATGCCTTAATCTATTCAATCTAATTAATTTGATAACCTTGTCAATCTAACCCAATAATCTCTCTCATATTATCATAAAATCTATCAATTTTTCATCATAATCATGTAAAATGCCCAACATATGCATATGATATGCCTCAATTTGTCAATATATCCCAATATGAATCATATAATTTCACTCAAAATATGACTTATTTTTTTGTCATGGATTTAATCTCTAGAACAAGTCAACTAATATTCCATTTTTTAAGTGAGGTATGAAACCTCTAAATAACTCATCTTAAAATAAATATTTGTGTGCATCACGTTGTGTGTGTGTGTGTGTGTGTGTGTGTGTGTGTGTGTGTGTGTGTGTGTGTGTGTGTGTGTGTGTGTGTGTGTGTGTGTGTGTGTGTGTGTGTGTGTGTGTGTTTATATAAATTGTGTATAAAAACATGATAATATATTAAATCATATAAATATTTGATCATTCAAGCACATATGTAACATGTGATCCAAGTTAATGTGCATACAAGTGTCATATCAAGTAGATACAATAATTAAGCACACAATAATAAGCATCATAATAATAATCCATGCATATTATGTATGGTATAAATCATGGCATCACACATAATATAATAATGTGTGATATAAATCATGAAATAATCTCAGTAGGAAACATACATGTAATCACACACATATACACAAAATCTCATGATCATGACACACACAAACACTCAAGACAAGACTTAACTCTTTCATGTCACAAACACACATGGTCGTGACATGCACTAGATAATCCTCAATGCAAATAATGTATAACATGACAACATAATCAATGCAGTCATATAAACATGAAATATAACTCACATAGAACATGCAAGACAACACAAAATGTAACATACATTATTGGTCACACATGTAACAAGTTGTAGATACCTAAATGTGGTTGCATGTACTTGACAATGTTAATTATTGACACATCCTAAACCATTTAACTTTCACCCAAATACATGACTCTTATTCACTATTTCTATAATTCATTTATCTATATGTAGGATTGACCCTATGTTTATTACCACTATTGTACATAACTTTCCAAATCAAATTCCCAAACAACTTATTACTACCATCAAATTATCTCTAGCTTGGGAAATTTGTCCTTGATTCTTTAGGACATGTCCATTCTAGGCATATAGGTCTTTTTTCATAGACCTATCCACCTAGAGCAACCGCATCCCATGCCAAATAATAGCTAGTTTATAAATTTATAAATATCTTTTTGGGTCTTCCTGTATGTTTCATAAGGTCGGATAAAGGAAATTGTCAAAAGGTTTTACTATAAATATAAATCGAATTTCATTCATTATTACTAGCTTAGCATTATCCATTGAGAATTTACACACTATTTCACATTGATAAAATATGTCATATTCTTCCCAAATTCAAAATCATTCACAAGGAGAAGCCATAAGCCAAAGTCTAAATTATCTCATTGCAAGTCAACATTTATCATTGTTGAGTATCAAATTAATATTTTTAGTTGCATACATATAGTTAAAAAGCACAATTTCATAGTCACTACAGGTGGGAGAAATACATGTAGTTTGATTTTTCTCCTTAGAGTATCTGGATATGTAGGTATTATTCAATCATCAAGGGGTGATTGGGTTCAACATATCCCATTATACCCCCTCTATTTTTGGAAGTTTTTACTCTTATGAAGACCCATAAGGTTTATAAATAAAAGAAGAGGAATATGGTGATATATACATGGCATAATCCAAATCTAAACATCTCATCCTGATTAGCAGACATATGAATAGAAGACAAAGTAGTTTATTTTATCATAGTCAATATATAAAAGTCCACAGTTAATGGACGTAGCCAACATGCCTTTTTTATAGGGAGCACAGTCTTGTCCAAGACTATTCTCATATTCTACCTTTGATAATTCACTATCAAATTTATATCTTTCTCTACTTTTTAATGTCAAATCTTAGTCATATTCAACTGAGATAAGTTCACAACCAAAAAACACAACTAGCCTATAATGTTGTCTAGGGAACGTGCTCCTATGTAGAAATAGTTTTACATAATGCCTCTAATCATACACTATAAAATTATTATTTTATGTTGGTTCATAGTTTCAAATATCATAAACAACCAACATAAAGTTATATTTAAGCTATAAACATTTTTTCATGGCATTTTCCTACAATAACATATTTCTATATATATCAATTCATAAAATCATACTTCTTTAAATTATATATCTTTAGCATTCTGATCTCTATCAATTTTTAACCTTATTAGATAAACATTTACATTGTTAAATCAAAAATAAGGTAAAATATATTGGTGAACTCATACATTTTAAAACATTGCTTGATTTTTTTATTTTTTTCTAGATTTTTAGCTAAATTATTTATTTTTAGACATAAAATTTTTTATCATCCTTTACTAAATATGATTGAGCATATCTCTAAGATTTATCTTTAGCCTCGGGGCTTCAGATTGAATCCCTGATTTCCTTGTACAAAAATATTCTTTGACTTTTAATTTCATTATTTCTTTTCTTGTTCTCTAGAAACTTGTTCTAATAGTTTTAAAACTCATATGAGTTGTATTTTTCAACAAAATGGTCTTAAATTTTAACTAAGCCATGTTGGAGGGGTAATTATCCAACACTCAAGCCTTTGGAAAACACTATGTATGGAGTCTAGTTTTTAGGTATCTCATGGTATATCAAAAACTCCTAGGTTTTTCACTTTTCAGCCATATGAAGCCTTTTAGTCATTTGGTTGTGTAGCAAACTAGTAAATGGTTATCCCTAGGAACTTACTTTCAACATAACCTAGAGATGAGATAGTTTGGCTCTGGGATAGTGAAATCCTTTTTAGTTAATTCCATTTAGACCATGTTCACTATTTACACATGTGATAAGTGTATTTGAGAGCCTACAAATCAAACACACCTTACCTAGTCACACCCATTAATATCCTTTATTTATTGGTATGATTGATTATTTTTTTTCATTAGGCTTGGTTTTTATCATTTTTTTTTTCAATTGGGTTAACAAATATAAGATGACTTCTAAATATTAAATACATAATGGTGTTCATGCTTTGTAATTCTTTCTTTCTAAAATTTTTATACCTTATTCTTGTGATAATGAATGGACTAATGCTCACACTTATATAATTATTGATGTTAATTATATCAAATAATAATATTATTATGAGTATTAGTATGGTCCTACTAACTAAAATCAAGAGTATTGGTATAATACTTAAGACTATAACAAAGAGGAAAATGAGCATTCTAAGTCAAAAATTAAAAATCCAACTTCCTTTATTCATCCCTTGTATTCTTTCTTTCATAAATTAGAAAAAAAAATAACATATTGATAATGAATATATTATTTCTCTTAATCTATCAAAAGGATCCAAATGTGAATAATCAATCATTATCACACCTATTTTACCTCTTAATTTTTATACTACACTACACCACATTAATCAATATAAACTAGAAAAGCATATCTCATGCATAAAAATGGAAAATAATATGAATGTGTGTGGTATTCCCTCTCTTTCTCTAAAAAATGTAGATGATGTAAATTCATATGATATTCCACATTATGTTTTAGAAATGGTTAAGGATTTACAAGACTTCAATAATATTTCTCCTCCCAATAAAATGATATATTATGTTTAAATATCTAATGACATTTCTTCCCTTTCTCTTAAAACATCAAAATATACAAATGAATGCAATGAACTATCTTCAAAGGTGGTATAATTTCTTTAGATGCACAAAGTAATGATAATTCAATATTATGCAAAGGTTCTAAATTTAGTCATACCATATCCATAACATTTGATTCTCACACTTCTGATGACTCTCAGTCTTATCCTAAGTCAAAATAATCTAATGAGATCAAATGTGATGTTATTCTTCCCATTAAAACTCAATGTGATAATATTACTATGATAAGCAAAGATTATAAATTAGGCATTGATTTTATCTCAAAATGCAATTGTAATCCATGCAATGATACTAGTCTTGACCCCCTCATATCAAGTTTTAAATTAAATGGTCAATTATAACCCATGAGTGAGCCTTTTAAAACCACTAATATTCCTATTACTCATATTACGTCCATGATGCATGTTATTGGTGATCTTAAAATATAATTACTTGATCTCCCTTTAGAAATTAGATCATGTTGTGTTAAAATTAAAGATAATGTTATTTTAGGACAACCCCTTACCCTATTTGCATATAAAAATTCATATCCAAAATACTTTTTTATGCCCATAATCCCATAGTTCAATGGTCATGGATATATTTGTGTTCATTTAACTCAATACACACTTTATTTTTGATAATGGGTAATGATGGATGTATTGTACTAAAATATTTGCATAGAATCCTCATAAGAGATGTCTCAAATGGTTTTATATTCTATATAATGGATTCTTACCTAATTTAAAAATATTAAAAGATGCATTCCTATCAAATTATCACAAACACATGGCCTAAATTCACATTGGAACATCTCCAAGGGTTGAAATAGGGACATTATGTGCTTAAAAATATTCCATTTTATTATTTGAGACTAATTTTCATTCCTTAACATATCAATCCTCAGATTTATAAAATAAATTCAACTTCATTATAGGTCTTTTGTCTCCACTTAAATAAATATCCATGCATAAACCTTATATTTATTTTAAATACTTATATATGCTTGTGTTAAATTATGCATGTGATCTAAATTATAAAACACATAAGGTTACTAATCCAATGGATTTAAGACAATCTTCACCCAAAAAAGAAGTTACCAATAAAAGGATAAAATCAAACTTCATCTCTACAAAAGAAAAGAGTTAGTTATAATTTCTCATAAAAATGATGAATCAATAAAAAAACTTGTAATCAAGGAATATTAAGTCAAGGTTCTAAAAACAATTTAAAAAAAAATACAAAGCACTCTTAATGTAAATAAATATAACTTCAAAGAGAGTAAACCACTTAAGTTTGATCATTTCAAAGATCAACCACATGATATTATATGAACATTATTAGTTGAGAAGTTATTCACTCTCCTTCCTAATTTCTATCATCCTCCTCATTGAATTGAATACATAAAAGTAAATTTATTTTGCACTTATCATGATATTAATAGACTTGAGATAATAAATGTTATACATTACGAGAAAATATTACACAACTTGAAGATAAAGGAATTATTATATATATAAAAAAAATGAACTTAAAGGATATTATGGAAAAATATAAAGTTACATCTAACCTTACACAAACATGGATACCAAATCAAAAATACCAAGCTTCAGATTAAAAATATGTGTAACATCCCCATAGAGATTCACTAGAATAATGCAATAAAAAAATTAAAATATTTACACAACACTTATTATTTCATTATATTACACCACGAGAATATAATTAGTGATCTTAACATACTAACTAAGCATATTAAACATAAGTAAACATGTAGCATTAATAGTTACTGATCACTAGCATCTTATGTCACATAACATAACTGCATAAGGAAAGTAATCATAATAAAATATAGCCATGATTGGTATAATAATATAGACATTTTTGTTAGTGTATATAAATTAATCAATTACAATTCCAATGGAATTATGCCTCAACATAACTACAATAATAGATATAATGCTCCATAGAGCTCGAGTCACTCTAACTCCTGTATCTCTAATAATCACAAGTGTAGTCTCTGAGAAGTATTGAAGTAGAGAGGGAGAGCATCATCGGAATGATTTTCCACACCAACCATGAACCATCGATCCCCCATACAATCCTCTAAATAGGGAATGTCCCTCCCTTCATAGATGGGTAGATAGTGATGGTGCAAGAATCTCAAGAGACATGCTAGTACCCATGTGATATAATATGTCTACTACATAATGTGTACCATAAATAAAATATGTTCTAACATGATATCACACAAGCATGTAAATAATAAATATGAAAAACAATGTATATCTAAACATCACTTTGGCTAAACTTTTCAAATAGCTATTGATCTCTAAGATCAGTCAAATTCATACACACCACTTAATCAGATTACCTTCATCTGGCATTGGTGGTGCTAAGTAAGATAGTTAAGTTCATCTCACTACTTAATTAGTACCGGAAATGCAAGATTTGGTTAGCATATATATAACCAAAAGATTCATACAAATTATTTATACTAGCAAGTATAAAACATGCTAAATACATGAATAATCATAATACATACATTTAATCCATCAAATGTTTGAATGAATCTCTACTATATTATTTTTCATAATAATAAATAGAATTAAAAGTAAGTTTAATTACCAATCGGGTAAAATATAAACTTAGACTGTTTTACTAAAATATTCAAGTGAATTCACTTGTTTTTACAACTAACAATATCATAATATATTGTTCATTTTACTCTTTTACCAAACAGTGGTCTTATATAATCAAAATATCAATTACTCATATACAAACACACAATCTTTAATTTTATGAAATTCAAAATTATTTTAGGAGTCTTTTATGCATATAATAAGAGTTCCCTATCTATTGGAATTTTGTGACTTAATTTTCTAGTCACATCCAAATTATAGGCATGTATCCCAATTTATAAATATAAGCTATATATGTATATGAGAACCTAAGTTCTCATATAGGTATATTTTTTATATTTATACATCGTGCATATTATATACCCCATAATATATAATTTAATACATAATTATTGTTTTGACCCATTAACAATACCTTTTAGTCTAAATCATAACGTTATATGAGAAAAGCTTTAAAGAATCAAATAGGGTTTCAATATTTCCACAACCCTTATTTTTACTTATTTAACAAAAAAATATAATTTTAATTAGGCTCAATTTATTTCCTAATTCCATTTCTTTGTTATTTCCCAAATTTAAGTTATTTTATGTTAATCTAAGTTATCAATAAATAGAGGATAATAATCAACAAGCCTTAACACAATGTTTTACATTTCCTAATTAAGTCAATTGCTCATATTTTTCCAATCTAACATTGACTCATTCAAATTCATAAGTTCAAAGCTTTAGAAGTCAAATTCACTATATATAAAACTACCATGTTTTAATCTCAAAATTCATAGTCCATATATTCTCTATTCAACATTTTTTAAACTCATAGTTTATTTATAAATATACATAGTAAATTCATGTATATATATTTCCTTATTGTATTATATACATATTCACATAGTCCATCCATATATACATAAACTCGTAGTGTTTTATATCTATCAACAAGTTTGTTTGTATATACACACACTCATAGTGTTTAAAAAAATGACTAGTGTTCAATCTATTAACATAATCTCATAGTTCTGTATGTTAGATATAAACACAGAGTATATATAACTATATATACTAGTATTTTTAATGTAGTCAGTTATATATACATTTATAGATACCATGTTCCACTTTTAAGGTTATGTAGCCCTAACATTATATTATGTTCATATGTAATCACAGTTTCATGTATATACATAGTCCCTATATTCCATTTAATTAATAAAATATAGTTGATGTATACATATATTTGCATTATCCCAAATGTCTCAAGCTCACTACAACATATGTATATATGTTGGTTTATGTACCATAGTTATCATTGGGTATATTAACCCCTAAATATTCATAACTAAATATTTACATATAAATCTTTTTATGGAACCATCTAATTATTATCTAGGGTTTATAAAATAATATGCATTATCCATATAGATATGTGTGCCCTAATTTCAAATTTACCTAAGTCACAGTTATATATATACATTGTTTAATGTTATACTTTTGCAATCAACTTACCTACACAATAACCCTGAAATCGACAGTCATACTAAATGTTACATTATGTTTTTCCTTTTTAATGTCCCTCTTTCTCTTCTACGACTTGCCTCTTATCCTATTCTCCTCACCAACCTCTTTCCATTAAAAGTTTGCATGCCACTATTTATTCTAGTTCATAGTCCATGCATATCCCAAATTTTTCTTTAAACTCAACTAATCCATAATTAACTTCCATTAAACATACCAAAAATCCCTAATCTTTCTCTTACTCAAACTTTCCTCCATTTTATTAAGCATTGACTTTTTTTAAAACTTCTTGCATGATCTCGACTACATTACATGCCCAAGTATTCCACTAAACAAATCCACTTTAATCATTCTTTAAAATGATAACTAATAATTTTAAATCTCAACGTAGTCTATGCATGACAATCAAAGACTAGGCTTAAATTTCTAGGATAGTATTTAGGATAATGCAACTTCCCTTATAAATAAATAAAGGTAACTCAAATATCAATAATAGCAAGATTAATGTTCTAAAATGTTATAAAGACATTTTTCTAGTCTATATAAAATAGTAATTAGATATCTTTTATTAGATTTGTGTTCCCATAATCATACACAAACATGAGTAAAGTAACCTTATTTAATCATATTGAAACATTAAATAATAAATCTACATATAATATACAAAATTCAATCACATATAAGATTTATTCTCTATCTATGTAATAGCATTTAAAACATGAAAATTCTAATGTCTAACTGCACTTACAAAATTTACTAACTCTAACAATCCAAACACACAATGCATATAACATATTAAAATCCAATGTGGTGTGTACATGGGTTTAGCAATTCTTCAATCATCCTTCACCATCTCCATTTATGCCACCCTCCCTGATGATGCTCTCCCTCCATCATGCTCTGAGAGATGAACTCTCCTGCATCCAACTCATGACAAGATGGTAGTTAGTCAAAGACATCATGATATATAACATAAACAATGTTATAGAAATAATGTAACATACTCATTATGTACATAATTCATAATTAGACAACTTATAATAATAAATTCATTAAATTTAAATAACATACATCTGTCCCATAATAGCATATGACTTAAAATTTAGTTAAAATTTAATAAATGAATTTCACAACCATAATAATCCTTGGATAATTAGGTAAATCAGTTTACTGAGAAAATTGGGATGTAAAATCCTTCCCCCTAAAATTGGTCATCCTCTTGATGACACGTATTCATGCAATAGTTCTGAATAACAAACAAAGCTTAATAAGTATCTAGCATTTAATCAAGAAAACAAATGTGTAAATAGCTTGTAGAACTCATCATAGTCCTCCTAAGTAGCACTATCCTCAGAGTATTGGTCCCATAAGACCTTGCACTGTGACACTTCTCTATTATGCAAATGAATTTTTCAAGTTTCAATTACTTTAATTGGTTCTACCATGACCACCCTAGGATCTAAAACCTATAAATAATTCCAATCCAACACATGCAAAAGATCAGCTATATACTTTTTAAGATAAGATACATGGAAGGTATTATGCAATAGAGTTAGGGTTGGTGGCAATACAAGCCTATACACTATAGGATTGACCACTTATAAAACCTATAAGGGTCCCACATATCTCGATGAAATTTTTGTTGACTTCCTAAATTTAATCAAGCTCTTTTGTGACTTCACCTACAAAATTACTTTGTCACCTACTAAAAATTGCCTAGCATTTCTCTTCAAATTAGCATAGTTCTTCTACCTATCATTGGCCTTGACCAATATTTACCTAATTATTCTAACTTGATCTTCTATTTTTTTAAGCATCGAAGGTCCAAAGACTACCTATCATTCAACCTATCCCAACTGATTGGTGTCTTGCACCTTCTCCCATAAAGCACTTTAAATGGTGCCATCTTCAAAGCAGATCAAAATGAGTTTATGTATACAAACTCAACCAATGGAAGATATTCTTCCCATTTTTATTTTTTATCCCTATAATACATATGAATAATATCCTCTAACACCTCATTAACTCACGTAGTTTGTTTGTCAATCTATGGGTGATATGCAATATTAAAGTTTAGTTATGTACCCAAAGCTAAATTCAAAATTAACCAAAATATAGAAGTCATTCTTAGATCACAATATGAAGTGATATTCTCTATAAAAACATGTAATTGATACACTTCCTTTATGAATCTCTTCATAAGAGTTGGTGCATCATCTATCAAATTACCTAGTATAAAATGTGTTGACTTGGTTAGTTTATCAACTACGACCAAGATCATATCATGTTTGTTTCATGATAATGGTAATCCTTGGGAAAATTCCATATTTATCACCTACCATTTCTATCCTAGTATGTCATGTGGATATAATAATCTATCCAGAAGTACAGGTTTAGGTTTCACTCATTGACATTCCAAACAATGTGACACAAAATCTATTGCATCTTTCTTGATACCTTTTAAGAAATAACGTGGTCTAAGCTCTTTCATTAACTTGGTTACTTTTGGATATCCTAAATATGGGGAATTGTGCATCTCCTTTAGCATTGTGTTCCTTAGATTCTCTTGATCTGGCACATACATCATTCCATTATATCATATAACACCATCACTCTCTAAGTTTTGTCCTTTATACTTAGGATTCTGAGCATTATTAGACAAAAATTTACTAACTTGATTATAAAATTTGTGTTTTGGTGATAACTTGATCACACAATCCTTGAAATTACTCCTGATAGTAGCCATAGCTTCTATGTACCTTTTACAAGTTAAGGCATCAACTACTCTATTTTCCTTGCCTTTTATGTAATTGATATCAAAGTCATAGTAAGATAAAAACTCTAACTACTACCTCTGATGATCATTCAAATTTGGTTGGGTGAAGATGTATTTGAGTCCCAAGTTATCAATCTTGAGTTCAAATGGTTTTCCCAATAAATAATGTCTCCAAACTTAAAAATCATGAATAATTATTGCTAGTTCAAGATCACGAGGGGAATAATTTACATCATAAGGCTTCATCCTCCTTGACTCATAATCTAATACTGTATGTCCTGCATAAGGAATCATCCTAGTCCATCCTTAGACATATCTATGATCACTAAAAATTGACCATTGGGATCAAGAAATCTTAACACTAGTGTTGAGGTAAGCTTTCTTTTTAATTTCTAAAAATCTACTTTGCACTTATTTGACTAGATAAAACTTTGATTTTTATGTTACAAAGAGGTAATCGGATTAACTATCTTGGAAATTTTTGAAATAAATTTCTTATAACATCCCACTAGTCCCATGAAACTTATTACATCATGGATATTCATTGGTGTCATCAACTCCATAATGTCTCTTATCTTAGTCAAATCAATAGAAATGTTGTCCACTAATATAATATGTCCTAAATATTGCACTTTCTTTTGGAAAAATGTGCACTTGTACAATTTTCCATATAGCCTATACTTTCACAAACATTACAAAACTAGATCTAGTGTTAAATATGTTCTTATTCATCCTTAGACTATATAATAATGTCATCTAAAAATACCAAAACAAAATGATCTAAGTAATCTCTAAACACACTATTCATGAGATTCATGAATTTTGTGGGTGCATTCATCAACCCAAATGGTAACACTTTAAACTCATAATACCCATAGTGAGTTCTAAATGTCATTTTTAAAATATCCTCATCTTTTATTATTAAATGATGATATCCATCTCTAAGATCATCGGAGGAAATACCATTACTTCTCGCATCTGATCAAAAATATCATCTATTCAAGATAGTGGATACATGTTCTTTGTTAAGCATGGGATATACTAAGAGGGGAGTGAATCAATATATCATATATCTTATAAAACTTTCCCTTAATCAAATTCCACCTAACCAAACATTCAAGATATGCAATAAAATTGAAATAATAAACACCACACAAGATAGAGAGAGACACCAGATTTAACATGGAAACCCAATATGGGAAAAACCACAGAGAACAATCTCAAGTATATGAA
The DNA here is from genome assembly GCA_037957365.1 of Torreya grandis. Taxonomy (NCBI): domain Eukaryota; kingdom Viridiplantae; phylum Streptophyta; class Pinopsida; order Cupressales; family Taxaceae; genus Torreya; species Torreya grandis. The sequence continues at coordinate 3,871,998 of JARHVA010000696.1, forward strand.
TGAGCACCAAATCAAATAATATTCACAATCACCAACTTGCAAGAGCACCAACCCCTTTGCTAAGCACTAACATAGCAACAATTCATGAGCACCAACCCATAGGAGCACCAACCCCTTTGTATATACCACATAACTATCTCTCAATGTTGTTATCTCAACAAATGATAGTTCATTATAATATCTCTTTCTTCTCTCTCACCTTGTTCTTCTAAGCTAGATATAACAAATACAAATCATATTCATCTCTCACAAATGCTCTTCTAAGTTATATATTACTATCTCAAATCAAACTTTATCTCCCATTTTACAAATGGCTTCTCAAGCTTTTATTTATAGATTTCCAAATGATCTTTGGCCTTCCCATTTTGTGACCTTTCAATCCTCATGGAAAATGGTTCCAAACTTGCATGAACCTTCATATCCTTCCATTTGAAAAATCATGTGGTGACCCTTCATGAGCAAAAGTGTCCTTCCCTCTTTTGTCTTTACCTTGGTGACTTTTCAAATTCCTCAAAGTGTCCCTTCATGAGAAATTGTGCCCTTCCTCTTTCCCATTCTTCTTTTGTCTTTACCTCGTGACTCTTTGAATTCTCCATGAGCCCTTCTTTTGTCTTATATGCAACCAAAAATATATTCGTTAATATTAAATAAATATTAACACACATTAGCCAAGATATAACTATTATAAACATCATTAAATGCAATGGGGCCTTTATCACCAATAATGCTAGACCTTTGACATCAATGACAATATTTCCAATAATCTCCCCCTTTATGCTTGATGGAAACCTCAATCCTAAGACTGACACATCTTAAATCCTACACATACTATCATCTAAAAACATACAGTAACTCCCCCTTATTGTAACAACTTGTACCTATTCCCTGTACCTATTTATGCACTTGTACATGTACTTATTATTCTCCCCCTTTAACATCAATGGCAAAGGGCATACCTGGAGCTAAAACTTAGCTCCCCCTCAACTGATATTAAACCACAATGGTAGGAAGTAATAGAAATTACTCCCAACTCCTCTTTTAGATCATTGAATGTGTCCTTTGATCGTGCCTTTGAGAAGATATCTGATAATACATATAAATTATTGCCTATCCTTTGAGCATCTGCAATCAACTCACTTGAATATTTTATTCTAATCTCACAACCTTATACATAAAACTTTAATGTGTATCCCTGATCACATATTTGACTAACACTTAATATATTATGCTTAAGACCTTTTACATATAAAACATTCTTAGTCTTGGTTCTATCATTATCCAAACTCAAAGTACCTTTTCTAACTATCCTGGTAGTGGTTTTATCTCCAAATTTCATTGTGTCACCATTGATCTTCTTTAGATTTTTGAATTTACTCTTGTCTCCTATCATATGCCTTGAACATCTGCTACCAATGAACCATGGCTGATCTTCATTTCTTACATTCAAAGCTGTCTGCACCAACATAGAATCTTCAAGTATTTTCTTCTGCCAAGAACATGTCTAAACCTTCTTCTTAATGAATGGAGCCTTGAAACTCTAGTCCTTCTTGACTAACTTGAACATTCTTCTACAGTACCAAGCTATGTGTCTAAATTTGTTACACTTGTAACAAATTATGGCCTCTTCATCCAAGCTTGATAGAGGAGCAAAAGAGTTGTAGCTTCAGCTTGACTCTACATGACTTTCCTTTTCCTTATTTGTGAGACTATTAGCTCTTTTTCTACATTCTAATTTCTTGTGACCATATCCATTACAATAAAAATAATAACCATAAAAATATGACCTATTTGTGTATCTCTGACCTGATTGCCTTTTATAGCTTTGTTCCCTCCAGCCTTCTTTGTTTGAAATGTCCTTTGTATTCTTCACTTCTTCCCTTGTTTCCTCTTTTGTAAGAGCTTCAACATAGCTCTTTTTATTTTCAAATCCAATACCTATTTTATCTAAATTTTCCTTTTGTCTCTCTAATATCTTATTCAATATGTTAGTGATATCCTCAAATTTTGAATCACTAACTACTTTATCATTGACTATTTTCTCAATGTCTTCTTTTAAAGAGGAAATTTCAATAACATACCTTTCACATTCTTTTCTTACTTTTTGCAACTATGTTGTCAGAACTTCTTCATTTTTATTGGATTCTTCCAAGTGTGTTGTTATATCATCAATTATTTACTTTGACACCTTTTCATTTTTCTCAATCTGGCGCTTCAATCTTTGATTCTTCTTCTCAATAGCTTCTAACTCTTCTAGGGCACAAATGAGTTCTCCTTCTAGATTCACTTCAGCTTCCTCCTCTTCTTCTTCTTGATCATCTATACTTTTTCTTATAGAGGCATCTTCATGTATGGCCATGAATAGAATCTCTTCTTCTTCTGAATCACTGACTCCACTATCTTTAGCTAAGCTAGGATCTTTAGAATAAAAGCTCTTCTTCTCGAATCCCTTCTTGAATTTACCTTTGAAATTTTTCTTATATGTAGACTTTCCTTCATCATCATCATTACCCTTATTTGGTAATTTAGCTAAAAAATGTCCAATCTTTCCATAATTAAAACATTTAAATGGCAATTTTCCTTGATATTTACATGTTCCCCTTTTCGGCTTGTGAATGAAAAGAGCTTCATTGTCATCTTCATCATCATTAGAACTATCACTTGATTCTTGAATCTTAGCTTTATCTTTCTTTGATGTCTTTAAAACTGCTTCTCTCTTTGAGGGTTTATCTTGTTCAATCCGCATCTCATATGTCATGAGTATACCATGAAGTTCATCCATCTTTAACTTGGCTAAATTCTTCATCTCCTCGATTATCGAAACCTTTGCATCATATCTCATTGGTAGAGATCTCAAAACCTTTTGTACCACCATTGACTCTTCCAATGTTTCTCCAAGACCTTGAGTATGATTTACTATTTGATTAACTTGTAAAAGATAACTTGTTATATCTTCTTCTTCTTCCATCTTCAAACTTTCAAACTATCTTCTAAAAGTTTGAAGCTTAGTTTGTTGAACCTTTCCATCACCTTTGTAAATATTCTCCAGTTTTACCCAAGTTTCATGAGCAGATTTACATTACATAACTTTAACAAATTTAGATTTACATAAACCACATAAAATAATATTTAAAGCTTTAGCATTACATTCACTTACCTTCTTTTTTGTTGGAGTAATTACAAGTGTCTGTGAACCTTCATATTCCTCCACCATTACTTGCCATATGTTGAATCCAAGGGCCATCAAATAAGTCCTCATTCTTATGCTCCAAAAATCATAATTTATCCCATCAAATAAAGGGGCCTTATTTATATAAAATCCTTCATGTGATCCAGCCATTGTGCTTTCCCGATCTACCTTCAAGCTATAAAACTTTTTCAAAAGGAACCTGCTCTGATACCAATTGTTAAGCATGGGATATACTAAGAGGGGAGTGAATCAGTATATCATATATCTTATAAAACTTTCCCTTAATCAAATTCCACTTCGCCAAACATTCAAGATATGTAATAGAATTGAAACAATAAACACCACACAAGATAGAGAGAGACACCAAATTTAATGTGGAAACCCAATGTGGGAAAAACCATGGAGAACAATCTCAAGTATATGAATGATCACCAACTCAAATAATATTCATAAGCACCAACTTGTAGGAGCACCAACCCCTTTGCTGAGCACCAACATAGCAACAATTCATGAGCACCAACCCATAGGAGCACCAACCCCTTTGTGTATACCACACAACTATCTCTCAATGTTTCTATCTCAACAAATGATAGTTCATTACAATATATCTTTCCTCTCTCTCACCTTTGCTCTTCTAAGCTAGATATAACAAATACAAATCATATTCATCTCTCACAAATGCTCTTCTAAGCTAGATATTACTATCTCAAATCAAACTCTATCTCCCATTTTACAAATGGCTTCTCAAGCCTTTATTTATATCTTTCCAAATGACCTTTGGCCTTCTCCTTTTGTGACCCTTAAATCCTCATGAAAAATGGCACCAAACATGCATGACCCTTCATATCCTTCCATTTGAAAATTCATGTGGTGACCCTTCATGAGCAAAAGCATCCTTCCCTCTTTTGTCTTTACCTTGGTGACTTTTCATCTTCCTCAAAGTGTCCCTTCATGAGAAATTGTGCCCTTCCTCTTTTGTCTTCACTTGGTGACTCTTGGAATTCTCCAAGATGACTCATCATGGGAAAATGCATCCCATTCTTCTTTTGTCTTTACCCCGTGACTCTTTGACTTCTCCATGGCCCCTTCTTTTGTCTTATATGAAACCAAAAATATATTCATTAATATTAACACACATTAGCCAAGGTATAACTATTATAAACATCATTAAATGTAATGGGGGCCTTTATCACCAATAATGTTAAACCTTTGACATCAATGACAATATTTCCAACAGTTCTTGATGCTTACCTTATTCAATATCCTATCATTAATGCAAATTCAAAGAGTGTCATCCTTATTCTTCACAAAAATAACTAGTGCACCCCATGGTGATACACTTAGTCTGATCAACCCTTTGAATAATAATTTTTGAAGTCGTGCCTTGGTTGTCACTCTATATGGATCCTTGAACTGAGGTTTTAACCTTGGTTTGAAATCAATAGAGAAATCAAACTCCCATTTAGGAGGTAATCTTGGTAATTCCTCTAGAAACACATCATGGAAATTTCTAAGGAAAAGAAAATCTTCAATTATTGGTTCCTTAGTTTCCTCCATTTCATTTATCTTGATGATAAATGTTTTGCATCCTTTACCTTGTGCCTTCTTGAGTTGCATTGTAAAAATATGCCTAAGCCTTAACTCCTTTTTCTCACCCTAAATTAGTATCTAATTTCCAAAATCATTAATAAACTTAACCCTTTTTTGATAGTAGTCAACCTTGGCTTTATGCTTTGCAATCTAGTTGACCCCTAGGATTACATCATATGACCCTAATGGTGACACATAAAGATCCACAACCATTGTGAATTATGAAAATCTAATTTCCACTTCAATTAAACACTTGTCAATTTGGACCTTAGAATAATTCCCATATTATACTGACCATGTATTTTCCATTACACCAACTTTTCTAGACAATTTATTTAGAATTCTAGGAGCTATAAAACATTACATAGCCCTTGTATCTATCAAAATGGAAACTAGATGTTCAAAAAAAATACTTGATAGTTTTATGAGTGAAGGTTAGAATTTGGCTTATCGATTATCAATGATCATGTGAATATGTTGTTGAAAATTTCCTTGCTAAGGGGCAAAACCTTTGTTCCTTAACTTATCTTGGGTACATTCATGTGCAAAATTATCACCTCCATAAATAAAGCAACCTCTTGGTGGTACCTTCCTATCAGATTGTTGGTTTTCCTTGAAACCAATTTTAGAACCATTACCTAGTTTCTTACTACCTAAGCCACTATTGAATCTAGTATTATAACTCTTGAACTAAGTTTTGGAGTCTCCACTCCTCTACTTCCAATTTTTCTTCTTGAAAGTTGGATTTAAACTTCCAAACTTTTTCTTAAACTTGTCCCTAACCTGAGCAAGAGATTTCAACTTGTGTTCTTGCTTTACTACTTTCTCAAAGACTTGGTCAATGGTAGATGGTCCATGAACATCCACTTCTCCACTAATTTTGGGTTTTAATCCCATGATGAACTTCCAAATATTGAACCTCTCATTTTCCTGATACTAAGGTACATATTTTAGAAGTTTGGTGAACTGTTCCCAATTCTCATTCACCAATAATTCTCCATTTTTTAGATTTTGAAAATAAGTAATATTCTATTTTAAAATCATTTTGGAAGCCATTGTGATCTAAATAATGTCACAAACTACTCCCAAGTGGTGGTGGTCAAATTCAGATTCATTTTCAACTTCTTGTTGGTCCACCATGTAGTTTTTTCTCCACTCAAATGATAAGCTCCCCAAATGGCTTTGGTGACCTCTAAGTAGTTTCAAATCTATAAATAGTTCTCCATTTTATTCAACTGTGCTTTAGCTCCATCTCCCATAATAGTTTTATCAAACTTATGTGGATTCACCTTTTTCATATCCCTTGCCAATTCTATGACTACATGTGTTCTTGTGTCTTGAGGCACTTCCTCGTGTCTCTTCTCTTGAGGAATTTCATGTATAGTAGGATAATCTTTAGGATCATCCTAATGGGCTTTCTCCTCATGTCCATGAATTTCTTACTCCAAGGCTATAATTTTGTCCCTAGTCTCATTCATGGCTATAATAATTTGATCTAATTTTGTTGCTTGTTCAGTATCAAATTGGTTAGGATCAAATAAAGGGTTATTATCATTGACATTCAAAGAACCATCTTCTAATCCTCTTGTTCATACCATTATTCATTTTGATAATAGAAGAATATGAAAATAGTAGTGGAATCATTATGTCTTAGAGTTTAAGTCACAGTGTTGATACCACAACATAGCATCCCTATGGGAATTTACTAGAATAATGCATTAAAAAAAGCAAAATATTTACACAACACTCATTATTTTATTAAATTACACCACGAGAATTTAAGTAGTGATCTTAACATACTAACTAAGCATATTAAACATAAGTAAACTTGTAGCATTAACAATTATCAATCACTAGCATCTTATGTAACACAACATAATTACATAAAGAAAGTAATCATAATAAAATCTAGTCACGGTTGTTACAATAATACATCCACTATTATCAATATATAAAAATCAATAAACTAGAATACCAATGGCATTATGCCTCAACATAAAAACAATAATAGATATAATGCTCCATAGAGCTTGAGTCACTCTAACTCCTATATCACTGATAATCTCAAGTGTAGTCTTTAATAAGTACTGCAGTGTGGAGGGAGAGCATCATCTAAGCACTTTTTCACACCAATCATAGACCATCGTTCTCATGCATAATACCCAAATAGAAAATGTTCATGGATGGGTAGATAGTGACGGTGTGAGAATCCAAAGAGACATGTTAGTACTCGTGTGCTATAAGATTTTTACTACATGATGTGTACCATAAATAAAATATGTCTTAACATGATATCGCATAAGCATGTAAATCATACGTATGAAATGATAATGTCTATCTAAACATTTCTTTGACCATAGTTTTCAAAGAGTTATTGATCTCTAAGATCAGTCAAATTCATACACACCACTTGATCAAAGTACATTAATCTAGCATTGGTGGTGTTAAGTATGCTAGTGAATTCTATTTTGTTGCTTAGTTAGTACTAGCAATTCAATATTTGGTTAACATATATAACCAACATATTCATATAGATTATTTCTACTAGTAGGTATAAAACATGCTAAATATAGGAATAATCATAATACATACATTTAATCCATCAAATGTATGCATGAATCTCTACTATATTATTTTTCATAATAATAAATAGCATAACAAGTTTAATTACCAATCACATAAAATATAAACTTAGACTGTTTTACTAAAATCTTTGAATAAATTCACTTGTCTTTACAACTAAAAATATCATAGTATATTGTTCATTTTACTCTTTTAACAAACAACAGTCCTATATAATCAAAATATCAATTACTCATATACAAACACAAATTCTTTCATTTTATGAAAATTAAAATGATTTTAGGAGGCTTTTATGCATATAATAATAGTTCCCTATCTATCAAAATTTTGTGACTTAATTTTTTGGTCACATCCATAATTATAGGCATGCATCCCATTCTATAAATATAACATATATATGTAGGTTATATGTATATTTTGTATATTTACACATCGTGCCTCAACACTAAGTTCATTACTTGATTTAACTATTTCATTTACCTAGCTCTAGAATTTTAGGTCATGATTGTGGATGGTGGTACCATCAACTATTATAGAAAATTCCATATTATTAATCTTGATATAGGAGAATACCTGTTAGATTCTCCTATATTTTATACTCCAGTGAGAGGGGCTAACATTATTCTAGGACTTAAATGTCTCACCATGTTAGGCACTATCAAGAAGAAGAATCAAACCAGATTTCAATATTTACCCAACCCTTATTTTTACTTATTTAAAAAAAAGATATAATTTTAATTAGTCTCAGTTTCTTTCCTAATTCTATTTCTTTTTTATTTCCAAAATTTAAGTCATTTTACGTTGATTTGATTTATCAAAAAACATAGGATAATAATCAACAAGCTTTAACACAATGTTTTATGTTTTCTAATTAAGTCAATTGCTCATATTTTTCCATTTCAACATTGACGCATTTGACTTCATAAGTTCATAGCTTTAGAAGTTGAATTCACTATATATAAAATTGCCTTGTTTTAATGTCAAAAATCACAGTCCATATACTTTTTATTCAACATTATTTGAAATCATAATTTATTTATAAATATACATGGTCCATTCATGTGTATATATATTACCTCACTATATTATATACATATTTGCACATTCCATCCATATATATAAACTTGTAGTGTTTTATACCTATCATCAGGTTCATATATATATATATATATATATATACACTCATAGTGTTTAAAATAATGACTAGTGTTCAATCTATTAACATAAGCTCATAGTTCTATATGTTAGATATAAACACAGAGTATATATATAAATATATATACTATTTGCATTTTCAATGCTCTCAGTTATATATACTTTGTTCCACTTTTAAGGTTGCATAGCCCTAACATTATATTATGTTCATATGTAATCACAGTTTCATAAATATACACAGTCCCTATATTCCATTTAATTGATAAAATATAGTCAATGTATACATATATTTTCATTATCCCAAATGTCTCAAGATCACTACAACATATGTATATATATTGGTATATGTAACAAGTTATCATTGGGTATATTAACCCCTAAATATTCATAACTAAATATTTACATAGAAATCCTTTGTGAAACCATCTAATTGTTCTCTAGGGTTTATAAAACAATACACACAGTCCCTATAGATATATGTGCCCTAATTTCTAATTTACCCAAGTCACAGTTATATATATACACTATTTAATTTTAAATTTTCACATTCAACTTACCTACACAATAACCCCCAAATCGATAGTCATCTTAAATGTTAGAATATCTTCCACATAAGGTATTCAGACATTATTTTTGTATAAACAATAGTTTTGTATTATGTCCATATACTCCATAATTTATTTACCTATCTAACTGAGTATCTATATAATAAGCTTAAAAATAATGAGTCTTAAATTATATCTAAATATTGAACTATTTCTTCCAGGTTATAATTTTTCTTGAGCTATGGCTTTAATTTGTTACCTAAAACAACTTTATTTAACCCCACAATTTGAACATACAACCAAATCTAGTTTAAATTCTTAAGATTTAGAGGATGACATATTATCTCTATGGATGGCTAAGTCATCCACAAGTCTAATCTTGTATCCCTATGAAAATATAAAATTCATTTTCTAAACCCTTATACTTTAAACCATACATAGAATTTCTAAAAATAGAATAGAAAATAACATTACCAACCTCTAGATTTCACTTCCAAAATTGAAACTAAATTAGAATTTATTCTCCTTCATGCTATGTACTTTTCCTTCTCTTCTTCTATGTCCCTCTTTCTCTTCTATGACTCACCTCTTATCCTATTCTCCTCACCAACCTCTTTCCATTTAAAATTTGCATGCCACTATTTACTCCAGTTCACAATCCATGCATAATCCCAATTTTTTCTTTAAACTCAAATAATCCATATTTAACTTCCATTAAACATGCCAAAAATCCCTAATCTTTCTCTTACTTGAAGTTTATTCCATTTTATTAATCATTAACTTTGTTTTAAAAAATTTGCATGATCAACTATGTTACATGCCCGAGTATCCCACTAAACAAGTCCACTTGAATCATTATTTAAAATGACAACTAATAGATTTAAATCTCAACGTAGTCTATGCATGACAATCAAATACTAGGCTTAGATTTTTAGGATAGTATTTAGGATAATTCAACTTTCCTTAACAAATAAAGGTAATTATCTCTTTATTAAAAAGATAGACCAATCAATTATTAATTATTACAAGAAAATTATTTAATTCATCTTTGGTGTATATAGGTTATATATGTCTTTTGTTATTTTAATAGCTTTCATATATTTATATTCTCAAATATCCATAATATCAAGCTTAATGTTCTAAAACATTATAAAGACATTTTTCTAGTCTATATAAAATAGTAATTAGATATCCTCTATTAGATTTATGTTCATGTAATCATACACAAAAATGAGTAAAGCAACCTTATATAATCATATTGCAACATTAAGTGTTGGATGTTTGTCAATGATGTCTCGAAGGTGACCAAGGATGTTGATGAGGTGTCATGTGTGCTAAAATGATAATGACAAAGTGTGCTTAAATGTTCTTATATAGTTCTCCAGTATTTAACTTAGATAGGCAATTGATGGATGTTATTGATAGTATGGACATGTTGTATAGACCCTATGGGGTGTTATGAGTGCTTGAAGTACTTCTAAAAGTGAATGAAATTCATTAGAGCAATCATATGAGTGTTTATGCTCAAGTAGTCATCTTGACAAATAAATATATGCAAGCATATTGATGATGTCATATTTCACACATATGAAAGTTTAAATATAATATTGATATATGGATATATTCTCCTATGTGAGGAGATCATATGGTTCAAATTTTAGGTCATGAGGTTGAGCTTAGAAAAAATTATTAAGGTGCAAATTTGGCCTTCCAGGTAGAGTTTTACTAAGTTCCCATACTTAGCCAAATTTTCAAGAAGAGATATATGGTGAGCATTTAATCTGACCAAACAAATATCTAATGGTGAGTGTATGATTGTACAAAGATCTAACAACAAGCATCTAATTTGATAGACAAAGATCCAATAGTGGGCATTTGATCACGCAACTAGAGATCAACAATGTGCATTAAGTCAATAAGTCAAAGGATGCTCAAATTGCACATAGATCTACAAAGTGGCACAAACACATTGACTGAATGGTTTAAGGTGTGTAAATGGCACATAGAGTTACCAAATGTCATAATCATGGGAGCTTAGATCGAAGATCAATAGTGAGTATTGCAAGGTAAATACCACACTACTCCTAAGGAAATCAACACTTTGAATTTGTTAAAATTTGATAGAGAATATGAGATGAGGTCAAAGTGTCTATTTTTTAATGTTTACATAGTGACCATTGGCATTTAAATTTAATAAAGGAAAAACTAGTGCTCAGAATTTTGCTTATATCTTTTGATCTAGGACAAGTTTTGAAGGTGATGTAAAAACAAAAGTTGAAGAGGACTTCAAGGTGCATCCAAATACATTGGTTAGAAGGTTTGAATGTTTGTATAGTCAAATATAATTAGCTCTAAATTTTATTACGTGTTTGACCATGTTCTGCAAGTGAGTCGAGAAGGAAAATTGAGTTCTTGATAGTGTCTTGATGTTTCAAGATGAACTATCTATTGAAGAGTGTTTTAGACTCTATGAGTACCCTTTGTGTGGGTTTTTTATTTTTGACTAATCCATATTCAATGTGAACAATTTCTCAGAAGTTGATTGTATTTTTTGAATGTACTAGCATATTGAGTGACCATGTTACAAGAGTGAGTTGAAGGTGGTCTGTGTAGAATTAAAGAAGAAAATGAGTATGGATATGTTCTATAAGTCTCTAAGGATTATGATAAATTATTATATGTCATTATATGCCCCTAATCAGATATGCAGATTCAAAATAGCTTGATTGTATTTTGACTATATGTGACCAATCTAAGTGGTCATTTTGAGAGAGATGTTTTTATGCTTAGAGCTTATGTTGAAGTTTATAAGGCACATGGAATTTTTTTATAGGTCATAAATTTTTCATCCATGTGATCTAATCATATGTCTATGTGAAATAATTGAGTGTTTGCTTCATAAGTTTGAGACTATGTTTTCTATGTATGAAGGCCTAAAGAGTAAGGAAACCTAATTGATAGGTTTGAGTGTTGAGTTGGTGTTACAGGTGGCATGGACCCATATCAGATTAAGTAAGGGTATATTTTAAATAGGTTATATGTGTTTTAATCTTTGGTAAGGGATGAAGGTGGTCTAGGTAGTCTCACATGTAATGTGTGAGTATGAAGGCCTAATTGTTTTAGGTCTTACCAAGACCTAATGGTGGTTTGTGGCTACTAATGTAATGATTGACCTATGAATATTTTGGTTCTCACATGTAATGTATGTATTAACCTATGTTAATTTTTTTTCAAATTTTTAAATCATATTAGCCAACCAAGATGGGTTAAAGGAAGAGAGTGGTATAAGTACAAGGTCTAATTAGACTAATTGTGCTAGTTGTGCATGTGTGGATTCAAGCAAAAGAGAGAAAATTTGAAAGAGAAAGTATAGGTTAGTGAAGACCATTAGAGATAAAATAGGATTAGTCATGTTTATATGATCAACATGATGCAGGGAGATACATGGGTCATTAGACCTAATGAGCCTAGAAGAGGCAGATTGAGCAAGTGAGCCCTTGAGACTATTTGGGTGAAAGAGTCAAGGTGAAGAGTGCAAAAAAAGGTTGTCATCATCAGTTGAAGGGTATAAATAGTTTTTCAACATTATTTTTTTAGGTATTCGAGTGGGTGCTTGGTTGCCTAGGGGGTTGGTTTCTCCTTGCAACATAAAGTTTGTTAAAGGTCTAGTTGTTGTGGGTGCTTAGCTAGATAGGGGTAGTAGTTCCTTGTGGGATTGGTGTCTCACTAAACTAAGAGATGGGTGTTCATTGAAAATTTTATGTTGCTCTAAATGTTGGATCTTGGTTTATAGTAATGTATTCCATCTTATAGGGTTCAATGGGTTTTATCCCCAATAGGGTTTTTCACATATATGATGTGTTCATGTGATGTATGCTCTTATGTATGCTTTGGATGTATGTTATTTCATGTTTATTTTGCTTGATCAAGCTGATGTATGTTGAATTTTTAATAGTTTGGAATTAAATTAGATTATTTTGAAATCACTAATTCACCCCCCTCTTAGTGATTGTACCTTTAACAATTAGAATCAGAGCAGGACCTTTTGTGCAAGTTTAACCACTTGAAGGTGATCCAAGGTACAATATGGGTGAAAATATCATCATGTTTGATGATCAAGTTTTCTATGATAGTGAGGAATAAGAAGTTGATATATAATTTGAGCACATGAGTGCACTTAGTGAAATGAAGGAGCAAAAAAAGATCAATCATAAAAAGAGGAATATGATCAAAGGTCTTAAAGTGCAAGTCAGATCTCTTAAGGGGATTTTATCAAGAAAATACATGACAAAGGGAAAGGAGAATCAAGAAATGATCAATTCTATGGAAGATCAAGCATGTAGATTGAAAGATGACATGGCCAAAAGGGCTAAGGAGGATAAAGAGACCATCAGAGATCTCATAATTCAATTAGAGGTTGCAAGTTCAAGAATGAGGGATAAAGAAGATGAATGTATTCAATTGAAGGATAATATTATTTCACTTAAGGATGAGCATGAAAAGTTCATAATCAAGATAGACAAGATTGAATAATAAAAAAAGAAATAAGAACAAGGAAAAGAGGCTGGTATCATGAATGATAACAAGTTGAATTAGATCAAAGGCACAATAAAGAAACCAATCAGACAACCAAATGCTTCAAGGTATGCCAAATATTTTATGGGTCATTGTTTTGTTTATCATCTTGTTGGTCATAGGGTAAAGGATTATATAAGAAGAAGTAATTAGTCAAAGGAATATTACTATGATATTCAAATAAAAGGTATGGAAGACATTATTTACTACAATTGTCAAAGAGTTGGTCACATTGCTAGGTTCTGCAAGCAAAGACCATCAAGTCAAGATAAGTTCAATCAGGCTCCTAGAGTGCAAGAAATAAGACAGCTAGAAAGTGCAAGAGGAGAAGAAATCAATCAAAGGAAGATCACAATCATCATCAAGAAAAAGGTATGAATTATCTTGTTTATTTTAGATATCATAGAGTTGGTCACATTGCTAGGTATTGTAAGAACAGGTTGAATGAGTTCTCAAAGCTAAATAAGGTGTATGGAGATCCTAGTATGTAAGGAATAAGTCACAAATGGTTTTGGAAACCTAAGCCTATTATGAGAGATCAGAATAAGACCAAAGATGGTTTGTTTTCTAGATATACATGAAGAAAATTTAAGAGTTTCTATTGTTTGCATTAGTTGACAAGTCTAAAGCAAAGAATGAAGTCAAGGATCCACTCAAAATCAATCTGGTGATGAGGCAAGACTGCAATTCAAATTAGATTATGGATATATTTAAGTCTTCTAATTTTTGAGACATTTAGTCTGACTATGTGAAAGGGGTATCTCTCTCTAAGCTTCAAGGAGACACTTTACAAGAAGAGGAAGCATAGTGGATGCTAGTTGATTTTTGACTGATGTTACAAGACAAGAAATATATTTTGAAAATGTGCTTGGATAAGGGGGAACAATGATTTTTTATGTAAATTATCTAAAATGTTCTGATACAATGATTTAAAATATATATTTGGTACAGTGATCCTAAAATTCAAAGTTTTGGTCAATCTTTTATGGATGGTCTAGTTGGTCAATATGGTGAAGAATGAAGTTGTGTATGTAAGGTCTGCAAGTAGGGAATGAAATTTTCCAAGTGTTTGATTAATGATGATGAGTTGTCAAGATGTTTTTTTTTAATAATAAAGGTGTGTCGATCTTATTCTATAAGTTCTCAATTCATGTTCAAGGTTTTTGGTCCTGAAGATAAGATCTTGTCAATTTATGTTGCTTAAATTGATTGATCAAATGTTGAAAGACTGAAGACAAGGTTGATATGGAACATAAGGAGCATGTGTTGTCACATTTTTTGATATCATATAGAAGGTTTTAGAGTTATATAAATTTCAAGTTAAGTGTGTCATGGAGTTAGGGGGATCTAACTCAGATAGTTTGAAAATCTTGAAGAGTTGTGCATGATGTGAGGGGGAGCATATGTGAGATGTTCCAATCATGGTGGAGATATAAAGAATTTTTATATAGATGTGAACTCAAGAATTTTGATGATGACTTGATCAAACCAAGTCATGTTCTTTGACAATATATTGAATACTCATGCATAAACAAAGGGGGAGCTTTGTAAATGGTCAGGTCCTAGGATCATAGGACTATGTAGTAAAATTTGAGAGAGAAGGTATGAAGGCAATTATGCTATTCATCATTGTTGGAAATGGTTTGAATATGATCAAAATGGTGCCTAACCTCATCTGAATTAGGGGGAGTCCCTTTTATTGTTTTCAAGGTAAGTTCATGTAGTTTTTGATGTTCATGTATGTTTTGTATTCATAGAATCTATGTATGATCAAAGAAGAGTGTAGTCATAGAGCATGTTTTAGAAACTCAATGTAAGAATAGGTATGCATAATTTTAGGTGGAATATATATCATCTCTCAGAGGTGGTCCTTTCCTATTAGTGGTCCTTGAAGTATTTTTAGGTCTGTAGGATCAGGAGTTGATCCCACTTTGTCATTGTGTCAAAGGGAGAGAAAGTGCTTGAAGATAAAAATAGAGTCTGAGCATAAGATTTGTATTGGTGTTTTGACATCAATGATAAATTAGGAGAATGTTTTAGGTTTTTCAGTGATGTCTCCAAGGTGACCAAGGATGTTGATGAGGTGTCATGTGTGTTATAATGACAATAAAAAAGTGTGTTTCAATGTTCTTACATAGTTCTTTAGTGTTTGACTTGGATAGGAAATTGATGGATTTTATTGATAGTATGGACATGTTTCAAATACCCTAAGGGGTGTTATGAGTGCTTAGAGTGATTTTTTAAGTGAAAGGAATTCATCAGAGCAATCATATGAGTGTCTATGCTCAAGTAGACATCTTAACAGATAAACTAAGTAAGCATATTTATGATGTCATATTTCACATGTATGAAGGTTTCAAGAGCATCTTGATATATAGATAGATTCTCATATGTCAAGAGATCATATGGTTCAAATTTTAGGTCATGAGGTTTAGCATAGCAAAATTTATTAAGGTGCAAAGTTGGCCTTCCAGGTAGAGTTTTACTAAGTTCCCATACATAGCCAAATTTTCAATAAGAGATATAAGGTGAGTGTTTAATCAGATAAAAAATATAATGATGAGTGTTTAATCTGACCAAATAAGGATCCAATAGTGAGCGTATGATCATACAAATATCTAATGGTGAGCATATAATCTGACAGATGAAGATCCAATGATGACTGTGTGATCATGTAGTTAGAGATAAATGGTGCGTGTTAAGTCAATAAGTCAAAGGATGCTCAGATTGTATTTAGAACTACCAAGTTTCATAATCACATTGATTGAATGGTACAGGGTGTGCAGAAGGCACACAGCGCTGCCAAATGACACAATCATGGGAGCTTGGATCAAATATCAATGGTGAAAATTACAAGGTAAAGACTAAGATAATCTTGAGGAGATCGATGGTTTGTATTTGTTCAAATTTTTCAAGGAGCATGAGATGAGGTCAAAGTGTTTGATGTTTAATGTTTACATAGTGACCATTGGCATTTGAATTTAACAAAGTAAAAACCAGCGCTCAATATTTTTCTTATATCTTTTGATCTAGGATGAATTTAAAGGTGATGTAAAAATAAAAGTTGAAGAGGAATTCAAGGTATATATAGATACATTGGTTATAAGGTCTTAATGTTTGTACATTCAAATATATTCAGCTCTAAAGTTGACTATGTGTTTGACCATGTTTTGTAAGTGACTTGAGAAGGAAAATTAAGTTGTTCTTGATAGTGTCTTGATGTTTCAATATGAAATATATATTGGAGAGTGTTTTATACTCCATGAGGACCCTCTAAATTTATTTTATAGGTTTTAAAAATCCATATTTACTATGAAAATTTTCTTATAAGTTGATCATGTTTGTTGAATACACTGGCAGATTGAGTGACCATGTTGTAGGAATGAGTTGAAGGTGTCCTGAGTAGAATTGAAGAATAAAATGAGTATGAAGATGTTATATAATTATCTAAGTATTTTTATAAAGTATTGTATGTTATTATATTCCCATAATCATATATGGAGAGTCAAAATAGCTTGACGATATTTTGACTATGTGTGACCAGTCTGAGTGGTCATTTTGAGAGAGTTGTTTTTAGTGCTTAGAGATTGTATTGAAGTGTCTAAGAACATGGAGGTTTTATAGAGGCCCTAAAGGTTTCACCCATGTGATATAATCATATGTATATATGAAATACTTGAGTGTTTGTTTTAGAAGTTTGAGGTTGTATTTTCTATGTATGAAGGCCTAAAGAGCAAAGAGACCTAATTGGTATGTTCAAGTGTTGATTTGGTGTTCCAAGTTGTTTGGACCCATATGGGAGTAATTAAGGGTATATTATAAATATTTTAGATGTTTTTGAATATTTTTTAAAGGATTAAGGTGATCCAAGTAGTCTTACTTGTAATATGTGAGTATGAAGGCCTAATTGTCTTAGGTCTCACCGACACCTAAAGGTGGTTTGAGGCTATTGAGGTAATGACTGACCTATGAAGAGTATGGTTATCACATGTAATTTATGTATGGACATATTTTATTTGTGGTTTAAATTTTTAAATCATCTTGGTTGAACAAGATGGATTAAAGGAAGAGAGTGGTATAAATACAAGGTCTAATTGGACTAATTATGCTAGTTGTGCATGTGTGGATTCAAGTGAATGAGAAAAAATTTGAAAGAGAAGGTACAAGTTAGTGAGGAAAATTAGAGAGAAAAGAGGATCAATATTTTTTACCTGATCAAGATGATGTAGGTGGTTACATAGGTCATTGGACCTAATGATCCTAGAAGAGGCAGATTAAGCGAGTGAGACCTTGAACTATTTGGTTGAAAGAGTGAAGGTGAAGAGTGAAAAAAAGGTGATCATCATCAGTTGAAGAGTATAAATAGGTGTTTAATATGATCTATTCAAGGTATCTGATTGGTTTCTTGGTTGCCTATGGGGTTGGTTCCTCCTTACAAGGTAAAGCTTGCCAAAGGTCTAGTTATTGTGGGTGCTCAGCTAGACAGGGGTAATAGCTCCTTTTGAGATTGGTGTATCACTAAAATAAGGGATGGGTGTTCTTTGATCAGTTGGTGCTGGTCTAAATGTTGGATCTTATTTTATAGGATAGTAGTATATCTTGCAGGGTTCAATGGGTTTTATCTCCCAAGAGGGTTTCCCACATATATGATGTGTTCATGTGATGTATGCTTTGGATGTATGTGATTTCATGTTTATGTTGCTTGATCAAGTTGATGTGTGTTGAATGTTTAAGAATTAGGAATTGAATTGGATTATCTTGCATCATTGATTCACCCCCCTCTCAGTGATTGTACCTATAACATCAAGCACTAAGTCTACATATAATATACAAAATGCAATCACATACATGATTTATTCCTTATCTATATACTAATATTTAAAACATGCAAACTCTAATGTCTAACTGTAATTAACTTTCAAAATTTACTAACTCTAACAATCCAAAAACATAATGCATATAACATATTAAAATTTAATGTGGTGTGTGCATGGGTTTAGTAGTTTCTCTGTCATCCTTCACCATCTCCATCTATTCCACCCTCTCTGATGATGCTCTCCCTCCATCATGCTCTAAGGGATGAACTCTACTACATCTAACTCATGACAAGAAGGTAGTTATTCAAATATATATATATATATATATATATATATATATATATATATATATATATATATATATATATATAATTAACAATGTTATAACAAAAATTTAACATACTCATTATGTACAAAATTCATAATTAGCCAACTCATAATAATTAAATCATAAAATATAAGTTACATACATCTATCTCATAACAATATATGACTTAAAATTGAGTAAGAAAGTAACAAATCAATTTAACAACTATAATAATCCATGGATAATTAGGTAAATCAACGTAGTGATAAAATTAAGATGTAACAATATGAACATGCAATGCATACTTTATATAAATTAAAAGGGTGCCAATGTTATCAACCACAAGAATCATAGGTAACTAATACATGTGCGATTATACCTATAAATATAGAGTAAAATGTTTAGTATCAAAAGGAAATTATAAATGATGGTCAGTATGGTGTACAATTTTTATTTCCATCAAGGTGGTTAAATTATTCTATGATTCTCAAATAGTTTTATTATACACAGTGTCATGGTTGACAATGGATCAAGTGAAAATGCATGTACAATGACACTTCTTCACACTCTTAGGTACATAAATCAAGTTTTCTAAGATAAAAAATTAGTCAAATCATTTGATGGACATACACAGAATACTCTTTGGCATATTGTGTTACTCTTCAATTTGGTTTAATAACAATGGCTACTTCATTTCTAGTCTTACCAAGTATAGGGATCTTTAATACATGTTATTGAGATGCCATTGGATATAGAATCTCTGCACAACACCATCCAAAGTAAATTAATGTTTCAAATATATACATTATAAAAAAGTAGTCAAAGTTTTAATCATTCAATATGAGTGCCCTCTATATTCAGTGGTATCTCCTCCTCCTCTCCCACCACCACCATAGTTGGTTATTACACTTATTTAAGAGCATAATATAGAGACAGTTATAACACCTATTTAAGAGCATAATACAAAGTTATTTTACCTATTCAATATCACAACATAGATACAACTATTATGCCCATTCAAGAACACATTAAAGAGACAGTTGTACCTATGCAAGACCTTTCTATTCAGTCAGTTCATATGAGATTGGTACACCCTCATAGACAAAAAGGTTCACATCAAAAATATATTCAAAGGTCAAAAAAATATTCATCTTATATAGTTCATCGTAATGAAGTATAATATTTAATAACTAGAGAATGAGAAGAAGCCATAGTGCATAAATATTACATTAAGATAGAGCCATATAAATAACATTGTTGAGCTATGACCGTGGAGTCACAAATACTCTTGAGTAATCCTACATCCAACTAACTATAACAAAGAAACAAAAATAACCTCTAACAAGAATAACCAAGAATAGCTACATAGGTAACCACCAAATCAAACCACTTATTTACTGAAGTTAATACCTTTATGTAAATAAATGTTATATATTACATATTATTGTCTAATTAATCTAACACCCTCCCTTGATGACTAAACCATATGTTTTAGTCATTATTATAAAAAATGATTAATTTTATATATGAGCTCAATCAGTGTGTAGTGTTTTTGCCTCTGTAGTGAGGTATCCAAATGTCCCTATTATTGCCAATCCATCTTATCAGAATGCATGGTTAATGAGCCATTATAGTTGTAAAGTAGAGTAGGAAATGGTACTAAATACTAGGTTCACTAGAATTTGTTATTCCTTGAATAATTATCATGTTTATAATGTTTCATGCTTTACCTATTTTTTAGAGTGATCATTTAAAATTAAAAAATTAGAATATACATCAAGAATAAACAACATATCTCCTAAGAGATATTTATGTGTTGAGTTGTTAAAAACCCAACACCTATTGCTTTCCATTTTTGAATAGATTTGGGACTTGTATTGTTCACAATACTCTTGTGTTTTTTATGTATGCCACTTATTTCACCAACCTACATGGAAAACTTCCATTTTAGTTTGACTTTGGTCTTTGAACTTGTGTTAGGTTTCAATACCTATGAAACAGTAGTAAGAGAAAATTTACTTGTTATTCGCCTTGCATATCCTTCTTTTTTTACCTTGTAGATTTCCCTTCCAATAAGTAAGGTAATTAATATTTCCTTACATCTTTCATCATGGTATGGTACCACTTAGGCATTTTGTGTTGGTCTTTTTGATTTGATTGTGAAGAGTGAGAAACACTTTTGTCACCACTATATCTTGACACTTCTAGTATTTCCATTTTTGAACCCTATTTATTCTAGTACCAAAACTTGTTTTATAAACATCATCAGCATGTAAGAATGCATTACTATTAGTAGATTGACCATTATTAAAAAATAATGGTACCTTCTCATCTACATCAACATATTTACTAACCATAATTTTGTATGTAGAGACATCTAGTAATATGTATGCATCTCTTTGCTCAAAATAACCAACAAACATTAATACTTTGCCCAATATAGAAGTAGTAAATATAAAAACATGAAAATTACTTACATCTATTGCTTTTCCTAACCATACTTCTTCTAGGGTTACATTTTATAAGACTCATGTGGGACTTTTGTTGAGAGTTTACATTAGTGCATTCATGGATTTTACCTAGTACTAATATGTTACATTCTAGATATCCACCATACACCGTGCCATCTCCATCACTATCTTGTTCTACCTTACTATGATGTCATTTTTTTATGTATAATATTTCTTAGTTATACCTTATTTCTTGTAGAATTCCATGAATTTATCAAAGATAAATTCATCCTCATTAATTGATCTAAGATTTTTTACATGTTTCCCTTATTGTTTCTATACCATAGCTTTCCAATCAAAAAAGTTAGAGAAAGATTCTAACTTTCTATGTAAAAAACAAACCCACATTTTCCTATAAAAATCATCTATAAGCAAGTAATACAAAGATCTTGATATTGAATATGTTTGAATTGGACCATGCAAACCCACATGTACCAAATCCAATGTATGTTTATCTCTATTTCCTTACCAATGTTAAATGAATTTGAAATTGGCTTATCTATTTTACATCCTATACATACATTATGACTATTTTGAATAGAAAACATTTCATTCACCATGTTTGTCTGACATAATGTATGCAAATTATCATAAATGATGGGACCATACCTCGTATGCCATAGTTCACTAATGCTTTCAACTATTGATAGTGCATGTTCTCTTATTGTTTTGGGATCAATCAACTTATATAATCCCTTATTACCAATACCAACAAAAATGACTTCCTTTACATGAAGATTATTGACCATGCATTTATTTCCTTTAAACTTCACACAAAGTTTAAGATTCATAGTTATTTCACTTATGGAAAGAAAGATTTTGTTCATGTCAGGAAAAAATTCAAAATTTTGAAAAGTGTAACTAATAAAATTCAAAGAAATTCAAACATTGCCATATCCTTTCACATAGTGAACCCAACCATCACCTAAAGAAACTGATTCATTACAACTATTATCTTCTACAAATTTTACATACCAATATTTGTGACACATGTAGTGTCTTTATGCATCTAAGTCAAAATGCCATATTTTCACTCTATTAACTGACCCTGTGTTGCCACAAAAGAAAACTCATGAGTTAAATTTTGTTCATCTTCTTTTACAACATTTGCAGATTGTGACTTATTTCTCTAATTTTTCAAATCATATTGTCACTTATGGTAATATTTCTTCACATGACCAAATTTACTACAATAAAAAAATATTTGTTTATATTTATAAGTACCTTTGTCTTGTGATCATGCCATAGTACACTTTTTATAGACCCTAATGTTAAAGTAATAAACTATTCTTACCACCTTTCCTTTTGTATGAGAAGAGTTGACAACCGTTCAAAATCCAATGTTTGTGTCTCTGTAATCATGTATAATGACTCTACAAAAGAATCATATGAAGATGGTAAATTATGCATAACTATAGCAATGAGGTCTTACTCATCTATAGGTTTTCCCACTGCCTTCAATTGATCACAAATGGCCTTCAACTGTAACAAATATTCAGAAATAGAATTGCCATCTTGCATCTCAATGGAAAATAAACAATGTTTTTCAAGTAAAAAATTCTGCCAACTTCAAAAGCCTAATTTTTTGTCTTAAGGTGTTTCTAAAATTCTAGTGCATTATCAACATTTCTAACTTTTAGAATCAAATTATATGCTACAGATAGTTTTAAAAGCATCAATGCCTCACGATGATGTTTATCATAGTCATCTGGTCGATCAACTAGTCTAGATTATTTTCCAAGGATAATCTAATCAATTTTTTGATACTCACCAACTATAAGTATCTTATGAATCCAAAAGTTAAATTTTTATCCATTTAGTTTCTAAGAATTTAGTAACAACAAATGTTGCAAACTAGCCATTTTTACCTAGTTTTTCATGAAAATAATTAAATCAAAAAAACTATAATGAATTTTAAAAATATTCTTTTTGGACACTGAATCTAGCCTAAAATTGGACAAATTTGCCAATTTTTAGTAAAAAAATATTTATAGTTTATGATATTTTAAAGTTTTTATTTTTTATAAAATTGCTTAAAAAAGACAAACAATTAAATTTGGATTTTATATCTTTTAAATTTTTTATTTTTTTTTTTTTAGACAAGGACAAAAAATCAGATAATGTAGAAGATTTTCAAGAGTTTTGGCTTTACGGTTTGCTCCCAATAGAATTTAATGTGATTCTCCAGGCAAGTTTTAGGCAAAAATCAAGTTTTCTAAAGTTTTTTTTTTTTAATTTGATTTTTTCACATTTGATTTAAATAAAGTTCAACTAAGTTTATGATTGGCTGATTTTAGACTTGCATAAAACTTGAATGAGAAAAAATATAACAATGAGCAAGCACTTATGTATGCTCATCAAGACTGGCGACCTAATTTGGCTTGGGCACCCTCCTCCTCAAAATGCCTTTGATTGAAAATAGAAATAATGTGGATTGATCAGGTGGTATATAATAAACCATCCAATTTCACTAAGAATAGATGGACCACTATGACTGATAAGAAAAATACTTCAGTTTTGTGTGGTGTGGCTAGACTATAATCTATTATGTATCAACCCATAAGTGTTCTAGGAGCCAACTCTTCTACCCCAAAGGACACTCAATCCATGTAAAACCTCACCAAGGTAGAATTGTCTCTCACTCTCACATCGCAAGCAACATCCACTATTTTTCCTTCACAACCTAAGAGTTTCTCTGTAAAATTATCATAACCTCTTTTCAAGGAAACTACCACAGACATAGAGGATGGTGTGGTTTATTTTGACCACAAAACCATTCTCAAATGGTTTGGTAGTCCCTCTCCTTTAGAAGTTTGAGAGTATATTCAAGAGAAGTGGAGACCTTTTCAGATAGATGATTTTAAGAGAGGCAATGGGATAAATATTGTCTTCTCTAACAAGTTTGTATCCCTCAAATACCTTGAAGAGGTAAACAACATGCATCTTGATGTTTTTCCATGACAGTTTATTCTTTGAATATTTACAACCTTATAGAACATATTCATAGATACACAATCAAGAACAGCTATCAAAATTTTCATAACGTGAAATTATTATGTTTGCAAGAAGTTAATTTTTTTAGTTTTCTTCTTCAAATACTCATACAGTTTGGCCAAGTGTTCTTTTCCAAGTGTCTAATCATGATCCTAGATATAGAGTATTCATCAAATTTCTCACATTAGATATTTCACAAAATATCATATCTTGGGGAGATGACCCCACCTATCAGGTGGTGTGGACCCTCTTTGATTTTTATGGATGCCTTCTTGTGTTGGCAAACCTATATACTTCTAATAACACTATTGAAAGAGCCCTACTTCAGATATGGTTGGAAAACTCACTTGTTGATACTCATTGGGTGATCTATGTGGATTTTAGTATGGTGGAATCCAAGGAAAATAATGAAATTCATCTCCTTATGCAATGGTGCACAATGGAATGAGAAGCACAGTTTTATATATGCATTAAGCTTGTTCTCTCTGATCCAAATCACCATAAGAGAAGATATTTGGCTTCCTCTCAATTTAATTTGTCCAATCTTAGATAAGGTAATGACAAAGTCATTAAAATATTAGATCAAGATTTACTCATGGAGCAAGATTTATTCTCCTTATTTATCTCTAAGGATCATCATGTGTCAATTATTGACGATGTCATTCTCTTAGACCACCATCCCATATTCTTCTGCATTAAATAGATCTCCACCTTAAATTGGAACATTTAAGTCTCTCCTTTACCTCAACATAGCTCATCTTAAGCATGAGATAACTCTTGGCCATATCAAATTGATTTGGAATTTAGTACCCAAACATTCAGGGGTAATGGAATGGATTGATTGGGGGCTTTATGCCATCATAAGGACTACAACCTTTTTACATTTTTATGGTAAGCAAGTGGTTATCTTCTGATAGTGGGATCACAAAACATCATACCTTGAATTCCATAGGATTTCATAGGAACTTGATCATGCTCCATTCAACATTGGTGTTCAAGATCAAGTTATTCAATGGAAACATAAGCTCAAGATTGAGGAAGCATACAAGGCTTGGGGAGCTCAACTCTAAGCAAGAATTCATTTGTTAAGAATAGGGTATAGGGTTACTAATGAATTATTTTTCATTCTCCATTCCAAACAAGTTATAGACTAGATTAAATCCATTCAAGATGTTAATCTCAAGCTTACCAAACTCCCAACTAGTCTATAAATCTTAGTAGCACTTTTACAATGTATTCAACATGTCCCAAGAAAGTTTTTTAAACCCTAGAGAGTTGCATGTGATATACCTTTTTCTCTAAATTATATCAAGGAAGTGGCCATGCATATGGCCTCTGATCAAGCACCTGGGATTGATGGTTTCCCCTGTGAAACTTAACAGTTCATATAGGACATTGTTAGTCCTAATCTCCACAAAGTCTATTCTAAATTTTTTTTGTCCAATTCCTTTGGCACCCTCATTAATTAGGGCAATATCAATTTAATCCTAAAGACTAGATAATATGAGTATATTATGAATTGTATACCAATAACCCTTATAAATTCATCATATATAATCATTGCCAAAGCCCATGCCCTCAAGTTGAAATACCTTATTCCCCTCATTTTTATAAGTGATCAAACTAGGTTCATCCATAATAGGTATATATTTTGGATAATGTTATGTAGTTGAAGAAGGTATGGATTCAGACAGAGTTTCTATTCAAAAATCCATTTTAAAAGAAATTAACTTTGAGAAATCCTAAGATAGAATTGAGTGGCCCTTTATTATTATTATAATACAAGCTCTAAATTTTGGCCCTCATTTTGTCCATGTTATTTTAGGATGTTGGAGCTTGAATTACCATTAATGGAGTGTAAACCCACAAATTTAGGATTTTTAAATCTATAAGACAAGGTTGTCCCTTGGATCCCTTACTGTATGTGTTGGATATGAAAGGTTTTGGTTACCTTTTGGCCAAGTACTCATCTAGAGGCTTGGTGAAAGGCATCTCTCTCCCCCGGTGTAACCAATAGCTCATTAATGGTCATTATTTGGATGATTATTTTCTTACCCTTTTAGAGGAAGAGGATTGTATTAAAAATGTCATGGAATGTCTTGAAATTTTTTTTTTAGCATCAAACTCTTGTATCTAGTGGAAAAGGGCTCATTTCTATATGCAATCCCTTCCCCCAACCCTCATTGGTTGGAAGGACATCAATGGTAATATATTTTTCTAGGTGTGAAATTTAAGTTTATGGTCATTCCTTTTGCCTTTAAAGTATCCACTACTAAACTTGGGTCATATATTGTGCAAAGGGTTGATAAAATTATCTCTTACTAGATCACCAAGTGTATTTCCTTGGCATGAAATTTTCAATTTTACTCCAAAGTGTTGGTTTCTACTCATGTATACTACTATTCTTATTGGTATCCTTCTAAATCTATATATTTTAAATTAAATAAGTTTCTAAGTTGATTTAATTTGGTCCAATTCAAAATGTCACAGGGTTTTCCACAAGATTTCTTAGGATATTTGTCCTAAAGAAGCTAGGGGCCTTGGGTTCATTGATATTAGACTTCAAGGTTATTCTCTAAGTGTGAAATGGATCATCAAAATTCTATAATGAAATGGAGCATGGAAGGTTAATTTGAATCATTGTATTACCCAAGGAACCCCTCTTAGTCAAAAGGCTTATAAATACCTTGAGTTATAAAGTCTTCTTCTTTCTCATGTTCAATTTTAGGTGGGTGGCACCTTTATGGTTAAAAGTAGATGGAAAGCTTTAGAGCCTCTCAAACCTAATCTCATATAGTTTGGGGATGGATTTATAACTAATCTCTCAGTTAATTCCCACTCCCTCTTGTGGTCTCCCATCCTTAACTTCTACAATGTTCCTTTTGATATGGTTCCTTGGATTAAGAGTCTCAAGCTTTTCAAAAAGGAAATCAAGACCGTTGGGGACATTTTCTATAAATTTTCTAGACTAGCTCTCATGAGATACATTGAGAATCAAATACCAGCTCAAACCTAGGGATGAAAAGTTAATTCAAGAAATTAAGGACTCCATACCTGATGATTGCCTCCATAAAATTGGTGTTTCAAATATAATCCCTTGGTGGTGAAATTAACATTGGCCTACACCTACTCCTTTCTACCAATATAAACCCCAGATTGAATATCATCTTCTAGATCCATAACATATTCAAAATGAAACCCTCAACCATCAATGGAAGTTAAGGTCTCTAGATGTTGTTTGGGCTACAAGGTTTTCCAATCTATGTAAAGACAACATTGAGCCCAAAAAACTCATTTCTTTGGTGCATTCTTTACCAAGTTTTGTCGATTGGAGACTAGCTTAAGCTCCTGGGGATCCCAAATCCCATATATCTTGATTGTCATCAAGATGAGACTTTAAAGCATTTATTTTGGTTTTTCCCACATGCTAAATCAACCTAGAAATGGATTCATACCCTTTTTTAAGCCTTTCTTATAGAGTTCTTTACCTATAAAATGGTTCTTTTTGGGGACTCGACCATGTTACCTAAAAGATTATATATATTGACATATTTTTCATGGTGATATTCTTTTTCATATATAGAAAGCTATAAACTATGATAGTTTCAATAAAGCTATGGAAAGGATCTTATCAATGACTAATAAAGTTTATATCATTTCCAATGGTTTGCTCCATATTCAAGTATAGGTAGATAAAGTCTACCTAGAGATGGTGCCCCTAAAGACCCTTCTAGACCACTAGGGGAGTGTTATATGTTTTTCCAATCATAAGCCTTTGGATCTCCTACATTATTATATTTTTATTAGGGTTGGGGTTAACGATTTTGGCATCAACACTTGAGAAATAGACAAAGTGTGTCTCTTAATCACCAATAGTTGTCACCTCCTCATGGGGGAGGCATTTTTTACCAGCTTGGGCATAATAGTGGAAATGGTTAGGGGGGTCCTCCCAAGGAAAAATTTTCCCGCATGGATATTTTTATCTCCACCTCTTGATATGTGGGGCATAATGAATAAAAAAATCAAACATATGGGTGGGAGCCCATACCTAACACTGTAGATCCTTTGGGCACCAGTGGTTGGGGGGAAGCTAGGTAGTCCCCCCTCCCTCCACCTCCTCTAGCCGCCATGTTGGCCTCTATGTTTTTCAATTCTATTTTGTATCTTTTTTTATTGAACAAAACTTATGACTTTTACAATACTATTTATTTTTTGATATTGTGATATGATTTTTCTCTCAAAAATTGCCTCGATGTGTATTCTGTTATCTGGGGTATGACATTTCCACCCATTTTTGTATGATTAGCATTGTTTTTATACTATGTTATTAATAAAAGTACACTTTTAAATATAAAAAATCAAGTACTTATAAATTAATCATACATGGGAATTTTATTCCTCTTTTTTCATATATACACTTTAGGTCATCAGAGTAAGGGGCAAAGTAGTATTTTATCATGCATTTACTAAATAAAAAGCATGAGTCAAAATTATTCAATACAATACAATATTCATACCTTCTCTCCTTCCTTTCACATTTATATATGTGAAAATAAATAATTTATTCGAAGAGAGGAGCTAATATTTGTGATAGGACTAATACTTGTGATGATATACGAGAAGGTAATACCCATTACTTAAATAAATTAAAATGAAATGTAGTTGTATAATTTATACATTAATATACAACTTGTGCTCAATAATTATGTAAATTAATCAATCACATCATGAGATATCATAGTTACTACTATTAAATACCCAATTTACATTTAAAACTAATAGATTTGTTTAAGAGTATTTTAAATCTTCCAACCTTATCTAACTTACAACTAAATTTCTTAACTTCTTTAACCACTATTTGAGTTCCTATTAGCACAATTATGGATTCCCCTTGGTTATTAACGTCACTCTAAATATCCATTGGTAAGATGAACCTAAGTTAGCAATTCCCATCCCTAAACACAACCATCTCCTACTAGGCCATTTTCCTTTAACAGCCCAATCAAAAATCAAATTAATAAATCCTTTCCATGAAAATTTCATGCCATAGTATTGAATTCCTATTTTTCAAAAATAAAGCTCATTATGGAAGATACATTACTAGATTTATTAATAAATAAATAAATATTTGGCTCCATTATTATACAAAAATGTTTAACTAAAATTTAAATCAAATAACCATCAAAATAATGTACCTTTTTTTATATAATTAAAAATAGAGTAAATGGAGTCCATAAATGAAAAATAAAACTAATGGAGCTCTTGTCATGTCTGATTTTGATTAGGGTTTCTTCCCGTGTATGTCATATTGTCATTGGTTTCAGCTCTACAAGATATTATTAGCTACAATTATTGGTTTTAATTCTTGGGCTTCCACATTTTGGATGGTTTTTTCCTTTGTTTAATAGGTTTTCCTTGGGTGCTTACATCATTTGATATAGTTCAATTAGGAGAAATAAACCATAGCACCAAAGTGAAAATGCAAGTTTATTTTCAAAATATACAATGAAATAATGTACCCATGTTTCAATATTCTCCCCTAGATGTTTTACTTGATTTGTTTGATTTTGATTTTACTTGCTAGTGGCTACAAACCCACACCATTATTAGTTATTTTATGGGTTGAATCTTGATCAAATATATGATTTGAATATGGGCTCAAACCAATTGGTCACCACATGGAGTGAAGTTGATAGGAATTCAAAATCTAACTGAGTGGTTTTTCTTCTTCAAGTTTGAGAACCCAAAATATTGTGTCACCATCCACAAACATGGCTCAGCTTATGTGCAAAGCTCTTTGCTAGTCTTCTCACTATGGACCAAAGACTTTATCATATTAGATAAAACCAATCTCATAGTCCTTATCTGAATAGAATTATGTGGCTTACCTATGCCTTTCTAGCCCTTTTTGGAACAAATGGTCAAACCCATAGGATAGTTTGTTTGTTTTGAGATAGAATAGTTATTTACCTCTCATCCTCAATAGTGAGTTTGTGTGGAAGTGGACCTCTCTCAAGACCTCTAGAATACTATTGATATCTAAATAACTGACCAACATTTCACTTAGAGGTTTATTTATATTAACCTTCCCAATACTTTCTTATGTTTCTAGGCCTTAGATCACATGATTAAATATTTCCCTTTGATGACTAACTTGAACCCACCACCCAAATCAAAAATAGAGCCCTCTTTCCCTCAAGTAGGGGTGAATGATGATTAGAAGGTGGTGGGGAGGAGAAATAATCTAAATAATCAAAATTTGAAAGCCCTTGTAAGTAATATAAAGGTTACAGCTCTAGCTAATGCTACCCTATCAACGTCAACCCAAACCCTTCATGCTCGTACGCCTATCTCAAACCCTCATCCAACTATGACAAGTATTCCTCAAGCTATTAATGCCATTCTAAAAACACAAGAGGTTTTACCCATTGTGTTCTCTTTTTATCATATGAAAGATTCACAAGCACCCTCGGTTATCATCCCAACTACAAACTCATGGTAAATCCCTCTCTCCCTATGTAGGCAAGAAACTCACTGATCTAGGAGTCCCTCACCTAGTAATGAGGATAATGAGTTTGTTCAGCCTGAGAGGTGGTATGTTAAGTTTAGGGATTTTTTCACAAGCAAACATGACTCTTTTTTGAGTAACAAATACTTTGTGATGTTAGAGGACCTGGAGGGTGAAAACATGAACCTTCATAGTTACCAATGAATGTGTTTTCATGAGATATATGTGGATTAATATACATAGAAAATAAGTTATCATTGCAGGACCACTATCAAAAAAAAATAGATATGCATATCTTATGCCTACAAGAAGTTAAAATTAGTGATTTTGCATTGTAGATGGCAACAAACATCATTTGGCCCAGTGTTACCCTTCATATGTCTAGACACGAGGTGGGACATGGTGGCTTAATCACCTTGATTTCTCCACTTTATGTGGCTTATATGATTGATTGGAGAATGGACCCGTCTAATCATGTTAATTGGATGATTTTTAATTTTGATGGGAAAATCCTTGGTATTGTTGATCTTTATGCTTTGAATGATGTTGTTGAAAGGATGGCTCTGTGCAAATCGTTGGCAGATTCCCTCCCCATGGCCCACTATATTTTATCTAGGGATTTTAATATGATTGAATCTACAAGAATATATAGAGGATAAATAAGGGGTCTTTCTGATGTAGTGGTGTGACAGTGAGTGAGAACCCTAGGTTTATCTACATAACAAATTTGGGTTATGTTACCCAGACCATAATTGTAGGAACTCTTCCCCTATAGCTTCATTTACCTAGTTTAATTTTTGTTAAGGATTTGAGTGATTATTGAAAATAATTGATCAAGCTCTCCTCTCATACCAATGATGTTGTTGAAAGGATGGTTCTATAGAGATGGCTAGTAGATTCCCTCCCCATGGCCCACTAGATTTTCTCTATGGATTTTAATATGATTGTGTCTACAAGAATTTGTAAAAGACAAGAAGGGGTCCTTCTGATGTGGTGGTGTGCTAGTGAACAAGAACCTTGGGTTTATCTACATAATAAATTTAGGTTATTTTACCCAAACCATCATTGTAGGAACTATTCCCCTATAGCTTGGTTCACCTGGTTTAATTTTTGGTAAGGATCTGAGTGAGTGTTGAAAATACTCGATCAAGATCTCCTATCATACCATAATATTTTCTCCTATTGTTAAAATTTTTTATTAGTTAATGAGTGTTATTCTAGATGTCCTTGTCTATAATCACCAACCCATATGGTTTATAATGGAATAGATTGTTCCTATTCTAGATGAATGCCTCTCATCTCAGATATGTAGATACTCTTGATCACATTAATATCCTTTGGAATATTTCCCCTCATCTGACTAGGAAGTCTGGGTGCATTATATGGTAGGACATTTTCATCTCTTGCATTTCCACCTTTATTCATTTTTTTGATAAGCAATTCATTTTCATTCAAAAACAAGTTAATGTTTCCACCATAAGAGAATTCACTCACCTTTCACAAGTTTTAAAGTAGACCCATCTTGGTGAGATTTTGCAAAACCAACTCTCAAATAGTAAATAAAACTTATTGACCTTCATCAAGGTCATGGGGCCCAATTATGAGCTCATTTTCATTGGATTAAAATAGGGGATCAAGTATCAAAATAATATTTTAATAGGCTAAGGGCTCACAATTTTTCCACTCAAATAAAAGCTATCAAAGATGTTGGAGATCATTTAACTAACCTCTCAAACATCCTTCAAGATTTTTTTAGAAAACATAGACAATTTTTCCAATCCTAAAATTCCTCAAAATCTCAAAAGGTGGCTTTACAAACATTCTTGGATGTGGTCCCATGCAAAATCTCTCCCACTCAAAAGATTTCCTGTGACCAATTCCTATTCATTAAAGAATTACACTAGGTGGAAATGTTTATGGCTCGAGATAAATCCCTAGTGTGGATGGATTTCCTTATAAATTCTATCAATATATTTAGGAATGTGTTGGCCCTAATATACATACATATTATTTGAAGGCTCTCTCCCAAGGTTCATTAGGCCAGCTTATCAAAAAATGTAACATCAAGCTCATTCCCAAGACTGGGGATCCTGAAGTCATTTCTAATTGGCATCCTATTACTCTTATGAATGTCTCTTATAACACTTTTGATAAATCCATATCCTTGAGGATTATATATTTTATTCCCCTTATCATTAAATCTAAACAAACTAGGTTTATCCAAGGGTATTACAGCTTGGATAACACCCTAGTCATCTAAGAAGGCATGGGATGGGCTCGCACCTACAAAAAAAAACCTTATTTATAAAAATTGACTATGACAATCCCTGAGATAGAATTGAATGACCCTTTATTTTATCCATGCTCTAAGGTCTAGGGTTTATCCCCATGTTCATTCTCTCTATGAGAACATTTTTTAAGGATGCTTATGCATGCATGACCGTTAATGGTCATCAATATGAGAGCTTTGGTTTATTTTACACTATTAGATAGGGGTGCTCTCTCATTCTTACTCTATATGTGTTTGTTGTTGAGTGGTTTGGTTGCTTGTTAAAATATTGATTTGCCCACAAGTAGTTATAATCAATGTCACAGTGAAATGCCGTAGTTGGGTAGATAAAAAGGATGATTTGCCCAAAGGCAGTTATAATCATCAACATAGTGAAGTAAAAATACAATGATTTGCCCAAAAGTAGTTATAATCATTATTAGAGTGAAAACATGCCCTAGTTGGGTAGATAGTGTTAATGATTTGCCCAAAGGTGGTTAGAATCATTAACACTTAGATAGATTGAAGCACAATGATTTTCCCAAAGGGAATTATAATCAATGGCATAGCAAGGTAAAATGATAATGATTTTTCAAAAGGCGGTTATAATCATTATCAAAATGAAAACATGCCCTAGTTGGGTAAATAGAGATAATGATTTTCCCAAAGATGGTTATAATCATTAAAATCTAGATAAAATGAAACACAATGATTTTCCCAAAGGTGATTATAATCATTGGCACTGTGGGTGGGATAATATAGCAAATTGGAAAAGGTGGCTTATGTACTGAATCCATACTCATGAAATAAGAGTAATCCAATAAATAGGAGAAAGATTAATTTGGCCAAATTGCTAGTATAGAGATGCACGTCCTAACTAGAAAAGATTAAAATTCTTTCATGATTTAATTACTCTATTTGTGGGAAATTATTTGGGTAGATCTAGAATTTTTCAAGTGACCAAAGAGAAGTTACGTGATGTCATTACTTGTAATATTTTTTGAGATGATTTTTGATGTAGCACATGATGGTAGGAATCATCGTATTAAACACCATGATAACTTAGCTGAAATATGCATAAGGACTAACACATGATCTAATAAACAATTGAAAACAATGCACGAATGATAAAAACCATGATGACAATGTTGACGTATGAATATAGATGTACTTAAGTATAGTGCGCAAGGAATCACCCAATGAATGTAGATGTACTTATTCAAGTCACAAAAATAAAATTAAACAAATAGATTAAAAAACAAGAAGAAAAAACGTAAAGAAAAAAGAAGAAAACAAAACACTAAGAAATAAAATAATCAAAAGAACATGAAACAAACACAAACAATGGTTAATCATAATGTTAGTGCAAACAGAGAACAAAAAATATGGCATACATTGTCCCTAGGCCATAAGAGATAAGGAAACAAACAAATGAAATGAAAGGAAGAGAAGAAAAGGAAGGAGTATCTGAGTTAACTCTAGATACTCTAGGCAAGTGGACACTACCTACATAGTTCCATGGACGCAAGATCCAACATAAACTTTAGTCCAAATGTAGTTCTCCCAGGATATGAGAAAGAATAAAATGATGATAATAAAATTTGATATATGTAGAGAGGAATATGGGAATGGTCTCACAAAATGGTGAGTGCATGAAAAATGGTTACTCTCAAAATGGCAAAAGTGTAAGCGTTGTTGAAAATGGTTTTTGGAATTTTCTATGTATCTCAACTTGATTGAGAATTATGAGATACTAAATGGTCCAACTTGAAAAATGGAGAGAGTGTTTCAAATTAAAATTGATTTCAAAATAATAAAAGCATTGTAAAGGATGACTGAGCTGACCTCAATGTAAATCAAGTATTGTGTACATAATCCCATTAGGACCTCAAGTCATTGTAGTTCTACCTTATAGTGGAGGAATCTGACTAGGTAGCATCAAGTTCTCAAATTATGCAAATGGCATAGTATAGAATAGGAATGGCAAGGTAGGACTTCAAGGAATGATAAAGATAATGTTCTTAATTTACCCATAGGCAGTTATAATTAGGAAATAATGGCATAGGTCAATGATACTAGTTTTTCCAAAGGTGGTTATAATTAGTAACATGGAGTGAGATACTGATTTTCTCAAATATGGTTATAATTAGTACCACTCATAATGAAACAAAACAAGAAATTAAGGATGTAACTACCAAAACACTATCATACAGGTCCAAAATACTTTGTTTAGAATACTGAATCAACTATTGAAACTTGATTTGAATCCTCACTGAAGGTGGCTGAAGAACCAATGGAATGGAACCAAGGTCAAAGGGTTGAGAGGGAGGGTAAAACAACTTTGTTCAATAGGGAAGGTATGGTATAATGGTATAAGGTATGGTATAAAAAATAATGTTGATATTACATTACAATAAAAATGTGCTTCATAGGCAATACTTCAAGTCTCTCAAGCAAAGTAACACTTGAGGTGTATGATGTTCATCGGTTCATCAAGTTTATCTCCATCTAGTATAGAAATCATGTATGCTTTAAAGCCATAATTTTTAACAATGATATATGGGTTTATCCAATTGGGTTTTAACTTTCCCTTCTTCTTGGCCATGGTGTTCTTTTCATTTTCTTTAAGAATAAGATCACCAAGATTGAACTCTCTATGTTTGACCCATTGGTTATAGTGGCCACAAAGTCTATTCTAGTATGTTTGAAGGTTGTTGACATCATCCATGCATTTTTCATCAAGTAACTCTAGCTCTTTTAGGTGAGCAAATTGATAATCTTCATCCTCTAGGATGTGTTTTAGATAGATACATAAAGAAGGTAACTTAACTTCAATGGGTAGAATGGCCTTGGTGCCATAAACTAAGTAATATGGATTGGCTTTGATTGGGGTCCGGTAATTAGTGTGATATGCCTAGAGGGCATGGAATATTTGGAGGTGTCAATCATGGCTAGCATCATTGACAATATTTTTAAGGATGTTGACAATGGTTTTATTGGATTATTTTGTCTGGCCATTACCTTGTGGGTAATATGCGGTAGAAAAAAGTTGGGTGATATTGTATTCATCACAAAGCATTTTAACATCCTTATTTTTAAATGATCCACCATTATCAGATATAATGTCAGATGGAATACCATAGTAGTAGATGAGATGGTTAAAAATGAACTTGGAAATTTATTTTCTAGTCATGTAAGTGAGGGGTATAGCTTCAACCCACTTGATGAAATATTTGATAGCGGTAAGGATGTGTTTATGGCCATCAGATGAGGTTGGGTTAATCTTCCTAATGAGATCAATTCCCCATGTTGAAAATATCCATGGTGTAAGCATTAGTTTTAATGTTTTGTCTAGGACATGAATTAGATTGGCATGCCTTGAAATTTATCAAACCTTTTAACATAAGCAATTGCATCTACTTCCATAGTTGGCCAATAATAATCAGTACATAGGATTTTTTTGGATAGGATGACCCCACTACTATGGGATCCACATACTTATTCATGAACTTCCCATAACACCAATGTTATTTCATTCAAATTTAAACAACGAAGAAGAGTTCCAGCAAAGCTAAAATAATAAAGGGTTGGTCCAAGTAAGGTATGTTGTGAGGCTTGGTGGGTAAAGGCCCTTTCATGAACTTCCCATAACACTAATGTTGTTTCATTCAAATTTAAACAACGAAGAAGAGTTCCATCAAAGCTACAATAATAAAGGGTTGGTCCAAGTAAGGTATGTTGTGAGGCTTGGTGGGTAAAGGCCCTTTGTTATTTATGTGATAGGTCTAGTGACATGATATGGTCATGAAGGTAGTTAAAGATTTTTAAGTACCATATAGAGTTGGGACCAATAATATCATAAATCATTGTGATGGTTGAAGGTTCATAAGCAGGCACTAGAATATTTTCAATGAGCAATTGACATTCTTTTATCTTGTCTATGTGATGGATCAAATAACCAATTGTGGTCATGGAATCCATTCTCTTTTTAATGGCCCTTGGTATGTGTTCAAATTGTATGTTGGTGATCTAATGTTTGATAGTGTTGATAATGGCCTTGTATAGTACCAACTTGTCATCTTTAGTTTGAAAGTGGTTTGTAACCTGATTGATGATTAACTGAGAATCACCATAAACTATGAGATGTTGAATATTCCATTGTACTTCCTGATGAATCCCTCCAATGAGTGCTTCATATTCATCTAGGTTGTTAGTACAAGGAAATATGACATGGAATGATTTAGGGATAAGATCCCCCTATGGTGTAATAAATAATAGGCATACCCTCAATCCATGCAATGTGAATAATCCATCAAAATATAGCTTCCAGTGATGCTCCTCAGGAGGTGTTTTAATGATGGTCATAATAGACTTGTTTGGGAATTGAAAATTAAGGGGTTAGGTATTTTCAAGGGGAACTTTAACAAGTTGGTCTATAAGTACTTGTCCTTTTATATCCTTATGGTTGATGTATTTATCTTGAACTCACTTAGAATTTTGATCCATTTAGCTATGTGGCCTTGTAAAGCTATCTTGGACAATAGATACTTGAGCATATCTGCTTTGTAAATAACTATGGTCTTGTTATTAAGCATGTAATGACATAGCTTTTAGGTTGAAAATACCATAGCTAAACAAAATATATATATGGGTGTATAGTTATGTTCATATGTGACCAGTATATGACTTAGATAATACACAGTATGTTCTTTTTCATTGTCATCATGCAAAACTAGAAGTGACCCCAGGGCTTTATCTATAGGTATAGTATAAATGGCTTTCTTGGCATTGGCAATAAAAAAATAGGTGGATTGTCAAGATGTTCCTTTAGATATTGAAAGGATATCTAGAATTCTCCATCCCATAGAAATGTGACACCCTTCTTCAGTAACTGTGTAAATGAATGGCACTTATCAGCTAATTAAAAATAAATCCCCTGATACATTGAATTTTACCTTGTAAATTACAAAGTTGGTTCAAATTGGAAGGTGGCGAAATCTCTATAATGGCTTGTACTTTGGCTAGATCAACTTCAATTCGCTTGTGAGAGAAAATGAAGCCTAAAAATTTGCCTGAAGTAACACAAAAAGTACACTTCTTAGGATTGAGTCTGACCTGGTATTCATAAAGCCTCTCAAATATTCTTTACAATGCATTTAGATGATTGGCACAGGTCTTTGATTTACCCAATGTGTCATCGACATAGTCTTCAATAATGTCATGCATCATACCATGAAATATGACGATCATGGCTCTTTGCTATGTTTCCCCAGCATTCTTGAGTCCAAATGGCATAACCTGATAATAAATGTTCCCCATAGAGTGGTGAGTGTTATTTTATGTTTGTCTTCTAGTGCTATCATAATCTAATTATATCCTAAAAATCCATCCATAAGTGAAAGAATTTCATACCTCGATGTGGATTCAACTATCATGTTAATGTTTGGTAGAGCAAAGTCATCCTTGAGGCAGGCCTTATTTATATCCCTGAAAATAATGTAAATTCATATTCCTTCTAGCTTCTTATTGATAGTTACAACATTTGAGATCCACTCTGAATAGTCAATCAGTCAGATGCATCTTGCTTCTAAGAGTTTTTCTAACTCTTTATTTATTAATACAAAAATATAAGGATGCATCTTACATCATTTTTGTTTCACAATTTTAGCATCAAGATGTACAACAAGGTGGTGTACAACCAAGGTGCGGTCCAAACCTGGCATGTCTAAATAGGCCCAAGCAAAGATGTCAACAAATTCCCTTATAAGGGCTATAAAACCTTCACATTCCTTTTCAGTAAGAGACACGCCTAATTTAATCCATTTTGGGTTGTCTAGAGTCCTAATGTTTACTTTTGTAGTGTCTTCTACGAGGAAAGTCAAACTATCTTCTAGAATAGTTGGTGATGATTTGAACTGGCCTAAAACTACAAAGTCCTCTATTTGGACTGGATCTTCAAGATCACCTAAACAAGATGAATCAAAATCTCCCAATGGTAGGGATGGCCATGTTACAAACACTATAGGAAATTCCTGGGTAATCTGATCAAAGGCCAGTTGTTTGACAAAACTAAACTCGAACCCAAAAGTAAGTTCATTGTTGGTGGTCTCATGAGCTTCATTTAAGAAAAGGTGAACACCCATGTCTAATGGTGCCTGAAACAGGGTTTCACTAGAAGACCGACCTTTCTCTTTACTTTTACCCTGGTCCAAATTCACCTCAAAGAGGTTTTCACTTTGGGACCTCACTATTTTAATCTTTTATTTTTGACTAAGGGTGTTCACTTGTTCTCCAAAAT
Organism: Torreya grandis; assembly: GCA_037957365.1. NCBI lineage: Eukaryota > Viridiplantae > Streptophyta > Pinopsida > Cupressales > Taxaceae > Torreya > Torreya grandis. The sequence continues at coordinate 3,911,336 of JARHVA010000696.1, forward strand.
AGGCTACAAGATCCATTTTGATATAAAACCCTTGTTTATGGTCTCCCAATGTAACATTGTCTCTAGGCCTAGAAAATCATAAATGGTGTCATCATTATCAAACTTGTCTATAGGCATTATGGATTCTTATTGGTCCTAGGCTTTAATTTGAGGGTGATATAAAGTAATCAAGTTGTGTCGACTTATTGGGGTAATGGTACAAATGGTATGTGGGTCAAATAGGTTAGTATTGGTAAGGTCTTCATAAATGCTATGATCAGACTTTGATTCACTATTGGCATCATCATCACTAGACATTGGCATTGGAACACGAATAAGATATGTGGGGTCACCCCCAAGAGATTTAAATATGAGATCATAAGTTACTTTGTATTGAGCTATAGAAATTGGCTTAATAATACCCTAATGATTTAACATGAGGCCTCCACCTTCATAGGCTTGGTTTTTCATGATCCTATTAGGAATGGTATATTTTGCATTTTTGTAGCAATTGGCCAATTTGTCATTATACAACCAGGGTTCATTATTGGCAAGTGGGTCCTCTTTGTGGTCAGTGGCTGGTGTGAAAATGATAGGATTTGGACCATAAAGCTTGCCTTTTCCCTTTCATTGTCATTCCATGCAAGGTGGTTTGGGTTTAGGTCTTCCATAAGACTTGGGATTCTATGGAAGCTTGGCAATGTGAAACATTTCATGAGTCAGATACTCTCATGGGCCATTGGCCGATATGGTAAAATGATTGGACTTTTTAAGAGGTGTCATATGAGAAGATGAATCAAGGCTATATGGGTCTATACAATTGGCCTCTAGCAATTTGACAAGTATTTTTTGTATTTATCCTTTTTTGGAATTGGATATAGGCCAAAGTGGTGGTTGTAACTTTCATACTCTACCTCCAAATGTTTGTAATGTTCATAGGGCTGCAAATATCCATTGATGGTGACCTTCATCCTTGAGTGTAAGAACTCAAGACACTGGTGTACTTTTAATGGGATTACATGATTTTCATGTATCCAAGGTCTACCCAAGAGAAAATTATAAGATAGATCAAGGTCTAACACATGGCAAAGTGTATCATGATTCAAAGGCTCAATGTAACTGGTAAGTTTATGGTGCCTTATGATTCCTGCTCTTCATTGCCATAGGCCTTGATGGTAATTTTTCCCAAATCTAGATCAATTGTGGTATATCTGATATGTTTGATGAGCTTTAAAGACACAATATTTAAGATCGATTCATTGTCTATGAGGACATGTTTGACTTTATGTCATGTGATGACAACATCAATGTACAATGGATTGTTATGGAGAGGGCCAAGAGATGACATATCACTTTGGTCGAAGGTCAACTATTGGCTTGGGGCTAGATGTCCAACCAAAGCTTGGAATTTGTCTAGAGTTATGTCATTTGGAACTTGGGATTGGCCTAGGAATTCTTTTAATATGTTCTTATGGATGTTAGATGTACGCAACAAGTCCAAAATAGATATTTGTGTAGGTGTCTTTTGAATTTATTTTGCAATATTAAATGTCTTTTCCTTAACAGTGGCATATAGCTTGTTCCTAGCTAGGTCAGTGGGTTGGATTGGTTTGTTGGAAGGAGGTTGTGGCCTTGGAATGGTAACCTTTGACTATCGAGTTGTGATTGCACAATTGGGATTAGATAGAGGATTGTTGTTGATAGAAAATAATAATAGAGGGGGACCAGATAGGATAAGTCTCAATTACCAGTACACTTAGTTTTGGTCATGAGATAATGATGAGTTATCAGTATAAGGTCCCAAAATAGTAATCCCTAGTTGCTTTTTCCCATGTTTTTGGTCCCAAGTCAAGGAAAGATTACTGGCATAGATGGGTTTATTGGAATTGGTTAGCAACATTCTTGTTCTATTAGCACTTAGTCTAGGATTAATGGTGATGGTTGAAACGTGACCTCCCATGATATGACCTATAATTTTGGTATAGTCATGTGCAACTGCATGGTAAGTTTGTTGGGCATTAGGATCATTTTGGCCTTGGTTCCTTCCATTCGGTTGATGTTGTTGTTATTGTTGTTGTTGTTATAGATATTGATACTATTTTTTTTATTTTTTTGGCTTTCATTATTATTATTTTTTATTGTTATTGTTATATTTTAGAAAAAGGTTTTGATAGATACCCAGGTTCTAATTAGACATAGATGCTCTATTATCTAATGTAATCTCCCCATTTTCCAACATGTTTTTGATGAGGTGTTTGATCTTCACACAACAACATAGATCATGTCCATGAACATGATGGTTTTCAAAGAATTCATTCTCTCTATACCATACTAGATACAAAATAACCTCAAGTTAATGCTTCAAAATTGGCCAACTAATCATGTTAGCTACACCCAACTTGTGAAACACTGATTTGATAGGTTTTCCAAGGTCACTAAAGACTTGACAAGTAGGGGCATTTATTTTTTAAGTAAAGGTTTGTAAAGGTGGTGGTTGTTGTGTTTGTTGAGCTTCTAGAATAGGTTGTTGATGAGGAGTAATTTGCATTTACAATGTAAGCTAAGCAGATGGTGCTTGCACCATTTGGACATGATGTGACTTGATTACTAAATTTACAAAAACATTCTTGCTATGGTTGAACTATTTGGATTTTTCATAATTACTAGCCTGGGTTGGTGATAATGATTATGCTTGGACTTGGTTTTGGTTATGATTTTGGCTTGTGCTCTGGTTTTGGTTTTAATTTTGGTTTTAAGAGGTGAGCTTCATAATCCTTTTGTTAATAAGGGCCTTTTCAATTATCAAACCTTTATCGATGATCTCTTTGAAAATATGTGCAAATTAAAGCTTTAGATGATAGGATATCTTACTGTGCAAATTTTTAGTAAACATAGTGGCCAATTGTTTGTCTAGTAAGTTATGGGTGAAATGACTAGAAAGTGTTCTCCATATTTATAGATAGTTTATAAAGCTTTCACCAATTTTTTATTTGGCCTGAGTCAAATCTACCAACAAAATATCATGTTTGAGATTGTAGGAGAAATGTTGCATAACTTTGTCCAAGAGATCGTCAAAATCATATACAAAATTCTTTAGCAATTTTAGGAACCATTCCTAAGCCTATCCTACTAGACTTAGAAGAAACAAAAGGAGTAAATAAATGTCATGTATGCCACTAGCTGGCAAGCAACAAAGAATTCTATCAAATGAGCCTTAGGTTCTCCTTTACCCTTGTATTTATCAAATTTTGGTGGTTTGTAACTTGTAGCAAATGGTATCTACAGATACTCCATGTTAAATGGGTATGAACACACATCATCTAACTTGAACATATTAGTTTATTTCCCTGCTTAAATGGTGGCAATTGCATCCTTCATTTATTGCATTTCTTGTGCCAAGAAACTAGATGGAACAATGGCCTAAGGTGGAGGTTGGGTGATCAAAGGTGGATTACCTTGACTAGGGTATAATGGAGGAATGGTTTATTATGTAATGTTGGTTTGATGACTAAACTGACCAAGAATATGCATTCATGGATTGGGATGTGGTTGTTGAAATTGCACGTGTTGTTTTATGATATTCTAGTTTGGATTCAATATGTAAGCCTAATTTTGAGGAAATTATGGTTGTGATGGAAGGATATAGCTCTGGGTAAAGTATTGAGCCTATTGAGGTTGAGTAGGGACTTGTTGTCAACTAGTCAAACCTGGCTAAATAAGGGGAATTTATTGTGAACCAAGGCCATGTCATTGAATTTGTGGCACGTTTTGAATAAAAGGTAATTATCCCTTAATTGGTACTTGCGAGAGAGTGATACCTCTTGGTTATGCAAACAGCTGTTGTGGAGTAGATGCTTATTGGGTGTTTGGAATTTGTCTTTGACCAATGAACATACATTGTTGATTAGTCAACATTTGCAATTGTAAAGGTACATTTGTTTGTGATTGTAGAGGTATGTTTGCCCCTATCTATCAAGGTGGAACATTTATTTCCCCTATTGAGATGGCGCAATGGTCAGCGTCTATGATGGTGGTAAACTAGATTGTGCTTTTTGTTGTGAAATGTTAGTCATCACCTATTGAGGTGGAGTAGCATTCATCACTTTTTGTTGAGTCAAAGCATTAGTCAGTGCTTGATTACTTAATCCCTATAGTTGTGTGCTTGAAGAAGCAATTGATTGAGGATTAGAGGTAACTTATTATGGTTGGGATGTATAATTTCCTACCTCTTGTTGTTGTGAACCACTTTTGGTATTAACTAAAGGCACTTGTTGTTTTAGATTATTTATTGGTGTAGTTAAACCACTTTGGCCTGGATTGGAAGACACTTGTGTGTTATCCACTATTTTTAGCACATTTTTCTATATAGAAGTAGTAGTCACCTCTTCAATAGATGGGATATTGTACATGTCACTGACTAAAGTGCTTTACATAAAAGGGTCTATACCTAAATTATTTTGACTTATCAACTTGATTAATACTCTTGTTCAAGGAGCTAACTCTATGAGTGGAGCATTTGACATGGCATGTTATTAAAATTACGTGCTAATTTTAAATAGGTTTAATATGCCTATTGCATTTATATAAAGTGGTCCTCCATGAGGCCCCTTCCTTTGGAAATCATATTTGGGTCTTGGTATGACATCGACATGAGTGTTTGAGGATTGATAGTAGAGGCATGTTTAATGGTTTGGGTATAAGGCAGGTTTAAAGGCACTCTAACTAGACTAGGTAAATTTTCATGGGGGAAGTCTGTTGGAAACTTGGACCCTACCTCCATGGCTCTAACTAAAATCTCATCCTTATTTTCAAGAAAGTGATGATCAAACAAATAAGGATCATATGTCAATGGCATAGTGAAGTAATATTATTATTATTGAGCTTGGTCTACACCGAATGGTATGCTAACAATATATTGCATGGTTTTTTCTTGATCCTACTCCACATATGGAGGCATGTTAACCAAATAATAGGCTAAAAAATCTTGACTTTTTACCTCAGATTGATTAGTGTAAGAAGGATAAGGATCTGTCTCACAAACCACATCATCACCATAAGGGTCTTGAACAAATTCATCATTTGTGACTATGTTATCATAACCTAGATTGTACATGGCTCCACTACAAGTGTAACGAGACATATCCAAATCAATGGTGAACATTTCATGAATAAGGCCTAGAGTTCTATAAACTCTGCAAACAAGCTCTAAAAAGATAAATGGTCTGAACTTGATCTAAATTTGTCTAAAAATTGGAGTTGTATCTCTAAAAGGGTCTATGATAAACTTGGGTCAAAATAGTCCAATGTCAAAATGTCTAACGTCAAATGTCTTACACGAAGCTTCAAGTGGATGGGTAAAAACCAAATGCCAAACTTACATAAAAAGTGTTCCAAACAAGTCTAACCTTGGTCTAAAGAAATAAAGGTTGTTAGGTCTTTTGGAAACAAGGCACAATATCTAGGCTCAAAAGAACTATGTCTAAAACAGAGAAGCATTTTCTAGGACTCTTGGAAACACGACACAAAAGCTAGACTTATATAGTGAAATTACTAGGTCTTTTGGGAACAAGGCACAAAAGCTAGACTTTTAAACAAACTAGGTCTAAAAAGGCAAAAGTTTTAATCTAACAAATTTAAAACCCTTTGACACAAACTAGGAATTCATATTTTGAACACACATTTGATCATTTGGCAAAATACATTAAACTTTAGGCACATGGAATACAAACCACTTCCCCAAATTTAGGCACAAAAAAGTCTTTAAATCAAATAAGGAATTAGCCTAGGTTACACAACCCAAAAGTGAAGGGTGAACACCTAAGCCAAAATTACACAAGGCATAGGCATAAACCAATAAATGTTTGTATCTAAACTTGTCAAGACCAATTTAGGACTCAATTTAGAAGACTAGGTCCCTCAAAATAGACAATAAGCTAGATAAGAATGAACAGCAAGACGGTACTAGGTATAGACCCAAAAGGCACACGTAGTTTTGAATTGTAATTTTAGACACAAGGTAACAAGTTTTTGAAATAATTTGAGAAATGTAATGGTGTTATCATTCTCTAAAGGTATGGAAAATGGTTTGTTTCAAGACATCTCCTTTAAGGTATAAGACTTGAAATGAAATGGGTAGCGTAACAATACCTATTTCAAACAAGTGACACACAAAAAAGTTTGATAAAATACTAAGGCAAAAATGTAATGTAAAATGGATGGAATAACACTTTTTATAACAAAGAGTGATGTGTAAAGATGTTAGGATCATTTTGGGGTCACCCAAATCATACAGATTTTGAGGAGGGCTTTAGTGACTTTCCTTCCATGCTTTTTGACCAGTGACAAATGCAAAGAGTAAGCATTTTTTATCACCCAAGTTCCTTAAAGGGGATGGGGGAGAACATACATGTGACACTCATTTTGATAAACAAACACTCAAACAATAAACATAAAAATGAAAACTCCTCTGAGTACTTAACTAAAGTGTGGATTCATTTTTACAGCACCAAATGCAATATGTTTTGAAGTTTTATCCCCTTGGAATTTGTGTTGAAAACTTTAGACAACACGAAAATAACTCAAATAAAAATATTTTAAAACACCAAATTTAAATGTGAGTATTGCAACTTAGAGTGTTTGAAAGTGTCTTTTCTTGGTCTTTGGGTCTTGCAAAAGGCATTAGGGGGTCCTTGTACTTAGAAGCAAAACATAAGTGGAAAAATAACTCTTGAATTCTAGCTCTCAGGTTTGTAAAATTTTATATAGAGTGCAAAACCACGGAAACACAAAGCAATATCATCACTTTTTATACAAAACCAAAACTATTAAGATAATATTGCAAGTTTCTTGTAAAACAGAGTATCAGCACAAAATTGTAACTATGAATGCAATATCATAGAAATAAAGACAAAACTATATAACTCGGCACAATATCGCAACTTAACCTACAAGACAACATGGATAGTCAAAAAACTATCATGGTTAGGCAATATTGTGAAAGTTAGTGCAATATCACGACTACAAAGTTGTGATATTGTTAATATCGTATAAGTTTAGGTGATATTGTGACTATAAAGTCATGATATTGCAATATCGTTATTTTCCCTGTAAAATAAAAGTGTCAGTTAGAAAACCATGGCAATCAAGGACAAAATCATGAAAATTAGCACAATATTGCAAAACTTTTGATAAATTTGTGATTGTAAAAGTAGTGATATTGTGCAATATCATGATTTCAAAGATCAAGAACGTGACTGTATGGAGCAACTTCATGATTTTAAGAAAAAAACATTTGTAAGCCTTCAATTCCCACTTTTTTGGTCAACAAATTTGGATTTTGACATGAAAATTATTAGGAGGATGTCTTATAATTCCTTGAGAACAACTTTTTGGGGTACAGGTCCCACCAACATAGAGGTAAGGTTAGTCTTATGTTATTCCAATAAAATAAAATCGGAATAACACACTAAAATGCTAACACCTCTAGCCTAAACACTAGAGAGAGCATAGGTAACAATCATGCATATGAGAACACAACTAGAACACAAAATAAAACATTCTTTTACCTTCTTTGGAGTTCCAAATGGCTCATTGAAATGGCTTGCTCGATTTTTACATCAAGAAGTCTTTATCAATGAAGCTTTCTTTGATTCTTCTCTCCTTGGCACCTTGGCTTGACTATTTGGCTTATAATTTGACATGGTAACACTACTTGAAAGGCTTGTCTCTCTACAAATTAGCATTATAAATTTGGCTTATAAGAGCTTAAACATCAATAGATATGGCCTTTATTTATATCCTCCAAAAGTTAACTCTCGCTCAAGGTGAGTTAAAGTTGAGTTTAAACATGGAATGAGTTCAAACTAACCCTAAGTGAGTTGAGGTTAACTCCAGTTGAGTTAAAAATTGTCATGTAATTATGATTTTTAATTACTAGGCATGGCTCTTAAATTAGATATTTTGAGATATTTTGGAAGAGCTTGACAACTCATAAAAGCAATAATGAAAAGGCTTGATATTTTGATTTTTGGAATTTTTATTTTTAGATATTCATTAATTGCAAATGGATAATTCAACTAAGCATTTAATCTTGTTTAATTTGTTAATATATTTTGATTAGCATTTTAGCTCTTTTAATATTTGATTAAGTGTTCCATTTAATGGGTCCATAGACCAAATTATCAGTTGTTAGGTTGTAATGTAATTAGAGATGAATCCATGAGATGTTATTGTTGTGTATGGGCTAGTATCCTAAAAAGGGATGCCTCAACATGATTCTGAGCTTTGATAAATGATGTACGATTGAAATTGGATGTTTAGTGATTCCTATGCTTAATTTGTAATGTTTGATAGAAATCAATCTGAAGTCTGATCGGGAGATAGTTGTGGTCGAAATTGGGTATCTACATATATTAGCAGAGGGCTTGTTAGAGGACATCTCCCTACCCATGACTACTCACAATCAGCTTGTTAATGGGCATTTTTTTATGACTCTTTCCTTACCCTTCAAGGGGATCAACAGGTGGTTCAGAATGTCATGGAATGTCTCAAGGTCTAGTATCCAATGGGCTAATACTTAGTGTTATAGGAAGATCTATGAGCCTCTTCCTTCTTAGCTCAGTGCCTATTAATGGAATTCAATTACATGAGGTGAATTTTTCAAGTTGTTAGGCATTCCCTTTGTTTTTCAATCTTCTCCCTTATACCTATATAACTATGTTATTCTCAGAGTTGAGAAAAACTATCCTATTAGATTAATAAACCTCTTTCTCTGGGTGTAAAATTTCAAATATGGTACAAAGTTCTCATGGATACTCATGTGTATTACTCCACTTGTTGGGCTCCCTCAAAATCAACTTATAGGAAACTTGAAAATTTGCTCAAGGTCTTTTTGTGGGACAACTTCAAAGGCAACAAAGGATTTCATTGGGTAGGTTGGGATGTTTGTTGCCAGCCTAGAGAGGTTGGAGGTCTTAGCTTAATTGACATAGCCAAACAAGGCTCTACCCTATGTGCTAAGTGGATTATTGTAGTTATTGAAGGATAAGAGGCTTGTAAATTTCTTCTTAGGAATTGCATCTCTTCAATGGTTCTTCATGGTAAACAGGTTTGGAATAATCTAAGCTTTCAAACTCTGTTTATCATCCCAACCTTTATTTAAATCAATGGGACCTTTGTTGTCAAAAGTATATAGAAATATTGGGAGTCTATCAACCCCTGGTTGATGTGGAAAGGGGATGGAAGCAATTCTTTCCCATCTATCAGTTATCTTTCTCTATGGTGGTCCCATGTTGTCACTATTAATGACAAGCCTTTGGTAAAAGCTCCCAGGATTAAAGTCCTGAGGCTGTACCACCATGGCATTAAAACTTTGAGGGATATTTTTGATAAATGCACCATAGCTTGACTCACTTAGGAGCTATTCAAGGCTAAGTTCAAGTTAAACACCCAGAGCTTCAAATCAATCATTGAAATTCAAATGGTTGTAAGTGACTATGCATTGCACAAGATTGGTCTCATTGAATCTTCAATGGTGGAAGGATGGGAACTGGTCTACCTCCACACCCACACTTCAGTACAAACCCTACTTGGTTATCAACTACTCTCCCTGACCACTCCTTGAGAGATATTCAATAAGCATTGGCATCTTACTAGCCCAACTTTTATTTGGACTAGGAGATTCATGATTCTCTATGTTGTTGTTTAGCCCAAGAAAGCCATTTTTAACTAGTGTTTATTTTATCAAGGCCTCCCTATAGGTGAAAAGTTATTTTACATAGGGATTTCTCTTCCTAGATGTTCTGCTTTGGGTCAAACTGAGTCCCTTAAACACATTTTTGGTTCTGTGTCAGGGCTCAAGATGCCTAGAATTGGATTCACTCATTCTTATAACCCTATAGACTTTAACCTTTTTTTTGGCACCTCATTCTTCTTGGGGATTATGTGCATTCCTTCAAAGTTCAAGCAAATTTGGCATATCTTTCGTATTGAAATTCTTTTTATGTTATGGAAAGACAAAAATGCTGCTACTTTTAATAAAGAAACTTTGACAAGAGATGTTTCTACTTCTAACCAAATCTATGCGCTCTCTAATGTCATGCTTCAGATTCAAATGCAAATAGATAAAGTGAAAATGGAGGTTCGACATCTTCATTCTCTCTTTGACCATTGGGGTTACGCCTCTTTGCACTATCAGTGAAATTCTAATGAAGGATCCTTAGTAGAGTGGGCATAGTAGAGACTAGGAGAGGCGGGGATGTGGTCAAGCTAGGAGTTGTGACAAATGTAGATCTTGGAATCACACTACCTTCTCCCCCCTCCTCCTCCCAAGTGAGGCTTCTCTCCCTCTGGTGGATTTGGAGGTTGGCCATCACCAAATGCTAGTCATGTTGGATTTGTTGGACAAGATAAGTTTCCCATACTAAATCTTGTTATCTCCCCCCCACATGATCAGAATGAAGAAGAATAAGAAAATAAACAAGAAGACAGTTAGACCATACCTGACACTGAGAGGATCCTCCTACAACAAATTAATGAAAATGCACAAAATAGCAGATTAATTTACTAAAAATGCATGAAATAACATTTTGTTATGATTAGTAGAAACACTAAAGGAATTATATTGATCACAAGCCACTTTGAGGGGCAACCTCCTTTGAGCAAGCTCAATACAAATAATTTGTGGATACCTCCATTGGCCTCAACACTTACTTATATACTAAGTCTAATATAAGCAACTACTACTTCCCATGAATGTGGAATAAAAAAATATGCTCACGGGATGACTTACAAAGCATATACGTTCATAATAACCAATATACTAACAATGTAAAGAAAAAGGGTCGTACAGGTTCCTAACATCCCCTCCCTCTTCAAAAAAGTTGTCCTCAAATATTCAGATGTGAGAATTGGTGTTGAATCTGAAATAGTGGTTTCCATGTTGCATCCTCTGGTTGCATTCTATGCCACTGAATTAATACCTCTGTTATGGAGTGGGAGCTAAGTTGGCATGTGTGCCTATCCAAGATTGTCTCTGATTCAAGAAGGATGGATCTTTCATTATCAAGTTCTAGTAAAATATTCTACACTCTGATGTTTGTGCCAAGAACTTTCTTTAGACAAGAGACATGAAATATTGGATGAACTCGGGAAGAAAGTGGGAGCTGCAACTTATAAGCAACCAACCCAATCTTCTAGAGAACCTTATATGGCCCATAGAACTTGGAAGCTAGCTTATGACACCCTTTTAGTTTTAGGGAGGATTGCTTGTATGGTTGTAGACAAAGAAAAAACATATCACCTATTAGAAAGGTGTGCTCAGAATGGTGTTGATCAGCGTATTGTTTCATTCTATTTTGTGTCATATGAATATTATCCTACAGGGCGTTGAAGATCTGATCCCAAGTTCAGAGAAGCATGTCGACCACTTGAACAGGTGAACTACTAGGGGTGTATGGAAGGAGCACTGGTGGTGCTTGACCATAGACTGCTTCATAGGGAGTCATTTTAGTTGAAGTGTGGTAAGAGGTATTGTACCACCATTCGATAAGAGGAATCCATTTTGCCCATTGGTGTTGTTGTTCTGAGATAAAGCAACGAAGGAAAGTTTACAAGAATTTGTTGACAATTTTAGTTTAGCCATCCATTTATGGGTGATACCCGAAACTAATCTTTAGTTAGGTGTCAATGCGTTGAAATAGTTCTATCCAAAAATGGCTAGTGAAGGTTGCATCACAATCTGAGACAATAGAAGAAGGAATGCTAGGAAGACGAAAAATCTGGTCTAAGAAAATTTATGCGATTGTGGAGGCGGTATAGAATGGCTGAGGGCACAAAAATGATTATATTTGGAGAGGCAATCAACCACAACCAAGATCATTATTTTTCCTTTAAATTTAGGGAGCCTCTCAATAAAATCCATAGAAATATCTATCCAAATCTTGGTAGAGATGGGCAAGGGTTCAAACAACCCAAGAAAGATTGTGGTTTCACCTTTGTTGCATTGACACGTATCACATTCAGCCACCATCTGTTGAATTACCTTTTTCATTCCCTTCCAAAATAAGTTATGGTGTGCCCACTCATAATTTTTAAGAAACCCTAAGTGCCCTACGAATAGAGAAGCATGGAGTTCATAGAATACAATCTGCTAAAGATTTGTGCTCTGGGGAAGCATCAGATGAACCTTGTATCACAAAGAAGCACCATCCCAAGAATAATGTGGTCCTATAGAGGGGTTAGTGGCCAACTGTTGAATGATTTGAGATAATGAGGAGTTGTTGACATACCCTTGTTGTACAACATCCAACCAATTCAAAATAGGCATGGAAATAGCTGAAAGGGAAGCTTGGTCTGTAAATGTGCAAGATAGAGCATTAGCCACAATATTGTCCTTACCCTTCTTATAAGTGATCTAATAATCATAACCCATGAGTTTGTTGACCAATTTATGTTGTGATGGAGCAGAGACCCATTGTTCCAAGAAATATTTCAGACTTTGGTGATCAATTTTGATGCAAAAATGATTCTCCAGTAGGTATGGTCATTACTTTTGTACTACATGCAAAATGGCCATCATTTCTTTCTCATAAGTAGAGAGTACTAAATTCTTGCCAAAAAGGGCTTTGCTGGTGAATGCAATGGGACATCCTTCTTGGAGGAGAACAACACCAAGTCCATTGCCGCAAGCATCACTCTCGATAGTGAAGGTCTTGGTAAAATCTAGCATGGCTAGAATAGGGCTAGTACACATAGCTTGTTTTAATTCTTCAAGTGCACACTCAGTAGCTTGTGTCCATGTAAAGCATCCTTTTTCAACATAGCTATCAGCAGAGCCAAAATCTTCCTATAATCTTTGACAAACTTATGATAGTATCCAGTCAACCCCAAAAAACCATGGAGGCTCTTGAGTGTCTGAGGATGAGGCCAATTTATCATGACAACTATTTTTTTGAGATCCACCTGAACCCCTTGGGTTGAAACAATATGCCCAAGATACTGCACTTCGTCCTGGCCAAAAGCACATTTGGACTGTTTTGCATAGAGACGATGATCAGAGAGAAGTCGTAGTGCGAGCTCCAGATGTTAGAGATGCTCAGGCCATGTTTTACTATAGATGAGGATATCATCGAAAAAGACTAGAATGAATTTTTGTAGGTAGGGTCAGAATATTTTATTCATCAATGCTTGGAATGTTGAAGGAACATTAGTGAGGCCAAAGGCATGACCAAAAAATCATAGTGGCCATCATGTGTACGAAATGTTGTCTTAGGGATATCATCCTCATGAACCCAGATCTAGTGATATCTAGAGTGGGGATCCAACTTGAAGAAAAAATTGAGTGCCATGAACCTAATGAAGAAGCTTATCAATAACAGGAATCGGGAACTTATCCTTGATTGTGATGTGATTAAGTGCATGGAAGTCAATGTAGAGGTTCCATGACCCATCTTTTTTTGGGAAAAGGAGAATAGAGGAAGAATATGGGCTGGTACTAGGATGAATAATGCCTTGGTTCAGTAAGTCTCGAATGAGCATCTCGATCTCGATCTTTTGCTAAAATGGATAGCGATAAGGCCTGATGTTGGGAGGAACGCTTCCAATAAGGAGCTGAATATGATGGTCCTTTGGTCGTGAAGGTGGCAATCCCACTAGTTTGGTAAAGACACCTACATACCTCTGTAGAATGGTTTGTAGATCAGAAGTAGTAGAGACAGTCGATGGTTACATTTGAATGGAGTGGAGCTGGGCAATGACGCCATGTGAATTCTTCTTAAAAAGTTTTTCCATGTGATTTGAACTTATGATGCTGAGAGACCCCGGTTGTAAACCTTTCAATGTGTGTTTTTGCCCATTGTCTAAAAATTGCATCCAAAGTTCAGCAAAATTCCATAAGATGGGTCCAAGTGTGTGTAACCATTGGGCTCCTAAAACAACATCACAGCTGCCTAAGGGCAAGGCAAACATGTCAGAGCCCAAGTTATAATCTCCAATAGAGATACGCACATTATGACACCTTCCTTTGCAAGGTAATGTGTCCCCATTGGCAATCATGACTTCAAAGTTGGAGCAAGGATGAATAAAACAATCAGCCTGTTTGACGATTCAAGGGTCAATGAAGTTATGGGTGCTATCCAAATCAATGAGTATTGTGAGAGTGAGCTTCTTGAAGTAACCCCTGACCCTCATGGTTTGTGGGGTGGTGACCCCTGCTAAGGCATGGAGAGAGATCTTTGGTTGGTCTTCCTAAGAAGTAGGTTCCACAATCGGTGGAGATTCTTTCAGATTATCTACTATATCTTGAGCATCTTCAAAAACTTCAGTTTCGAACGAAGAATCCACATCCAGTAGGTAGAGATTTTTCTCTACACATCGATGTCTCTGAGTGAATTTGTCATCACAATTATAACATAGTCATTTTTCTCTATGGGCTCACATCTCTGCTTCAATCAAATGTTTGATAGGAGTGATTTTGGAGGCTGGCATTATTTGATATCGTTGTGGGGTTGTATTTCTGAATGGAGCAAAATTGGATTTGAATCACTACTAAGTTGTGATTTTATCCTCTGCCAACTTAGCTAACCCTAGGGCTTCCATCATTGTGTTGAACCGAAACATTTTGATCTTTGAGATTAATCGCATCTTTCAATCCACTGACAAAGTAACTCCTAAAGAAATCATCAGATAATCCATATATGATTGCCCAGTTTTTCAAATTATGTTTAATATTCTCTCATGGTTCATGTTTGGTGAAGTTTAGTGAGTGCTATGGTGAATTCATTAAAAGCACTAGGGCCAAACCATTGCAAAATGAGGGTGAAAAAATCGATCCATACAAGCTCGTCATGAGCGTGGTATACTAATGATACCATTGAAGGGCCTCATACTCCAAGTAAAAGGATGCAAGCTAGACCTTATTGGCATTAAAAATATTATGCAAACTAAAATATTATTCTGCTTGATAGATCCATCCAGTCATATTTGCACCATTGAATCAATAAAAATTAAGCTTTGACCCACGAAAATTACTGGAAGAAGAAAACCCGGTGTCTGAAGAAGACTCTAGATGTCATATGTCGTTCATGGTGGTATGTTGAAGACTGAGGCCAAGAATTTTTTCATCAAAAGCTTTGATGTGGGTCTTGAGAGCAGCAATTTCATCCTCTATGTTTTGTGCTCATATTTGGATTACTACCATGACCTAAATAAATTTTTTTTCGGGTTATTGTGTTCTGTAAGACAAGTCTACTAGAAATATGTTGAAACTGATATGACAAGTCTACAGATATGATATGGCAATGTTCTGATACTCTGTTGGTAATATGCTAAAACTAGTATAGCAAGTATGTTGATACTCTGCTGAAAATATGATATGACAGTTTTCTGATACTCTGTTGGTAATATGTTGAAATTGGTACGACAATTTTGAAGATTTGATATAGCAAGTTTTTTTATACCCATGCTAATATTTGGAAACTAGTATAAATGGACCCCAAGTTTCAATGGCTACCTAAGGGTTTAAAGATATCACTCTAGCCACCAATGTCGTTTAAGCAAGTACCGCTCTCCAAAAAAAAAATGGCCACAAATTTATCTCTCAACGACAGCGCTTGATTTTCCTCATGGATGGGAATAGTCTCAATTGGAAAGGGGTTGTTGCCCGTTTCACTGGCAGGGCCTCTCAATGGGCCAGCGACTTTGGGGTTCCTGTGGCACTCCTCACAAAGAGTTTTAGGGCTTTCACCCAAGCACTTCCCATAGTTATGCGGTCAAGTTTTTACCATGATCTAAAACAGAGTATTGTGATACAGAGAATTACTTAAAATAGTTATGTAGCAGAACAGAGTTAAGCCTTTCTGAAAAATTACTTAAATGGATGATGTAGCAGAACAGAGTTAAGACTTTCTAAAGAAAAAAATTGGCCCTAAAAAGCCCTCTCATATTAGATGAGAGGATTCTCCTGCAACAAATTAATGAAAATACACGAAATTGCAGATTAATTAACTAAAAATACATGAAATAACAGATTTCTATGATTAGCAAAAACACTGAAAGAATTATATTGATTGCAAGCCACTTCGAGAGGGCAACCTCCTTTGAGCAAGCTCAATACAAATAATTCATGGATGCCTTTATTGGCCTCAACACTTATATACTAAGTTTAATCTAAGCAACTACTGCGTCCCATGAATGTGGAATAAAACAAAATACTCACAGGACGATTTACAAAGCATATGCATCCATAGCAACTAATATACTAACGACGTAAAAAGAAGGGGTCGCACACATTCCTAACAGACACATCCCCCCCACATGGGAGAGGGTGGATAGATAAGTGTGATATACCTCCTCCACCGCCTCTTTCGTCTACGAGTCTGGGGGCACCAACTGCTTAATGTTGGTTTCTTTTTATAATATGTTGTGTTGATGCCAACCTGTTATAATGGTTGTTTTGTTTCTCATATTGCTTGGCATATTATGACTCTTCCATACCACCCATTTTTTTATTGTACTTACATTTTGTTTATATTTTATTAATATGATGCAAGTTTCAATTTAAAAAAAAGTTACTTTTCAATCCAATTGTCTTTAGTTTTTCCTTGTTCGAGTTAATAGAAAATAAATAAAGTCTCGCCATGGAGAGATGATACCGTTTACAAATAGTTGGAGTGAAGTATATCCAAGATGCAACACCTAAACATGATGGAGGTTATGGCCAATCAACCTCCACCATAGAAACTTTTTTAAATGTTTGGCATACAATTTATCACATGATAATTATGTTGATAGGTATTTTTACAATGGTAGTGGTGGCGTCTAGAATAATGGAGGGAGTTGTTCATTTTTACATTTGACTTTAAATTTGATATTTGTTTGACCGTCACATGATAATTTCAATCTTAAATTTAACGTTCATTTGATCGTCGTTTAGAAGTTTTTTTTTTGTTAAGAGAAATCAATCAAAAAGTCATAATATCTTAACCATATGATAGAGTTTGGAGCTCTTTTAAAAAATAATTGAGCCCAACACATTGATATAGCTAGATAGAGGCCATTGTCACTAGCAAGTGTAAAATTAAAGAACATAATAAAGTCATTAATAAATATGACATGTGAAAAATCCAAGATACGAACCTCAAGATTGATATATGCATTTAAGATATTTGTACCAGTGAAAACTATACTCACATTTTTTGGGGCGAGGGGGGCACATAAAACACCACTAGAAAATGGTGGATAATGATTCTTCATGTCGTAATTTTTACAAAATGTTTAAAAAAATCATTTTAGGTTGTATGCCAATTAATGTTATGTTGTTGAAAGTATGTTTTATTTATTTATGTATAACAATTTTACACGATTGATTTACATTATTTCCATGAAATATTTTAGGCCTGATGTTTCAGATCTTACTTGTCAATGATGCTTCACTATTTATTCTCCTTAAAATGAATCTAAAAGTGGGATCTACAACATCGGACTTCAAAAAATTGATGCAGGTGATTTCAAAAGACTCGGAACTTAATTGTAAATGAAAAAATTATTTAACTAAAGCCTGTTTTCTTTCTTATGCATCCTGAATACATACAGACATGCTTAACACGAGATGTAAAATACTCCAATGTGTTTTCTTCTTCAATACACTCAAAAATAAAAATATTTGTCCACCATATAATATTTTTTTAAGAATGGATCGCCTTACAAAACCTCTAAATTGGAGATCCCATTTCAATTACAATTACACCATTCAAATTTGAGAGAATATCCGTAAACCATTGGAAGCATTTAAAATGGTTCATAATGAAAATTTCAAAACTCCAGACGGCCAATATGTTCCTAGAAGCGCATATAAGCGAAAGCGGACTACTAAATTCTCTATAACTAGAAAACAATGTCAAATTGATCATCCAATTTCAATAAACATTCAAATCCTGGTGTACATTCTACAAATCCATGTCACATTGTATATAACAATAGAAACCATTTGTAGAAGAAATTGTGAAATACTTAATTGAATAGCAAGCATTTATCCTTCATACATAAGAACAGTCCAGATAACCAATAAACATTGGATCGTTTGTTATTAACTAGGAAAAAATCATGTAAAGATTGTAATGTTGAACCTTAACCCATAAAGGTCAAAACATTTTACCAACGTCATCACATTACATAGACATTAATAAAACTCAACACGAGGAAAAACATCAATTAAATATCAATTATCATCATAATTTAGTATACAAGGAACTATAAAATAGAACTCAGACAATAATTATTACAAAGCGTTTGCCTATTACTTGGCAATCGTTCATTCTTCACCTTCTGATGCAGTGTCAAAATCTGAAAGCGGAAGAAAAGTGCAGACTCCAATCAAGTGCCCATTCAGGCATAGGAAGCACTCTAATTGATCTCGGTAGGCATCCAGCCTTCTAAACGCACTTTTGGGAATCATTCTCTCTTGGTGCAAACTCCAGACCTTTGTCCGACAATAAGGGCAAGTTTCTTTCGGATGTAGTTGAGCTCGTTTGTCAATAAGCATCCTCCTTGTTGCAGATTTCGAAAAGGACTTAAATACACCTCGAAATAATCCCACATCACCATCTTCTGCTTGGTCAAGATGCTCACATGGATCTGTCACATACAATGTATCTGATCTGCATTGTGGAACAAGAAAACTCTTGCCAGCAGTCTGTGAAAACCTCGTTCTATCCACAAAGTGACCAGGTATAGATCTAGAGAGAAACTCATTGTTAGTACTGTGACAACCAGCACAGTAAAACATTAGCTTCCCAAGAGCATTCCAATTCCCATCAATGGTACTATGACCAACCCCAGCAAGATCAGTAACCATTTTTGGGGCTCGTGACATACAAAACTCTTTCCAAAGTACTCTTTTGGCAAGATCCTCAAACCATTTGCACACACGAGCTATAGAACATAAAAGCTTAGGGTTCCAATTTAGAGACCTAAATACCAGATAAACTGTTGTCTCATTGAGATGGCCATTAGTGCAAATGCATGAACGCGAGTGTATGCAACGCAACCGCTTTGCTAGCATCATTGATGTCATGTTTCTTTTAGTGATTGATCAATACCTAATTATCAATGCGGGCCAATAGAGGACATCTTACATGTGTCCAAGTTAAGAAACAATGCCACCAACAATTAGGGTGCAATTTTGACAGGTGCCAGTGAATGTGAAAATAGCCCCACAAAAAATAGCAGTCTGCACCATATATGCTGTGCCCAAATTTGTCTGAACACTGTCATCTCTGTACTGTTCAATTGGTAAGCTATACGCAGTCATATAAGGGACTCCCATGGATTTGATAATGCATTCTTTCACAAACAATGGTCAAATGGAAGGCATCTGTTACAGCAAAGAACTTCAATTTTGATGAAACAGATTGTCCCTGCCAAGAAATCTGAAACAAAGAACAATGCTTGTTAGTAGGATATCCTAACACCCACAAGGAAACACCCATGTCAATTTTAAAGTTAACTTCTAATTGTAAACAAATCCATATATTCATGATTATTGAAAACAACTCATAGGATATAGCATAGCAATAATTTAAATGCAGGCTATCACTACACCACTACAGGACCTTTTCCCATTCAATCTTGACCCAAGTACCTCATACTCAGAGAGAGGTCACATACCTTATACTCGAGAAAAAATATCCTTAGAAGTGAGACAATTCATCTTATCTCCAATTCAATGGATTATTTGCCACCCTTCTTTAAGTAGAAAACCTTGTTAATAATTCTTAGATCAAAAATATACTCCCATTGTAAGCGTCACTCATTATCTGCTTATTGGCTGGTCATGACTTGAACCTTTATCTAGAATTTAAAAAGTATTTCAGTCCTAGGGAACTTTGGTTGTTTCACCTACAACTTGATATTTTCAAACTGATTTTATAAAAAATAGCTGTCGTGTATTCTTTAAGTCATTTAGTTTGTGCTCTCTTCTGGAGTTCTCTTATTAGCATAAGACATTCTGATTCTCTCTTAGTCAATATGCTGAATGGGCCTGGCGGTGAAGATCTTGTGCTCAAGGGACGGAGGCATGGAATCAAATCCAGCATTTGGTAGGGTATGTGCGCCCCATAGTCTAAAGCACTCAAGGGCACAGAGTGGTCTCATATGCAGAAATTCTTTCCAGTAAATGGCTGATGCAATGCCTTATGGACCTTAAAGGGACCTTTTCTTTCATATTGGGGGATAGTCAGCTTATTTGCACCATGTTATCTAGATTAGAGCCTGTCGATGGTTTCTTGGCTGGCATATCTGCATTCATCCTTGCACCTTTCGTGCTATTTTAACAGCTTAATCCATGAAAATAACGTACTTGTGTCTCTATTTAGATTTCCTGTTTTCTGAGTGATCCATGAAAATCATTCAGCTCTACCAAGCTGAATGCAAAATATAGTATTCATTGTTGTTCAACCCTTCACAAGTGACTCCTGTGACAAGTATAATGAATAGCCTAGAAGTAATCGCCAATCACAATTCGCAAAACCATAATTAAATTTTCTATAGATGACTTGGACCAGCAATTACTGCCTTTTTATGAATATGGTGACTAATGCATAAGGTGCTCATATGCAGTATGGTGTGAATTGTGATTTGTAGTGACCACCTTAAATGCTTATTCGTTTTAATTTGGCATTACGGTAAGTGTAATACAACTGGAATTTATTTAGATAATTTACAACTATAATGCCTGAATTCAAGCAAATTTTAGTGGTCTGAATATAACTGATTAATGATTATGTTAACTTGCTACTGTCCATCTCATTACACTTCATATTTTCAAATCACTTTAATGCATACAAGATGGTTGTCTGTTCAAACATTAAAAACTCACATCATTGACGTACAAGCATCCAGCATCTAATTTTGATCTTAAGATGTCTTGATTGTGGTTCCCTTAGCATTAGTTTGCCTTCACTGTTTTTTTGTTGTACATTCAGTTTATCCTCAAAGGCAAGTAGCCTTAGAAAACTTGCAGCAGAATACCAAAATAAAGAATACACAAACCACCAAGAGAAAAAAATAAAATAGCTGTCAAAACTGATTGCTTTACACTCTTCATTACCATGGATTATATAGATGTAAAGGGATGAAGTTGTGTGCTGCCTGGATAAGGCCAAGCACAAGAAAGAAGCAGAAAGCAAAAAATGAAAAGCTAGTTACAAAGCAAAATAAGTTTTTAAAAGAGTAATTCTCCTTCTTTCATCCCTGCTGAGAAAAAGTTGTCTCCAACTTTCTGTATCAGATGAGTAAACTTCTCTGCAAAAAAGGCTGTGGAAAATCACTTGGCATATGCCAATCGATAACCTCCGCAGCTGACCAAATACGTAGCAGTTTGGTTCTTTCAATTGGTGCATGTCTTAACATGGAGATTTTGAGTAAACTAGCGACAACTGAGTTCGAAATCAGGAGTGGTAGCCTCAGGAAGAATGATTGAAACCTCTTCCTCCAAGCACGATAGTTTGTACAACAGGAGTTAGTTCAACATTGACAACATCATGGATGACAAACTAAGCTGGAAGATCTAAGCAAAAAGCAATGGGACTACCTGCTTGGTAAATAGCGTAAGACCAATATTTGATGGATTTCATCTTGTGATATTGTTTCTTATGAGAAATTTGCTCATCCTAGTGAAAACAAAGACAAACACCAACTTGGAAAGAATGAGATATTTGAAAAATGCCTTCATTTTGACCTGAGTTACACTAGAAAATGTCTTGAATTTTGGCACGAAGCTTTGCCAAATTCTGCACAAAGAAGTTTTGTCCTCCTACTAGTGGGGCATATATAGAATTGGAAGAAGAACCCATATCTCATCTGGCACCAAAAGTTGGAAGCCATAACAGACTTTGAAAGGAGAATTCCTTGTAAAGATAGAGATGTGCATGCCTGCACACATGTAGATAACATGAATAGAAAATTGTAGGCACCCTTCATTTTGTTGCATCTGACATTCATTGCACAAATTACTATTTAATAACATTTTGATCGTAGTGACCATGTCTTTGATTAGTTTTGGGTTGTCCTATTTGACTATGTAATTAACAAATTTGATACTTTATTACAACATTTTGAAGCTTTTTAATGATGTATGGTTTATTTGATGAGGCACTTACATATGTGATGATGTCATTTAGATTTGAAAATCCATGATATGCTTTATTTTGAGGTGTGATGATATCTCCCATAGCGACTTGCTAGTATGTTTGTACTTAACATTAGAATTTTATGGTTTTCATTATTTATTGATGGGTGTTGCTTTAATTAGTGTTGTTGCATTCTAGGGGTGTACAAGCCACAAGGGACAAATGAGCCTAAGCACCCATTTTGGTCAAGGTAAAGATAGAATTTGGGATTTATGATGTCAACAAGATGATCCCCTTTTCAAGCTTGTTAACTAATACCGAACACAATCACATTCCTAAAAGTCAAAAAAACCAACCTTTTCTACACCTAGTTCAATGATACAGCAATGCCATGATGTCATTGTGGTGACATGGCCTACTAGTGGGTATGACATGTCATCGTTTGAATGACATGCCAAATAATCTTATCCTAATCTTGGTGGAGACAAAAACATTAATTAAATATGAAACAGTATATGCCTTTGGAAAACATGAATAAAATAATTTAAATTTTAGTTTTAAATTTCAAGAGTGGGAAAAGCTTCCTCTCACACATGTAAAAGCACATTTTCTTTTTGGTTAAAGTGAACCACGGCTTTGGCCATGGAAGGCCCTTTAAGAGGTAACGTTAAGCTTCCACAAGTGGTGGCAGCTCTTGGGGGCAAATCATGCGGCAAAATAAAGTTTTAACCTCATTCAAACAATTATTCTCTTATACACTCACCCACTGTGGTTGGACTTGGTGAATCAAGTGGGTTTGGCGAGAGCTCACTTTTGAGGCCATTGTTGAGTTTGGGGAGCTTGTCGAAGCAAGGAAAAGTGGTGGAATTCATAGCTCCAAATAGTTTGAGAAGGCTTTCAGGAGGCCAACAAGACTTCAAAACACTGTTTTTTAGCATCTTTGAAGACGTAAGTAGATTTTATCTCTCTAGGAAAATTCAGAATGGAAAAAGAGGACGAATCCTACTCTTATTGAGTTATGTCCATCTTCCTTCCTTCCCTTGGTGTTTGGAAAGTGTGCTTGGAACAAACTTCAGTTTGAAAAAATGGCTTGCTTAGCAGAGTTTCAGACATGAAGACTGCTGGTAGTAGTTTCCCTTCCTTTTTAGATGGATGCTTGTTGAATCCATGGGAGAATCTTTGTTGCATAAATGTATTATAGCATAGGCTGAAGCTGCCGCAGATTTGGGACAGATGGAAATCTTGTGCCCTTCTTCCTCTTTGGTAGATTGCTATCAATAGAGAGAGGGTTTGATGATTGCATCGTTTTCCCTTGTCATGGATATAAGCTAAAATTCCATCCCCTTCTTCCATTCTCAATAATATGAGGGGAGCTGGACTTCTTCCCCGTGAAAATTACATCCAAGACTTATTTTCCTCAATCCACTTTTGGATGGATAGTTGCTAGCAAGAATCTAGTTTTTGACCTCTCATGCTATAAGCTAGAATCTCCACTTGCTTGTTCTTAATGTTTGTCGTCTCTGCCTACATAAACCCTTCAGTAATTTAGGGAAGGGGCAAGTAATATATTTGAGAGTAATGGATAATTATGACTATGTTAGCAAACTTCACCATGATTGCCAAAATTTCCTCTCTGAATTTGTATTGCTTCATAAAATTAGATTATAGCATGTCCACTTGCTGTAAAATCCTGTGGATTGTGGCCCCCTCCTCTTTTGCTTTGCTTTCACACTCTTGTCACACGGGCAATCTCGCATACTACTAATAAGATTGATTTTCATAATTTATGAGAAAACATTGATACTACATGCAACTTTGTTCAATCAACACACCTGCAAGCCTGCAACAAATTTGGATGACCCTGTTCCTATCCTTAAGTTAAGAAAACTAGTAATTTGTTTCTTACTTGTTTAATGCGAACCAGGATAGCTCTAGAGACACGGTCTTGTCCTTTGTAAATATATAGAACCCAAAATCCCAGTACAAATCCCTCTTAATACCAAAAAAAGAGTCCCATAGAAAATAGAAACTAAACCTCAATTTTGCAAGCCTTGTCTCCAAAGATTTACAACGTATTTCAACCATAAGTCACAAAGGAACTATGGGTCTCAAATGTGGTTATTTCCTCTTTTTCAAATAATTGCATAATAATAGGTAATAAAAAATCTACAAATAGCTTGTACTTAACTGTTTACATAGCCAAATGTTGTCGTCTTTTAGTTAATTTAGACCCCTATGTCATACCAAGGGACTGAAGCTATTTGACAAAGCCTAAGTGATCATGTAGTTTACTCCTAAAGGCAATGGATCTCAATCTCACGGTTTAGGTAATCCAAGTTACTTGTTATTCACTTCCAGCAAGCTAGGGAATTGAAACCATGTTATCCATTGTATCTATGGCATTTTGCTACCAAATCTACTACAAACTGTTCATATACAACATTGAACAGATTTTTGGCTAAGCACCTAGTCATATGTCCTTTAGTAGGAGATGTTAACCTTTAGCATATCATAAATGCACCATTGTACATTGCACCATACATACTCAAGATACTTGCACTTAACCCTACCAAAGTGGATGTAGCCTTATTTCTTATTTCATGGCCCAAAATGGGGACATTTTTTCTAAACCTTGAACTAACAAGGTCAACCATTTTTCCTTTGATTTTCCAATGCCTCCCTACTACCTTCTTTCCATTGCAACATCATCTGTGTCTCTAACCCTAGCAATCAAACCTTTTACTACATCCTTGTGTTTTTACCGCATCCTTGTGCCTTGTCTATGAAAAAAGAGTAACTTTCTGTGGAAGGTGTTGCCTTTTGAGAGATAGGCAATCTCCATTAAGTAGCCTACTCAGGTGTGAAATATACTCCTACTTTCAATAAATGACAGAATTGAAATTGTGAATATGGGTGAGATTAATGCAAATATTCATGCCAAACATGCCATGGTCTAGTAAAAAGTCAAGTTCAAGCCTTGCACAACATGCCTAATGAGTTAATTGGAGAAAATAATGTAGGCAAACACAGGAGGCTGGGTGCAAATCTTAGGTGAATAATGACAAGCTAGATGCCCCTCTAGTGTAATATTCTACGGGAAACAATTATCTAAGCTTGTTGATGCAATTTCCATATGTGCAGGTTAAGGTTGCTGCTTTAATCACCAAACCAAAAAAACGATTAATGCAACTAGTTATATTTCCTATGAAAATCAGTATTATGGTTCTCGATATAAAGAATCTTTTAGAGTCCCAAGACGCTCGTAATTAAGGATATTTTCTTCTTTAGTCCCATCTTGGACAGCTATAACTTTCAAATGCCTTGGGATTGCAACATTTAGTTTGCCCTTTTTCTGCAATATTTAGTTTGCCCCTTTTTTTGTAACATTCTGCAAACACGTAGTGTCATTGACTTCAATAGTCAATATGAGTTTCAATTAAGTTCTAGATCTCCACCAGATCGTATAGACATGTTCCCAAAAAATGCATCATTCACTTTTGGGATATGAATCTAGAATCACTACTGAATTTATAGAAGTTCACCTTCAACGTAACTTTGAAAGAAAACCAATGGTATGCAAAGAATGAAGATGTAAGTTTTGTGGGCATCACCTTGATGAAAACTCCTAAGGCATACATTTAAAACCTGGGTCCAATAATAATGTTTGGTCAGAAATTATAGACCAATCAAAGGAATAAACTCCCAACAAAATGACCCAGCACATACAATGGAAGAACCATCACACAACCTTTGTTGAACCTTAGCATTGGGTCAAAAACCACTGAATAGTATTTTCATGACCAATAGTGTTAAACTAATGGACATTTACATGCACCATGTGTCTTGTTTGTGAGGTTTTATATAACTTCACACAAGTCCCACCTTCAAACTAAAAAGTCTCTTGATCCAAGGGAGGATAACACGTTAGTTACAGAACTATATGGGTCATTATGCACAACACTTAGTATAAATCGCTTACAGGTAGAACTACTGGGGTATCTAATCCCATTTGCTCTCCAAGCTTTCGTCTCTCAATGTCCATCATTTACAACAGGAACTGTTAGAGGTACAATCACTGAGGGGGAGGGGGGAGGTGAATCAGTGATGCAAATAATCCAATTCAATTCCCAATTCTTAAACATTCAGCACATACAATCATGATGCATACAAATTAATCATTGTAATGAACATACCAAGATCAAGCACATAACACATGATATACGTGGGAAACCCTCTTGGGGGATAAAACCCACTGAACCCTACAAGATAGACTACAGTCCTAAAATAAAGATATCCAACATTTAGACCAGCACCAACTGATCAAAGAACACCCATCCCTTAATTTAGTGAGACTCATCCCACAAGGAGGAACCAACCCCCTAGGCAACGAAGCACCCACTCAGCTACCTTGATCTGATCACCACCTCTGATCTGATGTCTTCTACACCTGATGATGGACTTCTCTTGCTTGCACTCTTCTTCACCCTTCAATCTTTCTAAAACAACATCTAAGGCTTACTTGCTCAATCTGCCTATTCTAGGCTTCATTAGGTCCACTGACCTGTGTGTCCTTCATCAACTTGATCAGATCAACATTACTGATCCTCTTTGCTCTCTGATGGTCCTAAATGACATGTACCTTCTCTTTCAAAGGGTCTCTCCTTTGCTTAGCATAATGCTCTCTCAACTCAACTCCAAATAGGCCAATTATGCCTAGTATTTATACCATACACTCATCTAACTCATCTTGGTTGGCCAAGATGCTTACCATACTTGTTCTACCTTTGAAATAGGTCTTCATACATGTTACATGTAAGAACCCCACACTCCTTAGGTCGGCCATTACCTCATTAACCCCAAACCACCATTAGGTCTTGGTGAGACCTAAAACAATTAGGCCTACTCACCCATACGTTACAACTTCAACTCCTTGCGCCACTTTCCACTTCTACCAATGCTTTGAACACATCAAACTTGTCTCCAATAGACCCTTGCTAACTTCCCCATGGGTCCATGCCACCTGGAACACCAACTCAACACTTGAACCTACCAATTAGGTCTCCTCGCTCTTTAGGCCTTCAAACACAAAAAACACAATCTCAAACATCTGAAGCAACAACTCAATCTTTCACATAGCCATATGATTAGATCACATGGGTAAAACCTTCAAGACCTCTACAACACTTCCATGTGCCTTCGACAATTCAACACAGGGTCTAAGCACTCAAATCAACTCTCTCAAAATGACCACTCAGACTGGTCGTATACAGTCAAAATACAATCAAGCTATTTTGACTCTCCATAACTGATCAGGGGCAAATCATGACAACCAATACCTCGTCATCAATCTTCGAGACTTATAGAACATCTCTATGTTCATTTGCTTCCTCAACTCTGCTCTTAACATCTTCAACTTACCTCTGCAAGATGGTCACTCAAACTGCCAATGTATTCAATAAACACAGTCAACTTCTAAGCCTTTATTCATATTGAATATGGATTGGTCAAACCTCCAAAATCCATACAAATGGTCCTCATGGAGTCTACAACACTCTCCAATAGTTAGTTCATCTTGAAACATCGATATACCATCAAGAACTCTTCAATTATCCTTTTCAAGTCACTTGCAGAACGTGGTCAAACCTGAACTTTGGAGCTCAATAACTTTCACTGTATAGATAGTCAAACCTTCTAACTAGATTCTCTGAATGCGTCTTGATGTCCTCTTCAACTTTGCCTTTTACACCATCAAGAAATTCGTCCTAAATCAAAAGATATAAGCAAAATACTGAGCACTAGTTTATACTTTTGTTAATTCAAATGCCAACGGTCATTGGTTAATGCAAAATCATATGTAGACACGTGTCTTCATCTTGTGTCCTCGCACAACTTGCTCATACGCGCTCCATCGATCTCCTTGCAAACCTCCTGACTTTAACTTGCATCGCTCACCATTGATTTTAGATCCTCGCTTCCGAGATCAAGCCACTTAGCAATCCCGCATGCCCTTTGCATACCCTGCAGTCAATCTCCAATGAACTTCCGCTACTTGGCATCCTCGCGTGCCTTCAGAGCATTTTGTTGACTTACTGACTAATGCGCACCGTTGATCTTCCTTTGCACGGTTGAACGTGCTACGTCGATCTTGATCTGCTGCTCAAACTCCATGAATGTGACAAATGTTTTCATCGCGTTCATTCTTTGGATCTTTGACTAACAAAGTTCGTGCTTGCTGTTGATCTCTATCTGACAAGTTTAACGCTCACCATTAGATCCTTATTTGGTCAGATTAATTGTTCGTCGTAAATCTTCATCGCCCAATTAAACACTCATTGTAGATCTTTGATATCACAAATTTGGCGAAGTATGGGAACTTAGTAAACTCTCTCTGAGAAGCCAACTTTGCACCTTAATAACTTTTGCTACGCTCCATGTCCAGACCTAAAACTTGAACCATATGATCTCCTCACATAAGGGAATTTATCCATTTATCATACTACTCTTGAAACCTTCACAAGTGTGAATGTTGACGTCATCAATCTGCTCACTCAGCTTTATTTGTCAAGATGACTACTTGAACCTAGACACTCATATGATTGCTTTGATGAATTCCTTTCACTTCCACAAGCACTCCAAGCACTCAAAACACCCATAGGGCCTCTGCAACATGACCATACCATCAATAACATCCACCATCTGCCTATCCAAGTCAAACAATGAAGAACTATGCAAGAGCACTGAAGCACACTTTGTCATTGTCATTCTAGCACACATGGCACCTCATCAACATCCTTGGTCATCTTGGAGACATCATTGACAAACCTCCAACAATCTCCCCCTTTGTCATTGATGTCAACACCAATACAAAGCTTATGCTCAAACTCTATCTTTCTCTTCAAGCACTTTCTCCCCCTTTGACATAATGACAAAGTGGGCTCAACTTTTGATTCTGTGGACCTGAAAAGACTTCAAGGACCAATAATAGGAAAGGACCACTCTGAGAGATAATACAGATTTCCCCTAACATTGTGCATACCTCTTTAAGCCTCTCTAACTATCTGAGTTACCTCCCCCTACCTCCATGCTCTATTTGAAAAGCATCTTCAACAAGTCTTCTCAATGAACTAGGTCTGCCCAAAACTCTTCAACATTGTCCACACTCAATCAATATCTTTATGAAACCACCAATAGATCTCATATCTTCATTAGATCAACTTAAACAACTGAAACAGACATGAATAACTCTCATATGGATCTCAAAACAATTGCCCTTTATCCTCTACAAGCCATCATGGTTTAGAACCTTTTCAAAGCACTCTCATGGAACTATCTCATCTTCAAACACTGCGAACTCCATGACAAACAACTTGTCATATACAGAACTCTAAGACCTTCATGATATCAACACTATGACAACACATTCTCCTCATACTCTATCCAACCTTGCCTTCAGTCTTCATCATTTTGACCAATCAATTTAAGCAACTGAAATTGACAAGTTCTTACCTTCAAAACCAAAAACCCTGAACACACCTTGAGCATACTAGAACAAGATCGACACACCTTTCTTATGCAAATAGAACACTTTGACAACTCAACATCATAACACTTTGAAGTAACTCCATAAAACTCATTGCTCCCCCTTAACCAAGCACATCTTCTCATGACCTTTCTTGTTCTGCAATATCAACCAAAACTCAACTAGCATCCACTAGGCTTCCTTTTGTTGACAAGCGTCTCCTTGAAGCCTAGAAAGAGACACCCCTAACGCACAATGTCCTAGAACAATGTGAAACCATGAGTTGCCCACAACTCCTCATATTCTCTCCTTCTTGGACAACTTGAAATGATGATTCTTCTTCTTTTGCTTGACTAAATCAACTTATTTATCTTCTTTATCACTTTCCTTTTCTTCTAGGATGGTATTGACAATACATGGAGAAAATAAAGATTCTTGGCATACCTTTTCACTTGAAGTATCAGTCTCACATTTCAAAGCATCAACACTTGACATTGTCAACTGATATTCTTTATAGGAAACTTGCTCAACAGCATCAATTTGTTTACTTAAGTTTACAGATACCTTAGGACAAGTTTCAACTACCTTGGTCTTTTTAGTGAGCTTTGTCTCTTTATTCTTAACATGAGTAGATAATGAGTACCCTTGGCATTCTTCAACCTGTGTAGCATCTTCTACCATGGCAAACTGTCCACTTGGACCTGCAGACTGATCATGGCACATACTTTCCACTTTTGGTTTCCATATTTTAACTTGCCTTCTACCTTGCACTCTAGGAGCCTGAAATGACTTATCCTGACTTGATGTCCTTTGTTTGCAGAACTTAGCAATGTGATCAATTCCTAGACAATTGTAGCAAACCACTCTTCTTGATGGAAACTCAGCTTGTCCTATGTGTTCTATGTCATGACAATGTGTCCTATGTCATGAAAACTATATGAAATAACCCTAACAAATTCTTTCAACTGTTGAATCACTGAACGCTCACATGCAAGTGCCGATCACTAACATGTAACAGGGAAAAACTATTTCATGCAATGATTGACACCACACATGCAACCACCGAACACTGACATGCAACCATTAGAACTGACATTCAACCCACCAAGCTAGCAAGATCACAACTCTGTGGTATGAAATATCCCTTCTAAAACTGATCTGATTCTCCTGAGTTGTTAGTTATGATTTTTGGTTCTTGTTTGAATGTTTTGGAACAATTAATGATGACCCAATTGCATGCAAAGAAAATACAATAAAGATAGGCAAACTATGACTTCATTTCTTCATATGACGATCAAATATAATGAAAATCAGAATTGAACAGAGATCTGATCTGATTTATTACAGTACCAATAATGATCATAAACATTCAATTTATCATTCTATTTCATTACATAAGCATACCTGAATGCTGAAGATGGATTAGGCTTCAATGGCTTGGATTTGTAAGATGAAATAAGGCCTCCAAAAGTTGAAAATGATGAACTTTGGTCGCAGATCTGATAACACCTTCAAACCCTAGTGAGATGACAAATATAATCAACAAATAACCTCCAATAATCTGTTGAATTTCAAATCTGGTCGCACAATTGTAATTCCAAGGTGAAATTACCACTTGGGTGTGAGGGCTTTCGTCCTCCACCGGTTCCAAATGAGGGTTTCCATCCTCTGTGGAAAATATGGGTAGCCTCAAGCTCTTCGATGAATTTCAGAATCTTGATTGATAAATAATAATTTCTTTCTTCTATTTTCCCCTTTTATAAAAAGCTTTTCCCACTTGAAAACCCTAAAAGTAATTTAAAATTACTTTTTAATTTATATTTTCCAATTGACCCTCAAAAAGTAATTAATAATTACTTTTTATTTTATTTTCCACTTGGCCTTTTAATTAATACATGCTTTATGGCCCCATTCCCTCTTAGAACACTCCCCTTTAGCCTACGGGAATGAAAATAGGTTACGAGTTTTCTCCATTTGCGTTAACTCGAGAAAGGGGACATTACACTATAGCTCTCACTTTGACTCACAGCACTTGATTGATGTTTCCATTCATAGTTCCAAGCAAATTCATTCCTGAAAAGTCTTCTACACTCTCTAGCCTTATGATCGAATTTATTACAAGTGTAGCAATAGCCAATAAAGCTTGCATACCTCATTGCATTTGGTTGTCTAATTTGATTTGTCTTTCTTCTGTTAGCAACTTCATTTCTTGACTAATTGTTGATCTTCAAACTCTGATTGTTCTTGTTCACAAAAATCTTCAAGTCATCATGAGTAGTATTCTTTTGTTCTATGTATCCAAGACCAATTCTATGACTTGCATATTTTTTACTAATCAAAATGTTATCTAGATCAATTGATCCCTTTTCAAACTTCACAAATGACTTCACTTGACTTGAAGTCTTTTTCAACTCATCTCTTAAAAAACCAATCTCAGTAACATACCTTGAACATTCAACTTATTTGGCCTTCAAGTTTGCATTCACAGTCTCTAACTGATCATTAAGAAGCTTGACTGAATTTTTATACTCTTTGAAGTCTTCATCTATTCTTGCCTCAAACACATTGAATTGCACCTCATAGTCCTTTATTTGAGACTTCAACTCCTTGGTTTTCTTCTACTTAATCTTCAAATCTTCAAGAGCATTCATCAACTCAGTCTCACAGTTTACCTTGTCATCTTCATCATCTGTATCATCTAAACCACCTCCAAACCATGTAGATTCTTCTTGATATGAGCAGCTACCTTCTTTAACCATGAAGAGAGCTTCATCTTCAGCAGGACCATCATCTTCATGATCATTCTCAAAATCAATGCCATCATTCCCATCAAATGCACTGCAATATCCCTTGGTGTAGAGACTCCTCTTATCCTTGAAAAACTTCTTTTGGCCATTATACCTTTTGACACTGTTCTTGCTCTTATCAGACCTGAATTTCTTCTTGTCATTATCATGATCTTCTTCATGTTCTTCATTGTCATTTCCCTTATATAATAATAATAATAAAAATTTTAACGTCCACGAGACTAAAAATAGCCTATGGGACAGCAAGACAACTCAAGCAGATTTAAGTAGCACTGTTCGCTTCTTGTGTAGGCTGATGATGAGCCCCCCTAATTGCTCAATGTGCTCTTCGTTGAATAGGTTATTCCAAGAACTGTCACATATAGTATCTGCAAATTTATCTCTGCTATCTTTGTAGGCCTCACATTCTAGAATAAAGTGCTGTTCAGTTTCCACTTTCTTATGCTTATGAGGACACTTGTTGGCAAAGTGACCTATCTCTCCACAATTAAAACATTTGAAGAGAAGTTTACCCTTAAACTTGCCTGAACCTGTTTTCAGTTTTATTGTTAACAGAGCTATTAGTTCATCATCATCAATATCAAAAATCTCATCATCCTTGACCTTCTTACCTTGGAACTTCTTTAGCTTCTTTTCTGCATTGAAAGTTGATTCTTTCTTTGGTGGTTTGTCCTCATTAACTCTCATCTCATAGGCAACAATTAATCCATCTTCATTTTGGTGCGATCATGACTTTCTTCTATAGCAGAAACTTTTGAATCTAATTTGAAAGTGAGAGACCTTAATACCTTTTGCACTACAGTGCCTTCTTCAATATCAATAACCTCTCCCATGCCTTTGATCATGTTCATTACCTCATCAACTCTTAGAAGATAGGAAGCCATAGTACCCTCTTCCTTCATTTTGAGACTTTCAAATTGCCTTCAGTAAGTTTGTAGTTTGGCCAACTTGACTTTTGAATCTCCTTCATAGATGAACTACAATTTGTCCCAAATCTCCTTGGCAGACTTGCAATGGACTACCTTGGTGAACTCAACCTATGAAAGACCACAAATGATAGCATTCATAGCTTTGGAATTGTTCTCACTCAACTTCTTGTCTGCAGCACTAGTTGGAGTAGGTGGCATGGAATAACCATCCAAAACAGATTGCCAAGTGTCAAACCCCAAGGACATGATGTAGGCCTTCATTCTTGCACTCCAAAAAGCATAATTGGATCCATTGAACAACGGAGCTTGCTTAATAGAGAAACCTTGAGAACTTATTGTACCTAAGATTACCTTCAAGTGGTTAAACTTGTACAAAAGGTCTTGCTTTGATACCAATTGTTAGAGGTACAATCATTGAGGGGGCGGGTGAATTAGTGATGCAAGATAATCCAATTCAATTCCCAATTCTTAAACATTCAACACATACAATCATGATACATACAAATTAACCATTGCAATGAACATAGCAAGATCAAGCACATAATACATGATATATGTGGAAAACCTTCTTGGAGAATAAAACCCACTGAACACTGCAAGATGGACTACAATCCTAAAATAACAAGATCCAACATTTAGACTAGCACCAACTGATCAAGAAACACCCATCTCTTAATTTAGTGAGACACCCATCCCACAAGGAGGAACCAGCCCCCCAGGCAACCAAGCACCCACTCAGCTACCTTGATCTAATCACCACTTCTAATATGTGATGTCTTCTACCCCTGATGATGGACTTCTCTTGCTTGCATTTTTTTCACCCTTCAATCTTTCTAAAACAGCCTCTAGGGCTTACTCGCTCAATCTGCCTCTTCTAGGCTCATTAGGTCCAATGACCTGTGTGTCCTCCTGATCAGATAAACATGATTGATCCTCTTTACTCTCTGATGGTCCTAAATGACATGTACCTTCTCTTTCAAAGGTTCTCTCCGCTTAGCACAACGCTCTCTCAACTCAACTCCAAATACACCAATTATGCCTAGTATTTATAGCATACACTCATCCAATCCATCTCGATCGGCCAAGATGCTTACCATACTTGTTCTACCTTTGAAATAAGTGTTTGTACATGTTACATGTAAGAACCCCACACTCCTTAGGTCGGCCATTACCTCATTTACTCCAAACCACCATTAGGTCTTGGTGAGAACTAAAACAATTAAGCCTACTCACCCATACATTACAACTTCAACTCCTTGGGCCACTTTCAGCTTCAACCAATGTTTTGAACACATCAAACCTATCTCCAATAGACCCTTTCTAACTTCCTCATGGGTCCATGCCACCTAGAACACCAACTCAACACTGAACTTACCAATTAGGTCTCCTCGCTCTTTAGGCCTTCAAACATAGAAAACACAATCTCAAACTTCTGGAGCAACAACTCATATCTTTCACATAGCCATATGATTAGATCACATGCGTGAAACCTTCGAGACCTCTACGACACTTCCATGTGCCTTAAACACTTCAACACAAGCTCTAAGCACTCAAATCAACTCTCTCAGAATGACCACTCAAACTGGTCATATACAATCAAGATATTTTGACTCTTCATAACTAATCAGGGGCAAATCATGACAACCAATACCTTCTCACCAATCTTTGAGACATATAGAACATCTCCATATTCATTTGCTTCCTCAACTCTGCTCAGAACATCTTCAACTTACCTCTGCAAGATGGTCACTCAAACTCCCAGTGTATTCAACAAACATAGTCAACTTCTAAGCCTTTGTTCATACTAAATATGAATTAGTCAAACCTCCAAAATCCATACAGATGGTCCTCATGGAGTCTACAACACTCTCCAATAGTTGGTTCATCCTGAAACATCGATATACCATCAAGAATTCTTCAATTATCCTTTTCGGGTCACTTGCAAAACATGGTCAAACCTTCAGTGAACTTTAATGCTCAATAACTTTGACTGTACAGACAGTCAAACCTTTTAACTAGATTCTCTGGATGCGCCTTGAAGTCCTCTTCAACTTTGTCTTTGACACCATCAAGAAATTTGTCCTAGATCAAAAGATATAAGCAAATTACTGAGCACTAGTTTATCATTTTGCTAATTCAAATGCCAATGGTCACTAGTCAATGCAAAATCATTTGTAGACACATGTCTTCATCTCATGTCCTCGCACAACTTGCTCAAATGCACTTCATCGATCTCCTTGCGAGCCCCCTGACTTTAACTTGCATCGCTCATTGTTGATTTTAGATACTTGCTTCCGAGATCAAGCCACTTGGCAGCCCCGCATGCCCTCTACGTCCCCTACAGTCAGTCTCCAATGAACTTCCACCACTTGGCATCCCCGCGTGCCTTCAGAGCATTCTGTTGACTTATTGACTAATGCGCACCGTTGATCTTCCTCTGCACGGTTGAACGCACTCCGTCGATATTGATCTGCTGCTCAAACTCCGTGAATGTGACACGTCTTCATCGCGCTCATTCTCAGGATCTTTGACTAATAGACTTTGTGCTCATCGTTGATCTCTGTCTGATAAATATAACGCTCGCCATTAGATCCTTATATGGTTAGATAATCGCTCACCGTAGATCTTCATCGCCCGATTAAACGTTCACCGTAGATCGTCGATATCACAAATTTGACTGAAATCACAAATTTTGCTAAGTATGGGAACTTAGTGAACTATGTCTGAGAAGCCAACTTTGCACCTTAATAACTTTTGCTACACTCCATGTGTAGACCTAAAACTTGAACCATATGATCTCATGTAGGGGAATCTATCCATATATCAAGCTGCTCTTGAAACCTTCACACGTGTGAATGCTGACATCATCAATTTGCTCACTCAACGTTATCTATCAAGATGACTACTTGAACCTAGACACTCATATGACTGCTCTGATGAATTCCTTTCACTTCCACAAGCACTCCAAGCACTCAAAACACCCCATAGGGTCTCTGCAACATGACCATACCATCAATAACATCCACCATCTGCCTATCCAAGTCAAATACTGAAGAACTATGCAAGAACACTGAAGCACACTTTGTCATTGTCATTCTAACACACATGACACCTCATCAACATCCTTGGTCACCTTGGAGACATCATTGACAAACCTCTAACAAGAACTACTGGGGTGTTTAAAACTTAATACCATTTTCTCTCCTAGCTGCCATCTCCCGTTGTCCATCATTTAAAGCTAGGGACTACTAGGGTGTTTAAAACTTAATACCATTTTCTCTCCTAGCTGCCATCTCCCGTTGTCCATCATTTAAAGCTAGGGACTACTAGGGTGTTTAAATACCATTTGCTCCCCAAGATTTTGTCTCTTAGTGCCAATGCCCTTCAATAGTTGTTTATAACTTTATATGCATAATTCTTTCTGCAAAACTGACTTTCAACCCCTCACGAAAGAAAATGGCTACAATTTACCATCAATTACTAAGCCTATAATGAATATCTGTAAATCATGTAACTCAATTGAATGAAGTTTTCTGGACATTTGTTGGCAAGTCAGATCTTAAAACCAATCCATTTAAATTGCTTCACTTGCCTGGAATCTAATGTAAGAGACCATCGCTGAGCATTCTAGGTTTACAAGAAATAATATAAGATTTTAAATTTCAGCAGTGTATTACCAAAGCCGGTATCTTGTAAACAAAACCCCACCAATTCTGATAGTTTAGCTGAAAACAGATATTAAATTTATTTGGCTGTGCATTCAAAAGAAACCCCCCATTTTATCAACAATCAAAAGTTCTTAAGACAACCCCTGATAATGGGGTCAGTTTTGAGAAATCAGGATTTCGCTACCACTTGGTCACCACCGCCGGTTGGATTCATAAAGCTAAAATTTGAGAGGACAGCAAAAGGCAATCCAGGACAAGCTGGTGGTGGATGTGTATTCAGAGACAACTTGGGGTAACCACTCTTGATAATGGCTTTTGACCTTGGGTTTTGGAACTAACAATCAGGCAGAATAGTTGGCCTTGATTAAAGGTCTCAAAGTTGCTGTGCTAAAGGGTTGGAAGTATCTCATCATCAGTGGAGACTCCCATGGATCAATGGCATGACCTCTGGTAAGATTGAATCCTGGCAACTCCATACTCTCCGAGAAGAAGCTCATTGGATCTCAAGCCAATTAGAAGATGTCAGATTTCTACATACTAAACATGCTGGAAATCAAGTCGCTGCTAAGGAGGCTAACTTAAGTGGGCAGATGCTTACTACTTATGGTGAATTGGAGCAAGTCTGACTACCGATATTCCTGACAACTTGAGAAGGCCCATTGTCCAGGATGCCATGACCATCCCCTCCTAATACAAATATACCTAGATATAAATACTCTGACATTTTGATCCTAGAGATAAATACCCTATATATCCATGCACATGTCTATTCTCATCATTCCTCATCATTATATTCAGTTCAAACCTCTCAGGCTCCTTCTGTATCATCATGCCGCCTCCTGCAATCTTAATGATGAAGAAATTAATATTTAGATTGACACATTTGATGTGCCCTCATGTCATCATCCTCCCGAACTGTATCCTTTTTTACACCTCTTCTCCCTCCATTTGGATGTGGGAAAGAATAGGAGTTTGAGCTCAGCTCTCTCAATATTTGACAGATGGAGGCAAGGTCCCCATTGCAATTAAAAAAGAGAAGGAAGCTCCCTCCACCATGGAAATCAAGAGCACCCATAGCACTCGAGCTGAATCACAAAAGAGTAAGGCGAGGTGAAGACACTAGTAAGGCCTTTTCTGAGTTTCTGGAATCTGAGATAAAAAATCCTAAAATGAGTTTGTAGCTTCTACGGGCCTGGTCTGTGACAAAAGAATTCAATGGCACTGATGATATAGAACTCAGGAAGCATATGAGGAATACAATGCTAGACAATAAACAGTCTCTGGAGAGGCGGAATGTTTTGAGATGGCACATTCCATCAGTGGTGCCAACATTTTATCCAATGCAACTGGGCAGTTCCTTCTTCATCAGGACCATATTGCTCTGGAGTCACAGCTGATGGCACTCAACGACAAGTCTTCCAGTCATGATCATAACATCCTGAAAGCGCTAAAGACTGTTCTTCAAGGGCAGAAGGACCTGGCAGGGGCTCTGGGTTTCAATCTTTCTGCTGCTGCTATGTTTGGTGTCCCAGAGTGCTGTGCAGAATTTTCAAATGATTTGGGAGACATTCTGCCTTGTGGATGCCATTCAGGTTCTTGTCATTCTACCCAGTTTATGGATGACATAAAAATCTTAAATTAGATTCTGGTTTGCATGCAAAAATATAAGGAAAAAAAAAATTAGGGGATAAGGGCCTGCATAGTTTGCCCTCTCCCCACAAGACTCAATCTGTAAAGCTGCTGTTAGAGTCTAGAACCTTTGTTATATATATGGATTTTAACTAGTTAAAAACTAGCTTATGAATAATATATTGATATGAGATGGTGCAGTCTAGCGAATTTTTTCAGTTTGTGTTATCGTATGATAGATTCTATCTTACTTGTAGTTCACATCCATTACTCTGGTATACACTGGTCCTCTCTCCACAGACACTGGCAGATTCTACACAAGCTACTCGCAGCAGATGATGGTGCACTTCGGATTCTTTGGTGGGATATAGTTGGTTTGCGGTCTTTGACCGATCCAACTGGTTTTGAAATTCAGCATGATGACATGCTCTTTCATATGTGGTACCATTCAGCCTTGTACTAATAAGTCCACCTGTTTTTCACAGTTTTTTGTTGGCTAGGGCCCTATCCCTAGGTGAAATTAGCAAAAAAAAAGTTGTTAGACACTGGGCAACAAAATAAACTGAAATTTTAAATTCTGGTCATTTTAGCTCCAAATTCATTGAACGGCCACTAAAATTGTCAAATTAACTCCCAATATAGCATTTAATATCTAGGATGAAAATATAAGAAGCAAACCATAAAAATCCTAATGCAAAGTACATGGTTAAAAGAATTTTAGCTTAAAAACAGTAATAAATTTTATTTTGCTGTATAAATAGTCCAATTCCTCAACATTTAAAAGGAAACACCTATTTTCTCAACAATGGAAAATTTTCCCACACCAAGCAACAAATTTAATGGAAATTTAAAACACTGGCCATTCTTCCTCTAAATTCATCAAATTGCCGCTAAATTTAAATTAAAAAAAAAATCTTTTTTCCAACTATGAAAAATTTTCAGACACCGAGTTGAAAAAATATCAGACACCAAGCAACAACAAGATAGACGGAAATTTAAAAGGCCTGCATTTCTCCCTCCAAAATCATCACATAGAGACTAAATTTGTCAAAATAACTCCAATCCAGAGCTCTCGTCCATATTTAGAGTCTAACTATAAGAAGCTAACTCTACAAACCCTGGTGCAGTGTACAGTTCCGAGAATTTTAGCTTAAAAACATAATTACACGTATATAACGTCCAATATCGCAGATTCTCGAAAACGAAAAATTCTAAGACCCTGACCAACAAAACTAACTATAAATTATAATAACGGTCATTTTGGCTCCAAATTTATCAGAGCGTCGCTAAATATAACAAAATAACTCCAAATCCAGCGTCCTCTTCAATTTGTAGTAAGATAAAGGTAACAAACATAAGCTAATCTAAAAGTTCAATTCCTCGGCATTTACTCAAGGGAGGTTAGCAAACCTAAAACTCTCAACTGAAAATTTTCAGACTCTGGCCAAAAAGCAAAACACAGACTTAAAACACCGGCCTTTTTTAATCCGAATTCATCACATCGCCGTTAAAAATTTTCAAACTAACTTTAAATCCAGCATCGTCTTCCAAATTTAGCCAAAAAAATCGCAACAGATTGAAGCAAAACTTAATCTAAGTTTACAAACCCTAACGCGATGTAAAATTCTTGTTCTTTTCAACGAAGCTAAAAAGAAAACCAGCAAGTAAAGAGAAACTAAAGCTAAGCTTACCTTTGAAAGAGAGGTTTCTTTTAATTTAACAGATCGAGAGTGGTATTTTCCAGTTGTGTCACAAATCCGCTCAAGCCCAAGCCCTTATTGACGACGGATCTAGACGGGAGGCATTTAATGCCTGGAATTCTTTTTCAAAGCGGTTTTTGGAAAACCGGGGGTTTTGAGAAACCAGTTGCCGGCGATGATTAGAGTGGTCTGCCGGCGGGGAAAACGTGAGATTGTGCGCAGGGGAATATAAGTTAGGTAATAGAAACCTTCCGGGGGAGTAGCTATCTAGCAGAAAGATTACAAGGAAATGTAAAAGTCAAAAGCAATGGCGAAGGTAATGCTTGCTTCAACGTAATAATACGTCTGTATTTGGTATTTTTTACGCTTTGTAGTTTTAAAGGGCAAGTCCTTAGTCCTTGTGCAGTGTATATGTCACTTTTTATTGTTTGCAGGATTCGGGTGATCCTTCTTCAATTTGGAATATTCGTTGGGTTAAGTACTCGACTCGGCCTCCTAAAATATCTCAGTTCAGCATGTATCCTTAATGTCTATGTGGTAACGTGGACGACTCTTAGAGAAATACGCAGTGTCTCATCCTTATGGGATTAATTTAGAATATGGATTTTTTTGCTTTTTTTTTTTTTTTTTTTTTTTTTTTTATAGCTTTTTTGGATTGATGTTCTAAAGGTTTTTGAGTCATTTTCCAAGTATGTTGTCATAATTTTAATTTGTTCGTGTTGATAAGCAATTGTTTGAATTTATGCATATATGTGATGTGAATTTATGCATAGAATAATGTTAAAACCGTCTTACTTGTACGATGTTGGTCATGTCCAAAAAAACTTGCAACAAATGTCTTTATGCTGTCCTAAAATCAGTGGATCATAAAAATTTAAAATGAATAAGGAGTTAGTTTGGGGTTTTGTGTAGATAACTTTGCCCTCCTTATTTATTAGATTCTTAAAAATAACAAAAATATTATAAATTGATAAATAAAAATTGCATAATAGAAATACTTCTATTAAAGTGTTTCAAGAGAGTTCTCAAGAATCCTATGTATGATGATTAAGTGAACCTAATCACGCCTTTTTTTATAAATGAATTGAATCTAGAAATTGGCATGTGTGAAAGTCTTCCAACAATTAAAAATGAGAAAGACAAATGATGCATATTGATCCATCCAATTAAAAATGTGGCACAAACAAATATGTCAGGGCTCTACGAGCATTCCTAGCATGGGAAAAGATAAGCATGAGAAAGATGCAAGGGACTTAACAAAGATCAAGTGGGAAAGGAGTTTCAAACTTCAAAAGTCGCCATTACAATTCAGATCAATCACTTATACATAGATAAATGTGCAGCACATATATAAAATAAGGGAGCAAGCTAACTAGCAACCAAAACACCCACTTAGTCAAACTTATTTTTATGGAGCATCGCACTATTTTGTTATCTTCCCAAACAACATAAGTGAGTATTTTATAACAAAATACAATTACAATATTTATACAAAATGGAGGATGATATGTTATGATATGTGGATTGGTATCACTATTATATGAAGTGTAATTTATGTCATTAATTGGGTCATTTTTGTATCAAAAATCAACTTTTTTGATGTTTTACGCAACAAAAAATGAGAAATTGATGTCAATTTCTATAACACAAATGTGACACAAAAATGACATAACTACGCATTTTTATTTATGTAACATTATACCAAATTTATGTCAGTTTTGTACCACCTTAACACCATGTCTATGTCATCTATTAGCACCACCTTTGTGTCGGGAAGAAAACCAAAAAAATTAAAAATTAAATGTAACATAAATATTTCAAATTTCAAATAATTATATTAGATTTATTTTTTTATTTTTATTTTATATATATATACAAAAATGACATAACTACGCATTTTTATTTATGTAACATTATACCAAATTTATGTCAGTTTTGTACTACCTTAACACCATGTCTATGTCATCTATTAGCACCACCTTTGTGTCGGGAAGAAAACCAAAAAAAATAAAAAATAAATGTAACATAAATATTTCAAATTTCAAATAATTATATTAGATTTATTTTTTTATTTTTATTATATATATATATATATATATATATATATATTCAAATTATTTATTATATTTTAAATATATTATGTTTTTATTATAAAAATATATACATTTAAAATATAAACAATATTATAATTTGAAAGAAAAAAATATATTTTTAAATATAAATAAGTATTTTATTTTTAAATATAAATACAATATTAAAATTCCACAAAAAATATTAAAAACTTATATTCACAATATACAAAATATTAGTATTTGATATATATATTCTCATTAATGTTATGAAATTATTTATGACTGTTTTTTTTGGTGTAAAATTGTTATATACTATTTTAGCATGATTATATCAATGTTATGATTTTTTTTTTTTTTTTGTGTGAAATTGTTATATACTATTTTAGCTTGCTTATATATATATAAGCATGCTAAAATAGTATATAACAATTTCACACCTCTATATATATATAGTGATATATAACATGCTTATATATATATATATATATATATATATATATATATAAATAAGCATTATATATATATATATATAAGCATGCTATATATATATATATAAGCATGCTAAAATAGTATATAACAATTTCACACCAAAAAATACTTCATAACATTGATTATTGCTCATATATATATAAGCATGTTAAAATAGTATATAATAATTTCACACCAAAAAATACTTCATAACATTGATATAAGCATGCTTATTATGACTTTTTTTTTGGTGTGAAATTTTTATATACTATTTTAGCATGCTTTATTATGACTTTTTTTTTGGTGTGAAATTGTTATATACTCTTTTAGCATGCTTATTATGACTTTTTTTTTGGTGTGAAGTTGTTATATATTGTTTTAGCATGCTTATTATGACTTTTTTTGGGTGTGAAATTGTTATATAATATTTTAGCATGCTTTTATATATATATATATATATATATATATATATATATATATATATATATATATATATATATATAAGAGCATGCTAAAATAGTATCAAAAAAAAAGTCATAATAAGCATGCTAAAATAGTATATAACAATTTCACACCCAAAAAAAATAGTCATAAATAATTTCATAACATTAATGAGAATATAATGTCAAAGTTTGGTGTGAAATTGTTATATACTATTTTAGCATGCTTTTATATATATATAAGCATGCTAAAATAGTATATAACAATTTCACACCAAAAAAAACAGTCATAAATAATTTCATAACATTGATGAGAATATAATGTCAAAGATGATAAATAAATAATTTATCATTTACAATACAATAACATGAATTTGAATTACAAATTATATAAAAACTACAATTATGAGTCATCATCATTTAATGTTTATCACCATCATTGCTTATGAATTCATTCATTACAATAATCTATGAGCTCATTATTTGTATTGTTTTCACTACATTCCAGGGAATGGTGGGTTGTTGTAGCCATAGTCAAGATCGTCATCAGTTTCATCCTATCTAAAATCAGGGCCATCAATTATCGGTGAGAGTCTATTCACCTAAAATGATATTATTTAATAATTATTAAAATATTACAAAATTTAATTTATGTTAACTAAATTCAATTATAAAGAAATGTATTACTAAATAGAAAATAATGTCTTACCAACACAAATCCATTAGAATGTACCCACTCAGTGAATGCATCGGTGTTCCATCCAAAGGCTTTCAACTACCTTTGCACTTGCTTAGTGACCTTATAGTTGTACATCTTCTCTTAAAAAAATCACATTAAAAATATTGAGATATGACTTAAAAGTTACATAGTACATTATTTAAATAAACTTACAAAGCTGAAAGTAGTCTATTTTATACTCATTTGTCGCAAAGATGAGCCACTAACTTTCCCTGACTCATTCTAGCTTGGTGGGATTTGTCGTAAATACTTTCAACGTCCATATTAATATGAAAAATAAAAAAACATGTAATTAATGAATATAAATAAATAAAAGTGTTATATTTTTTTTAATTGCCAAAATCTTGTTGTATATCTTGTTTGCATCATTATTTACATATTTTTTTCCATGCATCTGCATTCATAGCTAGAGGTTAGCGAGTTACTCTCTCCTCATGTGTATTACC
The DNA here is from genome assembly GCA_037957365.1 of Torreya grandis. Lineage (NCBI taxonomy): Eukaryota > Viridiplantae > Streptophyta > Pinopsida > Cupressales > Taxaceae > Torreya > Torreya grandis. The sequence goes on from JARHVA010000696.1 coordinate 3,955,856, forward strand.
CCTATAGTTCTCCTACATACTAAGTATTTTACAAATTAATATTAACATATAAATAAATAAAAAATATTATTCAAATTAATAATGTTATCATATCGGTGAATATGAATTAGGCTTTTGACAAAGTTAATTGGGACTCCTTACTTTCTATTATGGAAAGATTTGTCTTAAACAAGGATTGGAGGGATTGGGCTTCTCGTTGCATAAGGTCTCCAAATTTCTTAATTATAATCAATTATGAACCAACTGACTTATTTGGAGCTTCAAGAGGTCTCAAGCAAGGGGATCCTCTATCTTCTTACCTCTTCATCATTATTGCGGAGGATCTTGGTAGATGGATTTTCCATCTCAAAGCATTAGTTTCTTTGAAAAGAATTATTGTTATAAATAATGCCCCCAAATTTTGTCATTTTCAATTTGTTGATGACACCAAGCTAGTTGGCATTTATTCAATCCCTAAAGCACTCGTGATAAATCACACTTCAGATTTGCATGAATAAGCCTCTAGGCAATAGGTCAACAAGGAAAAATCCAAAATCTTCTTCTTCAAGACTTACAAGTATGCTTAAACTAACATTTGTCAAATTATGGATATCAAACTAGGTAAGTTCCCTTGTACTTATTTGGGTATTCCTCTCTTTAAAGACATAAATTCCATTGGTCTTTGGAATTCTACAGTTGATAAACTTCTCATAAAACTAGAAGGTTGGCAAGGAAAGTGGCTCTCCTTCACAGGTAGAATTTAGCTCATGAGATTTTATCTTCAACTGATGCCCATGTATATGATGTCAGTTCTTCAAATTCCCACTAAGATTGAAAAATGCATCAAATCCATCCAAATAAGGTTGTTATGGAGTGACAGTGATGAATTTACAAAGCTTCCACTTGTTAAGATCAAATCTCCATGTCTCAAGGTTGGGGAGGGATAGGGAATCAAATTAACAAAAATATGAATCTTGCTCTGGGTACCAAGTTGGTTTGGAGACTATATTGAGCATAACTCACTTTAGATATAATTATAAGTAGAAAATACATAGAAAACATGACTCCTAAAAGAATATTCAATTCACACATTTGAAAGGCTCGCGCATATGTAATCTCATGACTAAAGATTTAAGCATTATTTTCCCTCTTCTAACATGGAATGTGGGAAAAGATAATAAAGTGAATTTTTGGACTAAATCCTGGATTTACCCTTTCCCCTTGGCTAACTTGGCCTAGTTGAATAATTTACATGTTTGGTGCACTGAACAGTATAATAACCTTGTCAAGGATCACTTCAATGACAACTCTAATGGATGGAAAATTCTACAAACTCATCTGCACCTCCAAGAGTAAAATAAAGTACTTTCAACCATTCTCATATCCTTACATTCCTCCAATCACGAGGATAAGTCAGTTCAGATGGGATCTAAGACTGTCAGCTATAAAAAAATGATGGTATAGATATTAAAATATGATTATATATGACAAACTAATCATGTACACTCGACAAATATCATTCATGGCTTAACCCTTTAGTTCATGACCTTCCTACTACCAAAAGGCTAGGGTTCACCATCTCATTGTGCCTAAATGCTTATCCTATAGTTCAACCCTAATATTTTGATTACCCAGATCATCTGTAGCCCATACTCTACATAAAACCTAATTTATATCCTAATCTAGTAGTTATATATCTTTAACAACTTTTGATCCTCCTAGACACTACTATCTAAACTAAGACACTAGCATCGACATCGATGCTAGTGTTCTAAATCTGATGATAGTGTTTGAGCCTTACAAATGGTCAAAGTTGTAAATATTTTGACATGTATGGGTTGGCTTGTTTTCCTAAATTAACCCTCCCATGAGATCATTTAAAAAAGTGTGGTATAAATAGAAAACAAAAGGTCATTCATTATCATTAAGAAATATTTAGCAATTACCAAGAAAACCCTTGTCAAGCTCACACTTAATCATTTGCACAACTGAATTTTACTTCACTATTTTTTTCTATTTCCAAATCAGTCATAAGAGCAGTCTTTTTACATGTCTGAAGCATTAAAAAAGCAACCCATGAGTAGTATTTGTAAAGTTATAAGATATATCATTACATGTATTCACATATAGCATATTGCACAATTTTTCACACACGAGCCCATATAAGGGGGAGAACTACATCTGTTTGAGGCTCTCTTTGGAGTATATGGATATGTAGATATCACTCATTGACATAGGGGATTTTGAGGTCAAATCAAATTCAATTGAGCCCACTATCCCCTTAATTGCAAGGTGACATGACCAAATTGGAGGATATAGGGTTTTGAACAAAAGATTGATATATATAACCTATGCATGTGAGTTGAGTTGACAATATGCAAGGCAATAAAAAACCCTAAAAATTACAATTATTTATTCTAGAAAATGACCTATATCTCATATCAGACATGATCACTAGAGAAACATCAACAGTAATGTCTAGATTCTGATGGTAGTATCCTAACTGACATAAAACAAATATTCAGAATCTAATGAATAACTATGGAACATCATCTTGTCTTCTCATGTAATTACATATACCAAATCTATTTGCGCACCAATGAATAAGCTAAGTATTTTTTATTCTTCATGTTGTTACATTCAAATTATTGTTAATATTTTACTTTATATATTTAGCATACTTTCATAATTTAGTACCATATTAAAATATGAGATTTGGTGCTTTCACGGTCCATGAAGTAATAGTAAGATTTTGGAAAAAACTATGTAAAATTTTTATCCTCGACATTTAAGATCACCAACCGTGATCCCTCATCAAGAGAACCAGAATAATGATGGAACATTAAACCCAAGCTTCCTTAAATAGGTAAAATATAACACCAATCACCAGAGGCAATTAATGTAAGAGTAGTCATTAGTTAAAAAAATGTGTGCCATTCTCTTTTATTACTGTTAAGTACTCGAACCACTAAGTGACAAAGAGATCACGAATAAGAGAAAACGATTCCAAGATTAATGTTTGAAATAACTAATGAATAACATTATTAATATTTAATTTTTTATTAAGAAGAATTAATATATCATATTACAATTTTTTATTAAATTTTTAATTGTGAATGTTGAATGAATAATAAATTTAATTTTAGATTTATTCTAATTTAATGGTTAAAATTCAAATCCTATGCAGAAAGTCTAAAGGATAAAGAAGTTAATAATAGTGTTAATAATAGGCCCCCATGCAAGATCAATACCTAAGCTTGTGTCTCCATTCAAATTGTGAGGGTGTTTACTAATTTTAATGGCTTCTCTTAATTTTTACTTTTACAAATGGTTCTCCACCTTAATAGCCTTGGTTTTCTCTATGCATATTGTATGAGTGTTCAGCTAGAGCTGATTTCTCACACCTCTCTAGTCGGATGTTAGTGACATGCTCCTTAATTCTAGTGCAAATGGACCTCCCTATTTTACCAATGTAAGGGACACCACATGAGCATTCCACCAAGTAGACCTCACTACATAGCTAAGGTTTATAAGGTCTTTGGCAAAACTTAAAGACATTCTTAACTTATTGATAGGCAAGAAGATAGTCCTTGTATTATGGCACTTTATGATTCTATAAATTTTATTTGAGACTCCTTTAATAAGGCAGGAACACTACTGGGATTTTGTTTGAAGGCTCTTTGTGCCTATCGAGATTATCCTTAATCTATTTTATATCGCTTGGAGTATGTTTACCCTTATAACCATTTATTCTAAAAATTATTTTTAAATGTTCAATTTCTTGTTCTATGTTATCTTCATCAAAAATCTTGAAAGCCCTAGTGGCAAGAGTTTTTAACACCCTTGCTTTCTGGGTTGGGTGATGGTGTGAGGAGGCATGCAAGTAGAGGTCAGTGTGGGTTCTTTTTCTATAAACCTTCCTAGAAAGAGATCCATCCCCTTTATGCAATAAGAGGACATCTAAGAAAGGAAGATTACCTTCCATCTCAACTTCCATAGTGAATTGGATGCTAGGCATTAAACTATTGAGATGAGCATGAAACACTTACAAACTCTCCCTACCACGTGGCCAACATAGATTGGTATCATCTACATACCTTTTCCACCATTTTGGTTAGAGAGGAGAGGGGTGAGCCCATGGCCATATGTTCACATTGCTCATAGATAATTCCTTTAAAGAGAAAAAAGTAGATTTAGGCATATGACAACTAACTTAACAATTTCCTCATCTGTGATGGACCCAATTACCTCCAGATCATCACTGATGGGAACCTTCGTAAAGAGGGAGACCACATCAAAGTTGACTAATAACTCATTATCCTCTACCTTTTTTTATTTTTAACAAACTCCATAAAATCCCTTGAGTCTCAAATAAATGAAGTGGTCTTTCCTATTAATAGTTTCAATCTTTTTTCCAGAAATGTTGTAAGACCAAATAGGTTGGGGTGTCCATGGTATCAACTATAGGCTTTAAAAGGTTACCTTCTTTATGGATCTTCAGAGCACCGTAGACCCTAGGGTTGGCCTCTTTATTGGGTATTAGCCTTTTATTAACCCCTTATTCTAGAGAATAAGATTTGATAGCCTTAGTTGCATTCTTTAACACACGAGAAAGAGGGTTATAATCAAGCTTCTTATAGTTACCACTATTATTGAGGTGGTTCTCCATTTTGGTATCGTAGTCCTTCTTATTCATGATAACAGTGGCATTCCCTTTGTCTGTATTAAGGATAACAATGTTTTTGTTTTTATTTAGTCTCTTAAGAGCCTTCCACTCTTATTAAGAAATGTTTTAAGGATGGAGGCTTGGCCCTACGTAGTGAAACCACACAATCCTAATGAATTTCTATAGTGGTGTTGACGATAATTTTTTTTAGAGAAGTATTGATACTTATGATAAACTCTTCCTTAGGGATAGCTTGGGGGGTTATAATGAAACCTAGACCCCTTTTTAAGACATAAAAGGCATGCTTGTGTAATTGATAATCTGGAAAATTAACTACTAGCTTTAATTCCTAATATGAAACATAATTGTTATTCTTATTATTGTGATTACTCTTATTATCATTGTGGCTATTATCATTAAATTTGTTGTTTTTGTCTCCATCATCAACATCATCATCATCATCATCATCATCATCATCATCATCATCATCATCATCATCATCATCATCATCATCATCATCATCATCATCATCATCATCCTCATCATCCTCATCCTCATCTTCATCTCATCATCCTCATCCTCATCATCACCATCAAGGTAAGAACCACCTCCAAATGGGAATGAACTATGACTCAACATGCATTCTGAAGTGGTGATTGTCAGTTCAACCATGCATAACTTCCCCAGTCCTGGTTGGAAACCATAGGATGACATGAAAAATTAATGTCAAAAAGAAGATGGTTTTCTGCCACTACATTGCAAGCCCCACCTGATATATAATAATAAAATTATTTCACTGATTGGATAACTCAACTGAACACAAATTATAAGATCCTAATAAACTAAAAATCCCTCTATGCTAGGAGCATTGACATTTGGAGTGTGCATCGATCAATACTTTCACCATAAATCATAACTTGGGAATGGCTAATGGAAGACCCCATATCGTCAATAGAAATGCCCTTACAAAGAAGTGTTTCACCCATTACTTATTCCATCAATTGTTTTAGGTGGCAGTCTTCATCCAAAATAGTGCCAACCTCACCATATTTTGCTCTCATGCCATCCACTAAATTCTTGTTGCCCTGTAAAGGAACATGAGCAACATGTGGTACCAAAATGGGATCCTAACTTCTCATGAGAAGTTTAGATCAGATGGTTGAAGGGTATCCTTCCTATCATATCTCAATGAGATCTTTGCATTGGAACTGTCACTTAACCCAACTCACAAAAATGAGGTCTATTGTAGATTGGGATTCATCCACGATCACTTTGTCAACCAGTGATCAACTTGACAAGAGACAAAACTTTCTAACATTTTATAGTTGCTAGAAGAAGAGTCATTATGAAATCCATCTAAGGTGGAGTTATTCCCAGGATCATTCACCCTTGGGTAGTCAACCTAAGTGGTCATTGAGCAAGGACACCAAGATGCCATGGAATCATCATTTCCTGAACCACAATCCAAATTGTGTGTTTTTTAACGAATCAAATCCAAAAACTTCCTTTTTTGCTTGATCTCAACATTACAGAGCATCCCCAAATCCATAGCATATAAAATTCTATCAAATATGATCTAGACATTAGTATGTAGGGTAGATGTAAGCTCAATGTGAAGCCTATATAGGCTATCTACTAGACTATACATAATTTCCCTAGTTCTCCCAATAACATACCTCAACAAAGAGAGGATTGCTTTCTCAAAAATCTCAATCTTACGCCAATTATTCAACATGTGTGAAATTGAAACACAAGTTGGAAAAACTTTGTGATCTCTGTAACATTTCAAGAATGTTGGGCCAGTTGTTCTCTTAACCATTTTAATTCTAAGCTTCTCAAGAAGCTTCACTTTGGAATATAATTCCCTCTCATGGAGGGTATATATAAGAGATTTGATGTTTTCATAGTCCATGAAGTAACAGTCAAACTTTTAGAAAAAAATGTGTAAAACATTTTTAACCTCGACATTTCAGATCACCAACCATGATCCCTCATTAGGAAAATTAGAATAATGATGGAGCAACAAACCTGAGCTTCCTTAAATAGGAAAAATATAAAACCAATAACTAGAGGTACTTAAAGTAAGACTAGTCATTAGTTAAGGAAATGTGTGCCCTCCTCTTTTATTACCATTAAGTGCATGAACCTCTAAAAGACAAAGAAATCACTAATAAGAGAAAATGGTTCCAAGATTAATGTTTGAAATAACTAATGAATAACATTATTAAATTTAAATTTTTATTAAGATAAATTAATATATTATATTACAAAATATTATTAAATATTTAATTATGAATGTTAAATGAATAATAAATTTAATTCTAATTTAATGGTTAAAATTCAACTCATATGCACAAATACTAAAGGATAAAGTAGGACCTAAAGAATGCTAATAATAGGGCCCCATGAAGGATCAATACCTAATCTTGTGTCTCTATTTAGGTTGTGGAGTGCTTACTAATTTCAATATCTTCTCTTAATTTATGGTTTTGCAAATGGTTCTCTACCTTAGTAACCTTGTTTTTCTCTATGCATAGTGCATGTTTGTAATTGTATGTGTTCAATTAGAACTGATTTGTCACACCTCTCTAGTTGGATGTTAGTGGCATGATCCTTAATTCTAGTGCAGATGGACCTCCCTATTTCATCAACATAAGGGACACCACACGAGCATTCTACCAATAGACCCCATTGCATAAGTTAGGGTCTATAGGGTATTTGGTAGACCTTAAAGACATTCTTAACTTATTGATAGGCAAGAAGGTATTCTCTATATTATAGTGCTTTAGGATTATAGAAAATCTATTTGAGACTCCTTCAACATAAGGTAGGAATGTTATTGGGATTTTTTTTGGAGGCTCTTTGTGCCTGTTGAGATTATCCTTGGCTTGTTTTATATCCCTCATTATATGTTTACCCTTGTAACCATTTATTCTAAAAAATATTTTTAAATGTTCAATTTCTTGTCTTATGTTGTCTTCATCACAAATCTTGAAAGCCCCTATGGCAAGAGTTTTTAACACCACTGATTTATGGGTTGGCTGATGGTGTGAGGAGGCATGAAAGTAGAGGTTGGTGTGGGTTCATTTTATATATACCTTCTTAGAAAGAGATCCACCCCCCTTATGTGATAGGAGGACATCTAAGAAAGGAAGATTACCTTCCATCTCAACTTCCTTAGTGAATATGATGATAGGCATTAAACTATTGAGATGAGCATTAAATGCTTCCAAACTCTCCCTACCATGTGGCCAACATAGTCTGACATCATCTATATAACTTTTCCTCTATTTTATTTGGAGAGGAAAGGAGTGGAGACACATATCTTAAAACTTTTCCATAAAGAGGTTAACTACAATTGGGGAGAGGGGTGAGCCCATGACCATACCTTCACATTGCTCATAGATAATTCCTTTGAAAGAGGAAATTGTGAAATTTAGGCATATGGCAACTAACCTAGCGGTTTCCTCATCTATGATGGACCTAATTACCTCAACAACATTACCGATAGGAACCTTCATAAAGAGGGAAACCACATCAAAATTGACTAATAACTCATTATCCCCTACCTTTTTATTTTTAACAAACTCCACAAAATCCCTCAAGTCTTTGATAAATGAAGTGGGATTTCCTACTAATGGTTTCAATATTTTTTCCATAAATTCCACAAGACCATATGTCAAGGAGTCCATGGTGTCAACTATAATCCTTAAAGGGTTACTTCTTTATGGATCTTTGGAGCACTGAAGACCCTAGGGATGACCTATTTATTGGGTATTAACCTTTTTTTAATCTCTTTTTCTAGATACGAGGATTTTGATAGCCTTGGTTACATTCTTTAATACATGAGAAAGAGGGTTATGATCAAGCTTCCTATAGCTATCACTGTTATTAGGTGGTCTTCAATTTTGGTATCATAGTCCTTCCTATTCATGATAATAATTGTGTTCCCTTTATCTGCCTTAAGGATAACAATGTATTTGTTATTTTTTAGTCTCTTAAGAGCCTTACACTCTTATTGAGAAATGTTCATAGATGGAGGCTTGGTCCTACATAGCATAACTACATGGTCCTACTAAATTTCTTCAGCAATATTAATATGAAAATTTTTAAGAGCATTATCAATACCTATGGTAAACTCTTCCTTAGGGATAACTTGGAGGGTTATAGTGAAACCTAGACCACTTTTTAAGACATTAAAGGCATGTTTGTCTAATTGGTAATCTAACAAATTAACTACTAACTTCAATTCTCTATTTGAGACATAATCATTATTTTTATTGTTATGATTACTCTTATTATCATTATGGCTATTCTCATTAGATTTATTGTTTTTATCTCTATTATTATTATTATTATTATTGTTGTTGTTGTTGTTATTGATGATGATAGAACTATGAAAATAAATAAAACCAAAGTAAGAATTGTATGCAAAGAATCTAAATTAAATGGGATGCACATTGCAATTTTGCAAAATTATGAAATTGCTCTAAGACTTCGAAGTTCTGAACCTCCCACCAACTACCAACCTAAGGGGCATTAAATGCAGAGATTATATTAATAAAATTAGGGTTATTACAAATCATTGTTCAAATTGTGAATCAAAGAAATAAAAGCTCTATGCCAAAGTGACCAAGCCATGACGTTGAGTAATGTCGCACCTCAATCACACATCCATGAGCCATGATGCCATTACTACCCTTTGCTCAGTATTCCTTTATTGCTCCCTATGTTTTTCTGGTCTATCACTTTCACTATCAAATCTAGATTTTTATATAATATTATTTCCTATATGATAGTAATTAGGGTTTGTTCTTTTGTATACTTTTTCTTTTACTTGCTTATGTAGTCTCAAATCATCTGTGTTCTCAAAATATTGTCAGAGTTATTTCCTTCCAATTTTCTAACCTAAGAAAAATCTACTATTTTTTTAAATCATTAAAACCAAACAAATATTCCCTTAAAAATTCCCTATAGAGTCCCCATGAACATTTCACCTGCCATTGCAATTCTAAAACCCATGGAATTTCCACCTACATTTGTAACCGTAAAACTCCATAGACAATCCTAGTGCATTTTGTAATTCCAAAGCCCATTAGGGATCTTACTTGAAATTGTAAACTTGAAACCCACCAAAGTTTTCATCAAACCTATCAAGTGTATTTTTCAACCATAATCCCCATCGGATATTTACCCTGTAAAAGCAACTCCAAATTCCATTAGAACTTTTACTTATGTTTTGCAACCCCAAAGCCTACCAACTCTACAGTTGATTTTCCCACATTAGATTCCCCAGAATCCATATCTAAAAATGAAATGAAATTCAAATCCAAGGGACCTGGTGTCCCACTTATCTTGGAATCCAACACCAATGAAATCATAGACATGAATATAGGTCACATATACGTAGGTGATTTTTAGACAAGGGTGAATGTTGAATTTAAAAATGATAGGATTCTGAACATTTACGATTGTGGACTACCCCAGGCAATAACCTTCCCCTTATCAGTGCAAAACCTTGAGCTTGTTCTCACATTGGCAAAGTACTATGATGCAGAGAAGAGAGAATTATTAAATGACAAGGGGTAAAGGATTTTGAACCTGGACCCTAACTTCATAGACTCTTGATCCTAGAATATGAGAGTTATCTTGATATAACTCCTAAATCACCTAAGAAGTTTTATCAGGACAATAACATTAGATGTCTAAGGGTACTTAATAAACAATGGCTAGAAGTCCCTAGGCCTACCTATACAATACTACCCAAAATAATAGCAAGGATAGACTTTAAGAATGAAGTGGGTGATTTATTCGTATTCCTATATAGAGTCATTGGGAACCCCCATGCCAAGAACTATTAGGATTGAATGTACCAATACATATGGGTAATCCACCAAAATAAGTACGACATCCACTGGGCACATCAGATAAGTGACTTCATCCCCAAATAATTGATGAAAGTCCAGAATATAAGGAAGTTTTATATGGCTTCATATATAGTCTACATATTAGCAAAGGGAAGGGCCTTCCCAAGATTGAATACAATAGCTGACTAGGTTAACAAGGTCTTCAATTATTACCCTGACCTCACCCTTGAGGCAAGTAGGTAACATTTTAGAAGGGTAAATGATGCATTCATATAATGCATCATAGTCATGTTTGACAAAGAGTTAGAAAAGAAGAGAGTCTCTGATGCTGCTATTTTTGAGATCACAAACTGGGGATCTTATTTCATTCAATTTCCAACTCATACATTAGAGTAGGAGGATTTAGTGGTTATCCTTACACCCTTCCAAGGTATGTAAGTGATAAATGGGCTTTAATGAAACTTGTGAGGTAGCTTGTAGAGACTCACAAATTGTTATAGAGCAAACACAAGGCATGAATCCATTTCCCTATTAGTATAGGGAGGTATACTTGCCCTTCTTTATCCAAAGCCAACTATGTAGACACTAAAATGACTTAAATGACCTTGAGATCTCTCAAGGCAAGGCCATTTTATGATGTAAATGGCAACATTACTAGTATATTGGGGATCACAACATATTCCCATGTTCCTTACTATGAAGACTACTGGGAGACCTGCAAGATGAAGAAGAAGTGAGACTAAAAGATTATTCCAGGATGACCCTAGATCACATCAAGGATTTTAACATGGCACCAGTCCCTAAGGACTTGGTAGATGACGGATCTCTAGTCGACAGGGTCTACTATGATAATAATATCTTTTCTCAACCCCTTCCATTAGTTAGGTGGTCCATCCCTAAGTCTTTCTCATCAATGGATAAGACCACCACTCATATAAATAGAATAATCAACTGGATTAAAAGCAAAGGGGTCAAGGTGACCAAGGAAAATATGAGCATTAGTGGTAAGTTAGGATAAGTCAAGGAAAATGGTATGCCATCAATAATAGAAGGTTCTAGTAATGGAACCCTAACAAAATAGGTAGATAGGCCAGTGGTATCTCACAAGAGAAAGTATATGTAAAAGGCTAAATGAGTTCAATCTAGTGGCCAAAGAGCAGTAGTAGATCAACTAATAGTAATTTTAGATGAAGAAACAACTTCTATTGAAGCACAAATAGTAATACCTACTCCTTCTATCTCCACTCTGCCATCACTTCAAATAATTGCCCCCTCTGTTCCCACTAGCTCACATATGCTAGTAACTCCATTTCTAATAGTTGAATCAACACAATTAAACACCCAGGCTTCACTTCCACTCCCCTCTTCCATAATTCCTTCCATCTCATTCCTAATAACCACCACCACCACCTTATTAATCACTAACACCACATAACAATACATAGTTATAGATCTAGTCATCTTGACTATAATCCCACTAGCCACCCCAACCACTAGGATCATTACTACTTCATTTTCATCTCCTATCTCCTTTCCCATTTCATTAACCCTGAGTGTTCCCACAACTTTGATTGATTGATTCATGGATATGGATACCAGACTCCCATAATTTCCCCTTTTTCAAATCCTTGTGCCTACCCCTCCACTTGTGTCACTTCCATCTCCCACACCTTCGGTAGGCACATCCATTTCCTCTGCACCCATTTCTTCCATTTCCATAATAACTCACACACCCATAAAGGAGGTAGAGATAGAGAAAATCATTAATACAAATATGGTCATTCATCTCACATATGAGGAAGAGATTACCAAAACATCAGCCAAATACTTAGCAACCATATTAGTGAAAGATACAACACTCGTTACCATAACTACCAGTGTAGTAACTTCAGCTACAGATTCACAGTTGATAGTGTTAGGACAATAGGATGCCACTCCAAGTTGGCTAGTGGAATTAGTGGGAAAGAAAATAAAATAGATGGTGTCCCCTAGCACACTTGATTTTGGCCTTATAGAGGCATTAAAGAGATCAAAGGTAGCTCCCAAAACCATATCAAGAATACTATATGATTTAGTAGGGGAGAAGTATGTAGAGATTGTAATCCCCCCACAAAACAAATAAAAAGAAGATCTAGTGGTGGGGGATTACCAAATATCAAAAGTTCACCTTGGTCATCCTACAAGAGAGGGATTAAAACATGATTTTCAATAAAGCAATAACTCTCTTTTTGATAAAATGGATAGTGACAAGGTCATAAAGGATGAATTAAAGAATAAGGTTAAATAATTGACAACTGCACTAATGAAGTTTATTGAACCTATTGACCATTTTGACCATAATTAAAAATGGGTGAACCTCCTATAGTTAAAAACTTATATAGGGGTCTAGTATAATGTCATAGGGTGTGTTATAGTTCATTTGATGTAATTTAATGTCATATTAGCCTTGGTCATAGTTTAATTAGTCTTTGTGTCATTTGATGTCATCTAGGGCTCATTTTAAGAGTATTAAATGTAATTGGTATGGTTTTATAAGTAAGATAAGTGTTCTAAACTCTCTTTAAATGTCCATAATGTCAAATACTATGAATATTGTCAGTCCCTAGTTAAATCTTACAGATACTATGCTGAAATAAGAAGAAAAGTAGTAGTTTGGGTAGTTTTGGAAGTTGTACGATCTCTAGAAGAGTGTGACACATTTGGAATTTTTGTGGGATGACCCTTAAACTCCCATAAACTCATCTCCATGCTTTATCAGCTCTAAAGTACCAAAATTAGTAAAAACCACTCTACTCTTCCATCACTCCACTATGCACATGAAACTAATGAATAGGTTTTTGCTAAGTACGACCAGTAAAAGAAGTTACAAATAAAATGCCTTTAGGAGGTGATAGTAAACTTATTCCACTTCATTTTCATATTAATATTTTAAGGATTGGTCACTTGTGCTTTATGAACTATCCTTTAGAAGTTGACTGTTTATTTTTGCATGTTATTTCTCACATCCTTTATGTTTTCCTCTTGTATGAGTAGGTATATACAATTCAAATAATTAAATTGATTATAAAAGGAGTAGACATATTTCTCTCATTTTTTATAGCTTTAGTTTCATTATTGAAATTGGTTTGATGGGCCAAGTAGCCTAAGTTGCAGGTTGGTCTCATATAGAGTGACACACAGGTTTTCACTATTTGCCGAAGCTTCATCTATTTTTGATGGTTTCATATGAAGATGTTATATTTTAACTCATGTCTTACATATATTGTTTCATCCCTCTCTAGTTATAAGCTTAGCCTTAAGAGATCACACCAATGGAGTTGTAGTCAACCTTCAACACAATCAAGTTCCCACAAGTGTGCACTCATAGTCATGTTGAGTCACATGTACGAAGCCTGCCTAGCATGTTCATTGAGGTGTAGTAAAGTTTTTAAGGTGATTAACATAATATTTAACTAAATAAATCAAGCTAAACCACTCCATAGTCTAGGTTTGCATATGACAGTTAGTTATCTAATGTTCTCAAGTCTGTAACACTAGTGTGCACCTACATGTGCCTTATAGCAGAGTAAACACATGGGAAGGAAGTATCTAACTAGTTTGAGGTGATTCAAGGTTGGGAGGATTCATTTGGAGACCTTGAAAAAGGTATAAGTGGACTATAAGCTCATTCACTATGCATATACCCATATTCCCTCTCACTGCCCTGCAAACTATACATTTACCTTCAAATGCATCACAAAGAGTTGAACATGTTGAGATGAAATTGTTTAGGACTAGTATGAGGTCTCACTAAGTGGGGAAGTTCAACCTAGATTGATGGGATCTCTAAGATATATCACGGGAGTAGTTTATTAGATACATAGTAGTATATCAAATTCTCATAACCTTGATTGCCACTATATGAGCATTTGCAGGTCTTCACAAAGGTCTAATAAGATTGAGGAATAAGTGTTTGGGGTTATTGAGCACTCATTTATGTTTAAACACATGGATAATATCTTATAAAACATAGTGAATACATAGGATGGAGAATAATTATAATGCATGACTTTATATCACATGAAGGAGAGTTCAGAGACCAATTACCTTAATCCATCTGAATAGAGACCTAGCCATTCTTGTAAGATTTTCATGATGAGGTATTTTGAAGTGCTAACTAGTTTAGGTTTTCCATTTTGCATCCCAAGTGTAAAATAAATGGTTTGAATTGATAAAGGATTATTTGGTAAAGAGAGCATGATGATACAAGTTGTTCATTCCATGCATTTTTACACTATAGAATGCAACTATTCTTTATAGTGTTGTATGGTTAAGTAGCTTTTCAATGTATTGAGATGCAATGAAAGCCTAGTTATTGGATAAGGGACTCCTTGTGAATTAAAAGGATACCATAATTCTCAAAGGAAAATCAAAAGGTTTGATACTCAACATTTGATAAATACTTCCACCTATAGGTTTCCCCTTTATCACAAAAATGGATACCTATAAGTTGGTTGTAGGGTTATCATGAAGGTTGGGCTAGAGAATGAATGTATGGGCCTTACTCAAGGCATAAGATGAAAAAATGCAGATATGATATGGTCTATAAAACTTCAAGGATGATATTTCAACATGATCTAAGGTCTGACCATGTAATAAACACTTGCAAGCACCTCTCTTCTAAGTGTGAATATAATGCATAGTAGATTGGTCAGTTAAGTCTACCAAACAGAAGGTGTTCATTGAGAAGATAGTCAAACGACAATAGAAACTCAAAGGACAAAAAAATGGGGGTTCTCATTCAATACTTGGTGTAAATACTTTCCTAAAATTTCCTTTTGGTAACAAAGTAGTCACCTACAGTCTAATTGTAGTATGACAGTAGTTGGAAACAATAAGTTGGATATTGGAAAGCCAAAGGCACATTGGAATTATATTAAGATTAAAATATATATGAACCTCATATTATTAAATTATAACAATGCAATTGAGGTATAATGCCAAACATGCTAATACTCACCTACAAGCTTACCTTTTCTTGAGTAAGCATATAACCTGCAGTCAAGTCTAGTTGAGCAAAGGTATACTTTGAGGAGTTAAAAAAGGGTTATAATGATTAATATGTTTATAGTGTCTCAATAAATGGTACTAAATATTCCATTCGGTCCTCAAATAAAGGAAACAAATCAATGACCAATCTGCAAGACCTAACCTACAACTATGATGATGTTCATGCACAATTAACTAGTCTAGGAGTCTATTTTAAGGTCTTGAAGAGTTAGAAGGTCTGTGAGTGTGATATAGCTCTAAAAATTGGTGTATATCACCTTCATGACCTCCATGATCTTCCCATACCTTCAGTTGGCCCAAAAATATAGGGGAAATACCCTTTTTTGTCTCAGATAGAGGGTACTCCAAGAGAACAAAATCTATAGGTAGAGGTATATAGGGTAAATGGTGAGACATAAGTGTTAATGCATTGAGAATAAAGTGTGAGAGGTTGATAAAAAAATATAAAATTATATCAAATGTCTTTAAACCATCAGTAAATGTATGAGTCAAGTTTAGGCAACAAGGATACAATCAGGTCTTTAGACCTTAAGTAGGCCTAAGGTCCCAAGGAGATGTGGTCATCACTTATAACACCAAATGAAATTTGTAGAGCCTTAAAGGACCTTAATGGGGAGTCATAAGGTGTGTTTAAAATATTTTTTTAAAGTTTAAGTCACAAAGAAACCATGTTTGGATCCAAACTAACTCAGGCTTGCACAAAATGAAGAGAAGAGCTCAAATAAGCAACTTGGAGAGCTCACATCTTCTTGGAGGATTTTCATGGGAGCCTAAGGAGATAGGAGATGTTAGATAGGGTCCTTAACTTGATTTTTTAATAATTTTTTTAGGGTTTTAATTTCAGACCTTTATGAATAATCACTAAAGGTCAAAAATGTTCCAAACCCTCCTAAACCCTTGCCAAATACCTGATTGGGAAAATGAGGAAGGAGATGCATAAATATGGCATGGAATGGATTTGGAAATGGTTTTATGTTTTATAGGACTCTCCAAGGATTCTCCTCATCATCTTGAGTCCTACCTTACCTATACAGACAAGGCACATAATAAGTTTCTTTGACTATGTTTAGGGTTGTGTAGGTATGAAAGATTATAAAGGGATGAAATAAACTTTTGGAGAGAGATAAATAATTGATATAACCCCTAATGTCCATTTATTTTAGCATAATATCTCACTAGTGCCTCTGAAAGTGCCTTCATCTCAACCAATCAAAACTAGCATAATGCACAAGCTAGTGAGACAGTGAAAAATTCAAGTAGGAAGATTTTTAGGGTTTGCCTAAAGAATATAAGGCCATGATGGGTCTTTAAAGGTGTCATTCACTCCTATTTATGGAATAGTTTGGAAAATTGAAGATAAAGTTGGTGCCAAGTGTGAAGGGTGAGTGAAAGAGGAGTTATTTTGACTACAAGCAGTGATAACTCATGTGCAAAAGAATATCAATGATTAGGGATGAAAATAATGCATGTTTGGGATTGTATATAACCCCTCCTTATTAGTGTAATCATAACATATATCCCTAGTCTAATGTGGATGTTCCAAGAAGGCCAAATGATGAAGACAATTTTCTAAGCAAGTAAGAGAGAAGTTTTACACTACATTTCAAGAGTTTCATGACCTTGAAAGACATTTATCCTATGAGAAATTATATGGTATGTATCCTAATTCATTTTCATACTTATGTAAATCATTTTCTCAGCATGACACATTACCTAATGACTCTTAGACTTCTTTCTTCTCACTTCTCTCCAATTCTATAGGTAGTATCCATTTTGGCTCTTGTAGACTAATACCACACCATGTATGGTGAAGCCTTGATGGTTTTGACATTATAATTTGCCTTATAGAAGTAAATAAAATCTAGTTTGAGTTCATATCTCATATTTTCAAAGTGTGTGAGGAGATGTATATTGAATAATCAAGAGATATCTATTTATCCTTGCTTTCTCTCAATCCTTCCACGTTTGATGCAAGTGACTTCACTTTAGCAGGTCATATGAAGTGTTTTTAAATGTATGGATCTATCCTCAAGTGTAAAATGAGACTTAATATCTATAAATGATCTATTTTTTCACTTGCCTTGGATACTTTTCATTCACATCGCCTTCATATTGAAATACTAATGCTAGAGCATTCTAGGACTTTTAAACTAGTGTTGTAGGCCTTGTCTCTTTGTGAAAGCATTATGATATTCTTGTGGAAATAATTATAGTGTATCACCCCTTAAATTAGTTTTATTTCATGTAAAATTCTATCCCTTTTCCCAAAAATAATTAGTTAGTTAGGTGATAAGCACTTCAAGGTATATTTAGGGAACTAACCCTTAAACCTAGAGGTTTACTTATGCTATAGGTACACCCATATACCTATAAGTATTCTCATATTGCCAAAATATGGAGAAGGATTGAAAACCCTCTTCTAGGGTGAAATATTTGGTAACAACATTTTTGACACACTCGGTGGGATCAAATTCCAATAGAGTGGAAAGATTATTGGTGTGTCTTTCCTCTAATTAGCTTTTAGAAGTAAGCAAGATAGCACCAATGGTGACTCAAAATGAAAACTTCTAGTTATAAGTAGCCTAGGTATCCTTTATTGAAGTTTTTAATTAGTAATTGCATCTCATTTAACATATGAGGTTGATATGAATAGCTATGCTAAATACCCCTATCATGAACCTCCCTACCAGCCTTACTATGAACCAAATTATATTATTCAATAATCATATCATAATGGCTATCAATCCTATAAACCATGGTAGCCCTATGGTCCTCCATTTCCCTCTCCATATGGACATCATGTTGTTAGACAACCCTATGAGTAAATATATCAAGGATCCTATCAATAAATGCCTCCATATCAACCCCAACATGACCCTTATCAACCATATAATGATGCCTATCAACCTTAATAGGATCCTTATGAGTCTTGCTATGAGGAATCATATGATTCCATGGATTATGTATAAAGATATTACAAGGCAAGATGTGAATTCCTACAAGTTAGAATGTAACAAGTTAAAGCTAGCTTTGATCCCTATCATTACCCTCCTCCTCATCTATTAATCTCATCTTACATCAAATCTTTGTTGGCACTCATACCATAGTTGATATATAATAAATATGATATGGGAACATGGGATGATTAGTATGATGCGATCCCTAATCATCTCATGAAATGGTTAAGAGGTGTTACTCTAAATTATATTCAAGTGGTGGAGATGTTTGAAGAGCTATAAGGAACTCAATGGAATATCAAAGAGCAGATGCACCTGGCAAAGAAGTGTGCCCAATGCTCAATAAGTAGGATAAAGATGTGGGAGGAAAAGGAACCTGAAAATGAACATGTTACTATTGAAGATCCCCAAGGAGGCTATTGGCAAAGTGAAACTTCTATTCATGTAGGTGTCTTTCTTTCTAACCAACCCAAAGTGTCACTTCCACATAAGCTTACTAGTGAAGCTCTCTTTCCTAAATCCATTCACAAATCCTCTACTACATCTCACACTCCATCTCCAACTCATAAGCCCTCTACCACACCTCATTACTCACCTCTAACTCATGAGCCTATCCATAAACCTTTCACCTCACCCCTTCTTGAGAAAGAACCCATTTTGAGGGAAAGAAATGAAGAGGAAAGACTTCAAGTCATAGTTAATCAAGAAGATGTCATGAGTGACTATGAGGAATAAATAATCATAGGGACTCCCCTTGGTGAACACAAGTTCAACTCTACTTTATTGAATGAAGAGAAACATATTGAAGATTATTTTGTGGTTGTCCATGAGGAATGTGGTAAATATTTGAAGAGAGAGGTATTTGAGGAAGACTTCATAACTGAGCATGAGGTTGTTGATGACTCTAACAAACCTAAAGTTGAGTGTGCTATGAACGATGCAAATGAACTTCAAGTCTTTCCTCAATAAGTTATAGTCTAAAAGAGTTTCATGAGACTAAGGTAGAAGATATAGTCCTTGAGGAACACTCAATACCTCAACCTGATTATGAACCACTCTCAATTTCTTTGGAGCATAAAGAAGTTCAAATTGATGACCTCAGATATCAAGAAGAAAAGGTTGAAGTCTATATGACATGAAGGATAGAGATGATTGGTAGTAGAAAATGCAACTCTTTCAAGAGCTTAAGGAACTTTTACAAGTTGAGGGTCAAGTACTTAAGAAGGTGGAGAAAGAGTTTCCCATGGAGGACAATGACTAAGATTGGGTAGACTATGCAAAGCTCCTTGATTATCTTGAATAACTTGTAGCTAAAAGGAGACCTAATCTTATTGAGAGCATCTTGGAAACCAAGAAGGTATGTCTTATTGAACCACCATTAGAGGTCATAGTTGACAAGTCCTATGAGATATTTGAGTTTTCTTGGATGCAATAAGAGTTAATTTCCATAGCTGACCTGGTTGGAGCTGCTTTGAATTCCTTGAACATCATGCCAATGAAGTTCGAAAACACAATGAAGAAGATGGAAACATCAATGCCAAGGATCAAGAAGCAACATGACTCATTCATTCCTTCATTTCATGGAATAATAGGGGTTTCAAACTTCCCCTTTGATCCAAGAAGAAGTGTTTATTTCATGTTAGTTTGTGTTTGAGTTAGTTTGTTTTATGTGTGTGTGTTCCATAAGTGCTCATGAAGCACAAGTGTGTGTTGGCTTAGTTTCTAGTATTGTGTATTGTTTCTTGTTATTTTTATGGTTTTTGGTGTGTTTTCAAGGCAAATTATGTGTCAAAATAATGTATAGGTGACTCCACAGCCCAATGGATAGGATTAGGCAATTGGTCTTGGCATAACAAGTATACCACCCTTGGGAAATAGTCAAGAATGTTGACCATTTTGATCACAAGTCAAAATGGGTCAACCCCCTATAGTCAAAAAATGATATAAGGTTCTAGTATAATGCCATAGGGTGTGTTATAGTTCATTTTATGTAATTTAATGTCATATTATCCTTGGTCATAATATAATTAGTCTTTATGTCATTTGATGTCATCTAGGTGTCATTTTAAGAGCATTAAATGCAAGTGGTACAATTTTATGAGTAAGACAAGTGTTCTAAACTCTCTTTGAATGTACATAATGTTAGATACTATTAGTATTGTTAGTCCCTAACTGAAACTTGTAGGTACTATGATGAAATAAGAAGAAAAGTGGTAATTTGGTCAGTTTTGGAATCGTAGGGTCTCTAGAAAAGTGTGACACATGTGGAATACTTATGGGATGACCCTTAAACTCCCCTAGACTCATCTCCATTCTTGATCAGCTCTAAAGGTCCCAAAACTGGTAAAAAACTATTCTACTCTTCCATCACTCCATTATACACATGAAACTAGTCAATAGGTTTCTACTTAGTATAACCAATAGGAGAAGCTATAGATGAAATGGATTTGGGGTTAATATTACACTAAATCCAATCCATTTTCATAGCAATAGTTTGATGATTGGTCACTTGTGCTTTATGAACCATCCTTTAGAAGTTGATTGTTCATTTATACATGTTGTTTCACACACCCTACAAGTTTTCCTCTTGTATGAGTAGGTTTGTACAATTCAACTAATTAAATTTCTTCTACAAGGAGTAGACATCTTTATCTCATGTTTTCCATCTTTGTTTTCATGCTTGAAAGGGTTTTGATTAGCCAAGTAGCCTAAGTTGTAGGTTCGTCTCATATGAAGTGACACATAGGTGTTCACTATCTGCAAAAGCTTCATCTCCTTTTGATGTTTTCATATGAATATGTTATGTTGTAACTCATGTATTACATATCTTGTTTTATCCCCCTCTAGTTCCAAGCTCAACCTCAAGAGAGCTCACCAATTGAGTTGCAGTCAACCTCCAACATAGTCAAGTCCCTATAAGTGTGCACTCACAATCATGTTGAGTCACACGTATGAAGCCTGCCTAGCATGTTCATGGAGGTGTAGTAATTTTTGTAAGGTGTTGAACATACTATTTCACTAAATAAATCAAGCTAAACCACTCCATAGTCTAGGTTTGCATATGACAACTAGTTCTCCAATGTACTCAAGTCTACAACATTAGTATACACTTGTAGGTGCCTTATAGTAGTAGTAAACACATGGGAAGGAAGTACCTAACTAGTTTGAGGTAATTCAAGGTTGAGAGTATTCATTTGAAGACTTTGAAAAAGGTCTAAGTGGACCATAATCTCATTCACTATGCATATACCCTTATTCCCTCTCACTGCCTTGTAGACTGTACATTCACCTTCAAATGCATCATAGAGAGTTGAACATGCTGAGATGAAATTGTTTAGGATAGGTTTGAGGTCTCAATAAGTGTGGAAGTTCAACCTAGACTGATGGGAGCTCTAGGATGGATCATGAGATCAATTTATCAGACACATTAGTATATCAAATTCTTAGAACCTTGATTGCCATAGTATGAACATTTACAAGTCTTCACAGAGGTCTAATAAGATTGAGGAACAAGTGTTTGGGGTTTTTGAGCACTCATTTATGTTTGAACACATGGATAATATATTAGTAATCATAGTGAATCCATAGGATGGGGAATAGTTTGAATGAATGCATTTATATCACATGAAGGAGAGTTCAGAGACCAATTACCTTAATCCATTTGAATAAAGACCTAACTATTCTTGTAACATTTTCATGATGAGGTATTTTGAAGTGCCAACTAGTCTAGGTTTTCCATTTTATAGCCCAAGTGCAAAATTAGTGGTTTGAATTTATAAAGGATTATTTGTTCAAGAAGGCATGGTGATACAAGTTGTCCATTCCATGCATTTTTACACTATAGAATGCAAGTATTCTCTGCAGTGTTGCATGGTTAAGTAGCCTTTCACTATATTGAGATGAAATGAAATCCTAGTTATTGAATAAGGGAATCCTTATAAATATAAAGGAAACCATGATTATCAAAGGATAATTAAAATTTTTGATACTCAACATTTGATATATACTTCCACCTACATGTTTCCCCTTTATCACAAAAATGGATACCTATAGGTTGGTTGTAGGGTCATCGTGGAGGTTGGGATATACAATGAATGTATGGGCCTCACTTAAGGAATAGGATGAAAAAATTCAGCTATGACATGGTCTAGAAAACTTCAAGGATGATATTTCAGCATGATCCAAGGTTTGACCATGCAATAGACACTTGCAGGCACTTCTCTTATGAGCGTGAATATAGTGTATAGTAGACTAGTTAGTTAAGTTTGTCAAATAGAAGGTGTTCATTAAGAAGATATTCAAAGGACAATAGTTTATAAAAGGAAAAAAAAATGGGGGGTTCTCATTCAATACTTGGTTTAAATACTCAACTACAAGTTTTTTTTGGTCACAAAATAGTCACCTATAGTCTAACTGTAGTGTGACAATAGGTGGAAACAATAAGTTGGATATTGGTAAGTCAAAGGCACATTGGAATTATATTCAAATTTCAATATAATATGAAACTTAGATACTTAAATGATAATAATTTACCTGAGGGATAATGCCAAACATGATAATACTCACTTACAGACTTACCTTATCCTGAGTAAGCATGTAACCTATAGTCAAGTCTAGTTGAGCAAAGGCATACTTTGAGGAGTCAAACAAGGGTTGAAATGATGAATATGATTAGAGTGTCTCAAAAAAATTTAGTGACTATTCCATGATTTCCTTAGATAAAGGAAACAAAGTAAAGACCAATCTCCAAGACCTAACCTATAACTATGTTCATGTTCATGCATAGTCAACCAATCTAGGAGTCTATTTTAAGGTCTTGAAGAGTTAGAAGGTCTATGAGTATGATATAGATATAAAAATTGGTGTATATCACATTAATTAACTCCATGATATTACCATACCTTCAATTTACCTAGATAAATAGGGGAGATACCCTTTGTTCTTCTATTTTATCTCAGATAGAAGGTACTCCAAGAGAACAAAAAGTCTACAAGTAGAGGTATATAGGGGAAATAGTGAGATAAATGTGTTAATGCATTGATAAAAAGGTGTGAGAGGTTGATAAAAACATATAAAACTATATAAAGTGTCTTTAAGCCATCGGGAAATGTATGAGTCAAATTTAGGCAACAAGGACATAATCAGGTCTTTGACCTTTACTTGGCCTAAGGTCCCAAAGAAACATGGTCATATTTTTTAACACCAAATGAAGATTTTAGATCCTTAGAGGACCTTAATGGGGAGGAATAAGGTGTATTTTAACCTTTGGTATATAGGTTAAGTCATAGAGAAACCATGTTTGGATCCAAACTAACTCAGGCTTGTGCAAAATGAAGAGAAGAGCTCGATTAGGCAACTTGGAGAGCTCACATCTACTTGGAGGAATTTCATGGGAGAATAAGGAGATAATATATGTTGTATAAGATCCTTAAATTTATTTTTGAATAATTTTTTTAGTGTTTGAATGTCATTACTTTATAAATAATCACTAAAGGTCAAAATTGCTCTAAACCCTCTCAAACCCTTGCCAAAGACCCAATTGGGAAAATGAGAAAGGAGATGAATTAAATGGCATGGAATGGATTGGGAAATGGTTGGAGGTTATAGAGGACTCTCCAGGGATCCTCCCCATCAACTTGAGTCCTACCCTACTTTTATGGACAAGGCACATAATTGGTTTCTTTGACTATTTTTGGGGTTGTGCAGGTATGGAAGATTTTCAAGAGATGAAATCAACTTTATGAGAGAATTTGGGACTTGAGATAACCCATAATGTCAATTTTTTGCAGCATAATATCTCACTACTTCCTTTGTAAGTGACTTCATCTCAACCAGTCAAAATTGGCATAGTGTACAAGCTAGTATGAGATTGAAAACTTGAAGTAGGAATATTTTAAAGGTCTATCTAAAGAATATAAGGCCATGAAGGGTCTTGAAAGGTGTCATTAATTATTATATATGGACTAGTTTGGAAAATTTTAGAAAAATTTTGTGCCAAGTGTGAAGGGGGAGTGAAAGAGGAGTTATTTGGACTACAGGCAGTGATAACTCAAGTACAAAAGAATATCAATGATTAGGGATGAAACAAATGCATGTTTGGGATTATATATAATCATTCCCTCTTATTTAAATCATAAAATTTATCCCTAGTCTATATTGGATATTCCAATATGGCCAAATGATGAAAGCAATTTTTTGAGTAAGCAAGAGAGAAGTTCTATGCCACATTTTAGGAGTTTCATGAACTTGAGGGACATTTTTCCTATGTTACATTACATGGTATATCTCCTAATTCATTCTCCTACATGTGTAACTCCTTTTCGTATCATGACACATGTCATAGTGACTCTTGGACTTCTCTCTTCTCACATCTCTCTCTAATTCTATAAGTAGTAACCATTTTGGCTCTTGTAAACTAATACCACACCATGTATGGTGAAGCCCTACTAGTTTTTACATTGTAATTTTCCTTAAAACAATAAAAATATATATATTTTATTTCATATCTCATCTTTTCAAAGTATGTGAAGAGATGTAAGTGAATAGTTAAGAGATATCTATCTATCCTTGCCTTCTCTCAATCCTTTCATGTTTGATGCAAGTAACTTCACTTTAGTAGGTCATATGAAGTGTTTTTAAGTACATGGATCTTTTCTCAAGTGTAAATTGAACCTTATTATTTACAACTGATCTATAGTTTCACTTACCTTGGATAGTCTTCATGCATATCACCTTCATATTGAAATACTAATGCTAGAGCATTCTAGGACTTTTAAACTAGTGTTGTAGGCCTTGTACAATTTTGAAAGAAGTATGGTAGTCTTGTGGAAATACTTTTGGTGTATCACCCCTTAGAGTAATTTTATTTCATGATAAATTCTATTCCTTTTCCCATAAATAATTAGTTAGTTAGGTGATAAGCATTTCAAGGTATATTCAGGGAGCTAGCCCTTAAACCTAAAGGTTTATTGATGTTATATGTACACCCATATAACTAGAAGTACTCCCATGTTTCCCAAATATGGATTAAGCTTGAACACCCTCCTCTAGGGTACAAGATTTGATGACAACAAAACCCATGGCCCAACCAACACAATCCATTACTCAGATCTCTGATCGAGAAACACTTGATGCAGTAACAAAGATTGGTAATATGGGAAGGGCTATAAAGGACTGGGTAGAGGAGCTCATTTCAAAGGGAAATAGAGTCATTGAGTTAGCAATGGAATAATTCAAAGCTCTGAAAGATGGTCATGTAACATTGAAGACATCAATGAGTAATTATTGGGAAGAGATAGAAAGGTTAAACTTATTCTACCCAAAGTTGTAAGCTATTGACATGATTGAAATTAACACCTTCATTGTAGAAAAGATATTAAAAAATGATGCAGAGCATGAAGAATTGGATAGATAAATTAATCTTAGAATAATAATACTCACGGAATAAAGCTAATGCTACACATGATAAGGTCACAGATATGATCTTTGATATTGAAGATTTACTTAATAAATTATCATGTGAAGTAATAGATCATTAAGACCAAATCCTTTTAGTAAAAAAAGTTCAAAACAAGTTTAAATGAGTGGTCAAGAGATAGTCAACATGAGACATAATATTCGACTTGACTTCCATCCACTGATTTATCAAATATCATAATACAATAGATCAAATGGGTAAAGACACTCAAGTATACAGGGCTACACAAAGGGAACTCTTTGACACAATTGCATAATGTGAAATAAGCAACCTATATTCATTTGGTCATGATGAAGATCGTATCTTAGAGATATTTAAAAGCTTTGATGCTTATATTGAGAAGAAACAAGTAAAGAAGGACAAGGAATATTTAGAGGTTATGATTTTAGATTAATTCTTTTAATCAAATACATTTTATATATCACATTTCTTTGTTGTAAAAAATGTTGTAAAGTTGTAGATTGAAAATTACAACTATCATTTTGATAGATCTTTTTGAGAAAGAGCCACTTTTAATTTCCATGTTCCTTTTTGACAAGTTAAAAAGTTATAAAAATCAAATTTATGAATTACACTTTTCTTTTTGACAAATTCTGAGTTGATTACTTGCAAAAACTCATGTTGTAAATTGCATTTCCAGTTTTGTCAAAATTGGATGACTTAAAAAGTTATAAAAGTCCCAATTGAAAAATACAAGTTAGGTTTTGCAAAAAAAACCTAAGTTATCTAAAAACTTTCTATTTTTCTAAGTATGAGTTCATTTTTTGGCACCTCATTGCATGAAGAAGATACAATAGCTTAACTGAAGATCATGAGGATGTTGCATGAAGATTTAACAAGTTTTTTCCATACTTACAGTAGTTTTTGGAATGCCCAGTAGTTGAATGTTCCTTTCTCCATCCATTTACCTTGCCGAAGATGCCATTCTAGTTGAAGATCACACCCCTTTGCATAATGTTTTTAGATTTTGCTTGCTCTTTAATTAGGTGTAGAGTTTTTTATTAACTATCTCTCTTTCATAAGGATATTTTGTATAAATATGGGTACCATGTCATATCCCATTTATCTTTTGGCTGTTAGAGAAATTATTTTGTACTTTGAATAATTAATCTACATGTTGTAACCTAGAGAATGAGAATAGATTGAAGATTTGTCTTCCTTGTCGGTGTTATCTTTGTGTATACAAGGCTATTTGTCAAATTTGTGAATGCTTTCATTCTTATTCTAGTCACAAAATTTCATATGTGGTATTATTTTTCCCTTTTGAGAGATTGCTTGATTATAAATAAATAATCTTGTTCCTTATATGGTGAATACCTAGTATTACCTTTAGCTTCATATTTGTATTAGTTTGTGCTCTAATATATTTCAATATATTCATTATTCTATTGTGTTCATACAAAAAAAGTATTAAAATAAACTATAAATGTTTGGTGTAATCACCATTTTAAATTTTGAAAATTTCATTTCTAAAAACTCTTGTCCTCACAATAAAACCCTAGTTTAGATGCAAGATCACTAAGAAACAAAATTTCCACATGAAATGGTAATTTATCAGTTACACTAAACTTAGTGAAAGGAAGCTGGCTTTTGCCGGAGGTTCACTTAAATTCACCAAGTTCCTACAACTTGGAGGTGATCCCATTATATCATTATATTTATGTATAACACGCTACAACATAAGATGAGTGCAAAATCTATGTGATAACATATACAATAACATGAGTTTGAATTATAGATGATATGTAAAACTACAACTATGAGTTATCATCATTTCATCATGTTTATCACCATCATTGCCTATGAAATCATTCATTATAATAATCTATGAGATTATTGTTTGTATTGTTTTGACTACACTCTATGTAAAGGTGGGTTTTTGTAGTCATAGTCGGGATCATCATCATTATCATCCTCTCTAAAATCATGGTCACCAACTATCATTGAGAGTCTATTCACCTATAATTATATTATTTAATAATTATTAAAATATTAAAAAATTAATTTATGTTAACTAAGTCCAATTACAAATAAATATATTAATAAATAGAAAATAATATCTTATGGCACAAATCCCTAGAATTCACCCACTCAGTGAATGCATCAGTGTTTCATCCAAAGGCTTTCAACTACGTTTGCACTTGCTTAGTGACTTTACAATTGTACATCTTCTCCTATAAAAAATCACATTAAAAATATTAAGATATGAATTAGAAGTTATAAACTACATTATTTAAATAAACTTACAAAGTTGAAAGTGGTCTATTCTATACTCATTTGTCCCAAAGATGAACCACTAACTTTCCCTGACTCATTAGAGCTTGGTGGGATTTGGAATAGATACTTTCAAGCCCCATATTAATGTGAATATATAAAAAAACTAGTAATTGATCAATATAAATAAATAATAAAAAAAATTATATAGATATTTTTAATTACCAGAATCTTGTTGTGTATCCTGTTTGTACCATTATTTGCATATTTTTCCATGCATTTATATTCATGCTTAGAGGTCAACGAGTTACTCTCTCCTCATGTGTATTACCCCTATAGTTATACATATTAAGTATTTTAAAAATATATTAACATATAAATAAATAAAAATATTGTTCAAATTAATTATGTTATCATATCAGTGAATATGAATTAGGCTTTTGATAAAGTTAATTGGGACTCCTTACTTTCTATTATGGAAAGATTTATCTTAAACAAGGATTGGAGGGATTGGGTTTCTAGTTGAATAAGGTCTCCAAAGTCCTTAATTATAATCAATTATGAACCAATTGGCTTATTTGGAGCTTCAAGTGATCTTAAACAAGGGCGTCCTCTATCTTCTTACTTCTTCATCATTGTTGGAGAGGATTTTGTTAGATGGATTTCCCATCTCAAAACATCAATTTATTTGAAAGGAGTTATTGTTATAAACAATGCTCCCAAATTTTCTCATCTTTAATTTGTTGATGACACTGGGCTAGTTGGCATTTATTCAATTTGTAAAGCACTCATGCTAAATCACACTTTAGATTTGTATGAAGAAGCCTCTAGGAAATAGGTCAACAAGGAAAAATCTAAAATCTTCTTCCTTGAGGCTTACAAGTATGCTCGAACTTCCATTTGTTGAATTATGGATATCAAATTAGGTAAGCTCCCTTGTACTTGGGTATTCCTCTCTTTAAAGACATAAATTACATTGATCTTTGGAATTATATGGTTGATAAACTTCTCAGGAAACTAGAAGGTTGATAGTGAAAGTGGATCTCCTTCACATATATAATTTATATCATGAGATCTTGTCTTCAAGAAATACCCATCTATATGATGTCAGTTCTACAAATTCCCACCAAGTTTGAAAAATGCATCAAATTGATCCAAATAAGGTTTTTATGAATTAACATTGATGAAGTTACAAAGCTTCCACTTGTTAATTGGGATTAGATTACCATGTCCCAAGGTTGGGGAGGGCTAGGGAACCAGATTGAAAAAAAAATGAATCTTGCTCTGGGCAACAAGTTGGTTTGGAGACTATATTGAGAATCAATCACTTTGGAGTATAATTATAAGTAGAAAATACTTAGAACATGTGGCTCTCAAAAGAATATTCAATTCACACATTTGAAAGGCTCACACATATGGAATATCAAGACTAAAGATTTAAGCATTACTTTCCCTCTTCTAACATGGAATATGGGAAAAGGTAATAAAGTGAATTTTTGGACAAAATCATGGATTTACCCTTTCCCCTTGGTTAACTCAGCCTAGTTGAATAATCTACATGTTTGGTGCACTAAATGCTATAAAAACCTTGTCAATAATCACTTCAATGACAACTCTAATGGATGGAAATTTTTACAAACTCATTCACACCACATATATCATATTGCATAATTATTCACGCATAAGCCCACATAAGGGGGAAAACTACATCAGTCTGAGGCCTTCATTAGAGTATATGGTTATGTAGATAACACTCACTGACAAAGAGGAATTTGAAGTCAACTTGAATTTAATTGAGACCACTCACCCCTATTTTATAAGGTGAGATGACCAAATTAGAGGATTTAGGGTTTTGAATAAAAGACTAATATCTAGAACCTATGCACACAAGTTGAATTGAAAATATCCAAGGCAATAATTAACCCTAATAAGTGCAATTGTTCGTTCTATAACATGACATGTATTTTGAATCAAACATGATCACTAGAGAAGCATCAATGGTAGTGTCTAGATTCTGATGATAGTGTCTTGACTGACATAAAGCAAATATTCATAATCTATTGAATCACCATGGAGCATCATCTTATCTTCTCATGTACCTACATCTACCAAATTTATCTATGTATCAGTGAATAAGCAAAGTAATTTTATTTTTCATGTTACTAAATTCAAATTATTGTTAGTATTGTATTTTCTATATTTAACATACTTTAATAATTCAACACTATTTAGAATAATAGATTTGATGCTTTCAGTCTATGAAGTAACAGTCAAGATTTTGTGAAAAATTGTGTAATTTTTTTTTAAACTTGACATTTTGGATCACCAACTATGATCCCTCATTAGGAGAACTATAATAATGATGGAATAACAAACTTGAGCTTCCTTAAATAGGTAAAAAATAACACCGATCACCAGAGGTAATTAATGTAAGAGTAGTCATTAGTTAAGGAAATGTGTGCCCTCCTCTTTTATTACCATTAAATACTCAAACCTCCAAGTGATAAAGATATCACTAATAAGAGAAAATGGTTCCAAGGTTAATGTTTGAAATAACTAATGAATAACATTATTAATATTTAATTTATTATTAAGATAAATTAATATATTATATTATAATTGTCTATTAAATTTTTAATTGTGAATGTTGAATGAAAGATTAATTCTAATTTAATGGTTAAATTCAAATCCTATGCACAAAGTCTAAAGGATAAAGAATTATGACCTAAAGAGTGATAATAATAGGCCCCCATGCAGGATAAATACCTATGCTTGCGTCTCTATTCAGATTTTGGGGGTGCTTACAATTTTCAATGGCTTATATTAATTTCCACTTTTGAAAATGGTTCTCCACCTTAATAACCTTGGTTTTATCTATGCATATTGCATGTTTGGAATTGTATGAGTTTTTAACTAAAGCTAGTTTCTCACACCTCTCTAATTGGATGTCAACAACATGCTCCTTAATTATAGTGCAAATGGACTTCCCTATTTCACCAATGTAAGGGATACCACATGATCATTCCACTAAGTAGACCCCATTGCATATGCTAGGGACTATAGGATCTTTGGTGGATCTTAAAGACATTCTTAACTTATACTCAAGAAGATAGTCCCTATATTATAGTGCTTTAGGATTCTAGCAATTTTATTTGAAACTCCTTTAACATAAGGTATACCACTAATGGGATTTCACTTGAGGCTCTTTGTGCCTCTTGATAGTATCCTTAAACTATTGTATATCCCTCACAATATGTTCACCCTTGTAACCATTTCTTTTACAAAATATTTTTAAATGTTCAATTTCTTGTTCTATGTTGTCTTCATCACAAATATTGAAATCCCTAGTGGTAAGAGTTTTTAACACCCCTGCTTTCTAGGTTGGGTGATGGTTTGAGGATGCATGCAAGTAGAGGTTAGTGTGGGTTCTTTTTCTATTGACCTTGAAAGAGATCCATCCCCTTTATGCAATAAGAGGACATCTAAGAAAGGAAGATTACCTTCCATCTCAACTTCCTTAGTGAATTAGATGCTAGGCATTAAACTATTGAGATGAGCATGAAACACTTAAAAACTCTCCCTACTACATGGCCAACATAGATTGGTATCATCTACATACCTTTTCCACCATTTGGTTGGAGAGGAAAGGAGTGGAGAGCCATATCTTCAAACTTTTCCATAAAAAACTAGGCTATAAGGGAGAGGGGTGAGCCCATGGCCATACCTTCACATTGCTCATAGATAATTCATTTGAAAGAGAAAAATGTGGAATTTAGGAATATGGAAACTAACTTAGCAGTTTCCTCATTTGTGATGGACCCAATTAACTCCACAAAATCATCGATAAGAACCTTCATAAAGAGGGAGACCACATCAAAACTGACTAATGACTCATTATCCTCTACCTTTTTATTTTTAATGAACTCCATAAAATTCCTTGAGTCTTGGATAAATGAAGTGGTATTGCCTACTAACGATTTTAATATTTTTTCCATAAATGTCACATGACCATATAGGTTAGGGAGTTTGTGGTACCAACTATAGGCCTAAAAGGGTTACCTTTTTGTGGATATTTGGAGCACCATAGACCCTAAGGGTGACCTCTTATTGGGTATTAACCTAATATTAACACCTTCTTCTAGAGAATAAGATTTTATAGCCTTAGTTACATTATTTAACACATGAGAAAGAGGTTTACAATAAAGCTTGCTATAGTTACCACTGTTATTGAGGTGGTCCTCTATTTTGATATCAGAGTCCTTCCTATTCATGATAATAGTGGTGTTCCCTTTGTCTTATTTAAGGATAATAATATCTTTATTATTGTTTAGTCTCTTAAGAGCCTTCCACTCTTGAGAAATGTTCATGGATGGAGGCTTGGCCCTACGTAGCATAACCACACAGTCCTAATGAATTTTTAAACACATTATTGATAAGAAAACTTTTAAGAACAATATCAATATCTATGATAAACTCTTCCTTAGGGATAGCTTGGGGGTTATAGTGAAACCTAGACCCCTTTTTAAGACATTTAAGGCATGCTTTTCTAATTGGTAATATGAAAAATTAACTACTAGCTTCAATTCCCAATTTGAGACACAATTGCTATTCTTATTGTTGTGATTACTCTTATTATCATTATGGCTATTCTCATTAAATTTTTTGTTTTTGTCTCTATTATTATTATTATTATTCGTAATGATAAAATTATCAAAATAAGCAAAACTAGAGTAAGGACCACCTCTAAGTGGGAACGAACTATGGTTCAACGTGCATTCCAAAGTAGTGGCTATTGGTTCAACCATGCATAACTTCCCCAAGTACTAGTTGGAAACCATAGGATGACATGATAAATTAATGTAAAAAAGAAGATGGTTTTTTGTCACTACATTGTAAGCCTTGACTAATACATAACAATAAAAAATATTTTATTGATTGGATAAATTAGCTAAACATAAACTATAGGATCCTAGTGAACTAAAAATCCCTCTATGCTAGTAGCATTGAGAGTTGAGTATGCATTGATCAATATTTTAACCATAATCCATACCTTGGGAATGGTTAGTGGAAGACCCCACCCCATCAATAAAAATTCCCATATAAGTAAGAGTTTCACCCAATACTTATTTTGTCGGTTGTTTGAGGTGGTAGTCTTCAACCAAAATAGTGTCAACCTCATTGTGTTCTACCCTCATTCCATCCATTAAATTATTGTTACCATGCAAAGGAACATGAGCAACATGTGGTACCATAATGGGATCCCAACTACCCATGAGAAGTTTAGATTGGATGGGTGAAGTGTCTCCTTCCCATTGTAGTTCAATGAGAGCTTGGCATTAGAACTACCACTTGGCTAGACCCACAGAAACAAGGTCTGTTGTAGCTTGGGATTCATCCATGATCACCGTATCAACCAAATGATCAACCTAAAAAGAGATATAACACTCTAAAATTTTATTATTACCATAAAAATAGTCATTATGCAAGCCTTCTAAGGTAGATTTTTTTTTAGGATCATTCACCCTTGCGCAGTCAACCTAAGTGGTCACTGAGTAGGGACCCTAAGAAGCCAGGAATCATTGTTTTCTGAACTATAGCCCAAATTATGTATTTTTATGAATCAAATCCAAAAACTTCTTTTTTTGATTTATCTCCACATTATGGAGCATCCCAAAAGTACTAACATATGAAATGTTATCATATTTGATCTAGACATCAACACATAAGGTAGATGATAGCTCAAAATGAAGCCTATATAGGCTACCTACCAAACTATCCATAATTACCCTAGTACTCCCAATAACATACCTAAATAAAGAGAGGATTACTTTCTCAAAAATCTTAATGTTGCCCCAATTCTTCAACATGTGTGAAATCAAAACACATGTTGGAAAAACTTTATGATCTCTACAACAATTCAAGAAAGCTAGGCTAGTTCTTCACTTAAAATTTTTAATTATAAGCTTATCAATAAGCTTTCCTTTGTAATATAATTCCTTCCCATAGAGGGTACAAATAAGATATTTGATGCTTTCATAGTCCATGAAGTAATAGTCAACATTTTAGAAAAAACTGTGTAAAAACTTTTTAACCTTAATGTTTTGGATCACCAATCGTGATCCCTCATTAGGAGAACCATAATAACAATGGAATGACAAACCCAATATTCCTTAAATAGGTTAAATATAACATTGATCATCGAAGGTAATTAATGTAAGAGTATTTCATAGTTAAGGAAATGTGTGCCCTCCTTTTTTATTATTGTTAAGTGCTCAAACCTCTAAGTGACAAAGAGACAACTAATAAGAGACAACGGTTCCAAGATTAATGTCTGAAATAACTAATGAATAACATTATTAATATTTAATTTATTAGTAAGATAAATTAATATAATATATTAAAAAAATTATTAAATATTTAATTGTGAATGTTGACTGAATAATAAATTTAATTTTAGCTTAATTCTAATTTAAAGGTTAAAATTCAACTCCTATGTATAAATACTAAAGGATAAAGTAGGACCTAAAGAGTGTTAATATTAGGGCCCCACACATAATCAATACCTAAGATTGTGTCTCTATTCAGGTTACAGGGGTGCTTACTAATTTCAATGGCTTCTCTTAATTTCTTCTTTTGCAAATGGTTCTTCACCTTAATAACCTTAGTTTTATCTATGCATATTGTATGTTTAACTAGAGCCAATTTCTCACACCTCTCTAGTTAGATGTCAGTGGCATGCTCTATCAGGATCTTGCTCCTCAATTAGAACACATATGATTACTTCTTGTATTAGCAACTAAACACGGAATTTAACCAGAATGAATAAGTAACTAGAAATATGAAACAACACAGGATTTGAGAGACAATACACAATTGTATTAAATACTCAGAAGAAAATACAATAAAGAAGATGCCAATTCTTCTTCCACCTCAAAGGCTCGCCACACCTCAAGACCTTCTTCCCTCTCTCTCTCTCGGTCCCAAAAATCAACTCAAATATAGAATTGATGTTCACCTCTCCAACCAGTCAGTAACAACGCTGCCAGTATACCAAGTACACAACCGTACTCCAAGTAGATCTCCTGCTCTCTGCTGCTACCTGCAAATCACTAGACCTTACTCACCGTTGTAGATCTCCAAAAGAATCCATGCATACCCTCTGACCAAGATCATACAAACACGAAGAACCCCTCTGATTCTCCAAACCAGTACCCACACTTGGTACTGTGGCACTAGGAGGAACACACCATTGCTCTCCTCTCTCTGAAGGAACTTATTTTTCTCTCTTACTCTCTAGCACTCCAATTTAAAATACAACCAATGAGTCTCCTAAATAGATCTCATGCAAACAATAATTAGACACCTAATTACAATAATTAGATCCACAGCTTCTAGTCTAAATTTGGCTCTTGACATGCAAACACTTGGTTCGTTAGCTAACTGCCTGTAACATTCACAGTTTGAACCACACAGGTGACCGACGTCGGTCCCTGTTTGCCTGGGGGGTGCCGATGCCAGCCGACTTTTGACTGACATCGGTTGCCTTCTATCTGTACCCTGTCGACGTCGGTTGTCCTGACTGATGCCGGTGACTGTAACACTCAACAAACACTCTGCAACCTCCTTAACTCCTCATGTTTGCATCCTAGTGAAGCTTTTAGCTCCACAACCTAACATGCTCCTTAATTCTAGTTCAGATGGACCTCTTTATTTCACCAACTTAAGGGACAGCACATGATCATTTCACTAAGTAGACCCTATTACATAAGCTAGGGTCTATATGGTCTTTGGCATACCTTAAATACATTCTTAACTTATTGATAGGCAATAAGGTAGTCCCTATATCATGGTGCTTTAGGATTATAGAAATTTTATTTGAGACTCCTTCAACATAATGTAAGAATGCTATTGGGATTTTATTTTGAGGCTCTTTGTGCTTATTAAGATTATCCTTGGCCTATTTTATATCCCTAGTTATATGTTTACCCTTGTAACCATTTATTTTAGAAACTATTTTTAAATGTTAAATTTCTTGTTCTATGTTGTCTTCATCACAAATCATGAAAGCCCTAGTGTCAAGAGTTTTTAACACCCCTAATTTTTGGGTTGGGTGATGATGTGAGGAGGCATATAAGTAGAGGTTAATATGGGTTGATTTTCTAGAGAACTTCCTAAAAAGTGATACATCCCATTTATATGATAAGAGGACATCTAAGAAAGGAATATTACCTTCCATATCAACTTCTTTAGTGAATATGATGCAAGGCATTAAACTATTGAGATGAGCATGAAATGCTTTCAAACTCTCCCTACCATGTGGCCAACATATATTGGTATCATATATATACCTTTTTAACCATTTTATTTGGAGATGAAAGGAGTGGAGAGCCATATCTTTAAACTTTTCCATAAAGAGGTCAACTACAACTAGGTATAAGAGTGAGCCTATGTCTAGACCTTCACATTGCTCATAAATAATTCCTTTGAAAGAGAAAAATGTGGAATTCGAGAATATGAAAACTAACCTAGAATTTTTGTCATCTGTGATGGACCTGATTACCTCCATAATATCAGTGATAGGAACCTTCATAAAGAGGGTAACCATATCAAAATTGACTAATAACTCAATATCCTCTACCTTTTTATTTTTAACAAACTCCACAAAATCCCTTGAGTCTCTACTAAACAAAGCAGTATTGCCTACTAATGGTTTCAATCTTTTTGATATTAATTCCACAAGACCATAGGTTAGAAATTCCATGGTGTCAACTATAATCCTTAAAGGGTTAACTTCTTTATCGATCTTTTGGGTACCATAGACCCTAGGGGTGACCTATTTATTGGGTATTAAATTTTTATTAATCCCCTCTTCTATAGAAGAAGATTTGATAGCCATAGTTACATTATTTAACACATGAGAAAGAGGGTTATAATTAAGTTTCATGTAGCTACCTCTGTTATTGAGGTGGTCCTCCATTTTGGTATCATAGTCCTTCTTATTCATGATAACAGTTGCATTCCTTTTGTCTACCTTAAGGACAACAATGCCTTTGTTGTTGTTTAGAATCTTAATATCCTTCCAATATTATTGATAAATGCTCATGGATGGAGGCTTGGCCCTACTTAGTGCAACTACACAGTCCTACCATATTTCTACAATGGTGTTGACATGAAACTTTTAAGAGCAGTATCAATACCTATGATAAAATTTTCCTTAGGGATATCTTGGAGGGTTATAACAAAACTTAGACCCATTTTTAAGACATTAAAGGAATGTTTTTATAATTGGTAATCTAACAAATTAACTACTATCTTCAATTCCCAATCCAAGACACAATTATTATTCTTATTGCTGTGATTACTCTTATTATCATCTTAACTATTCTCGTTAAATTTGTTGTTGTTGTCTCTATTATTATTATTATTATTATTATTATTATTGTTATTGATGATGATAGAATTATCAAAATAAATAAAACTAGAGTAAGAACCACCTCTAAGTGGGAATGAACTATGGCTCAACATGCATTCCAAAGTAGCGGTTGTCAATTCAACCATGTATAACTTCCCCATATCCTAGTTGGAACCATAAGGTGAGATGAAAAATTAATGTCAAATAGAAGATGGTTGTCTACCAGTACATTGTAATCCCAACCTGATACATAACAATAAATTTATTTCATTGATTGGATAACTCAGCCAAATGCAAATTATAGGATCCTAATGAATTAAAAATCCCTCTATGATGGTAGCATTGAGAGTTGAGTATGAAATTATCAATATTTTCACCATAATCCATACCTTGGGAATGATCAGTGGAAGACCCCACACCATCAATGGAAATTCCCTTACAAAGAAGCATTTCACCCAATACTTGTTCTGTCAATTATTTCAGGTGGCAATATTCATCCAAAATAACACCAACCTCACCATAAAACATGGTGAGGTTGGCATTATTTTGGATGAATTCTACCACCTAAAAAAATGGGTAGAATAAGTATTAAGTGAAATTCTTCTTTATAAGGGCATTTACATAGATTACGGTGAGGTTGGTGCTATTTTGGATGAAGATTGCCACTTGAAACAATCGACAAAACAAGTAGTGGGTGAAACACTTCTTTGTAAGGGAATTTCCATTGTTGGTGTGAGGTATTCCACTGACCATTCCCAAGGTACAAATTATGATGTAAATATTAGTAAATGCATACTTAGCTCTCAATGTTTCTAGCATAGAGGGATTTTTAGTTCATTGGGACCCTATAATTTATGTTTGACTAAGTTATCCAATCAATAAAATATTTTTTATTGTTATGTATTAGGTGGGGTTTACAATGTATTGGTAGACAAACACCTTATTTTTGAAATTATTTTTTCATATCACACTATTATTTCCAATCGGGACTTGGGGAAGTTATGCATGGTTGAACCAATAGCCACTAATTTAGAATGCATGTTTAGCCATAGTTCATTGCCACTTGGATGTGGTTCTTACTCAAGTTTTGTTTATTTTGATAATTATATCATTAACAACAACAACAACAACAACAACAAAAACAACAACAACAACAACAACAACAACAACAACAACAACAATAACAACAACAATAATAGAGATGATAGTTTTTTTTTTAATGAAAACAAACATAATGATAATAAGATTAATCATAACAATAAGAATAATAATTATGTCTCAGATTGGGAATCAAAGATAGTAGTTAATTTGTCTAATTACCAATTAGATGAACATGCCTTTAATGTCTTAAAAAGATATCTAGGTTTCACTATAACCTCCAAGTTATCCCTAAGGAAGAGTTTATCATAGGTATTGATACTATTAAATTTTTTCTTATCAACATTGTTGTAGAAATTTAGCAAGATAGTACAATTGTGCTACATAGGGCCAAAAAACAATAAAGACATTGTTATCATTAAGGTAGACAAAGGGAAAACCATTATTATCATGAATAGGAAGGACTATGATACCTAAAGTGAGGACCAACTCAATGACAGTGGCAACTACAAGAAGCTTGATCGTAACCCTATTTCTCATGTGTTAAAGAATGTAACTAAGGCTATCAAATCTTATTCTCTGGAAGGGGGTTAATAAAAGGTTAATACCCAATAAAGAGGTCACCTCTGGGGTATATGGTACTCCAAAGATCCATAAATAAGTAAGCTTTTAAAGCCTCTAGTTGACACCACAGACTCCCCAACTTATGGTCTTGCAACATTTCTGGAAAAAAGATTGAAAATGTTAGTAGGCAAGACCACCTCATTTATTTGAGACTCAAGGGATTTTGTGAAGTTTGTAAAAAATAAAAAGGTAGAGGATAATGAATTATTAGTCAATCTTGATGTGGTATCTCTCTTTATGTAGATTCTTATCAGTGATGTTAAGGAGGTAATTGGGTCCATCACATATGAAGAAACTATTAGGTTAGTTTCCATATGAGTAAATTTCATAGTTTTCTCTTTCAAAGGAATTATCTATGAGAAATGTGAAGGTATGGCCATGGGTTTACCCCTCTCCTTGGTTATAACCAACCTCTTTATGGCAAATTTTGAAGATATGGCTCTCCACTCCTTTCCTCTCCAACAAAAATGGTGGAAAATCTATGTAGATGATATCAATATATGTTGGCCACATGGTAGGGAGAGTTTGAAAGCATTTCACACTCATCTCAATAGTTTAATGCCTAACATCTAGTTCATTAACGAAGCTGAGATGGAAGGTGATATTCCTTTCTTAGATGTCCTCCTATTATGTAAAGGGGATGATTATATTTATAAGAAG
Source organism: Torreya grandis (assembly GCA_037957365.1). Classification (NCBI taxonomy): domain Eukaryota; kingdom Viridiplantae; phylum Streptophyta; class Pinopsida; order Cupressales; family Taxaceae; genus Torreya; species Torreya grandis. The sequence goes on from JARHVA010000696.1 coordinate 3,995,859, forward strand.
GTATAGAAAAAAGTAATCCACACTAACATCTGTTTTCATGCCTCCTCACACCATCACCCAACCCAAAAAGTAGGGGTGTAAAAAACTCTTGCCATTAGGGATTTTAGGATTTGTGATGAAGATAACATAGAACATGAAATTGAACATTTAAAAATAGTTTTTAGAATAAATGGTTACAAGGGTAAACATATTTCAAGGGCTATAAAACATGTCAAAGACAATTGTGATAGGCACAAAGAGCCTCCAACTGAAATCCTAGCAACATTCTTGCCTTATGTTGAAGGAGTCTCAAATAAAATTGTTAGAATCCTAAAGTGACATAATATGGGGACTACCTTATTTCCTATGAATAAGTTAAAAATGTCTTTAAGGTCCACCAAATACCCTATAGACCCTATCTTACACATTGGGGTCTACTTGGAGGAATGCTCGTGTGGTGTCCCTTACATTGGTGAAACATGGAGGTCTATCTACACTAGAATTAAGGAGCATGTCACTAATATTTTACTAGAGAGGTGTGATAAATTCGGTCTAGATGAACACTCATACAATTCCAAACATGCAATATGCATAGAGAAAACCAAGGTTATAAGGTGGAGAACCATTTGTAAAAGAAAAAATTAAGAGAAGCCATTGAAATTAGTAAGCACGCCCATAATCTGAATAGAGACACAAACTTAGGTATTGATCATGTGTGGGGGCCTATTATTAGAAATTTTTAGGTCCTAATTCTTTATATTTTAGTCTTTGTGCACATGAGTTGATTTTTAACCATTAAATTATAATTAAGCTAAAATTAAATTTATTATTCATTCAATATTCACAATTAAATTTTAATAAAAAATTGTAATAGAATATATTAATTTACCTTAATAACAAATTAAATATTAATAATGTTATTCATTAGTTGTTTCAAACATTAACTTTGGAACCATTTTATCTTATTAATGATCTCTTTGTCACTTGGAGGTTCAAGCACTTAATGGTAATTAAAGAGGAGGGCACACATTTCCTTAACTAATGGATGCTCTTACATTAATTACCTACGGTGATCAATGTTATATTTTACCTATTTAAGGAATCTCGGGTTTGATGTTCTATCATTATTCTGGTTCTCCTAATGAAAGATCATGGTTGGTGATCTGATACGTCGAGGTTAAAAAGTTTATACACAATTTTTTATAAAAGCTTGACTGTTACTATATTAGAATACTATGAATCTAAATTATTTAATTGACATGATTTTAGAATAACTTAGCCATTTATTTTATTAGTCTATTGTCCCCCTAACCCATCCAATAAGGGTAAAACATTTAGTGAGCCCAAACTATGAGCCTTCTTGCATAACTATCACTTACTCTAGGGTTTTCAACCTTCTATAGTTTTAAATTTCAGAAATTATTCATATCTTGATTTTATTAATTTGTATGCAACTTAGGCATTAATGATACAATAAGTGGTGTACCTATTGAGCATATTGAGCTTCCTCTTCTACGACATAAAATGTCTCAAGCTAATACCCACCAAATTATATCAATGATGAGAGTGCCAATAATGAAAATGAGAAAAATAATAAAAAGGTTCTCATAGAGGATGATTCTAATCATGAAAATAGTTAAACACATGAGAATAATGAACATGAACAAGTAGATCAAGAGCAAGTTAAAGTTATTAAAATGTTTTGAAAGTGTATTTGTGAATATATTGAATATCTCCAGAAGATCTTGAGTACTATATTGGAAACTAAAAAATCCAAACACATAAGTGAACCACATTTTGTATCTATTGATCCAAATATTAGGGCTACTGGATATAAATATCAAGTACTTCTATTATCCCTCCCCTCGAGCACACCATTGATTCCTACATCGAGTGGGGGTATGATATATGTCTTCAAGCCATTATTCCCCAAAGACCAAACAAATATTTGTTGCATCCTGCATAAGAACAATCAATGTTTCAACTCAATTACTAGTTTCAATGCCTACATCAACACAAGTAGTGTTTGTATCCCATTTGGTGACTTCCCAAATATCAAATATGAATGGGCCTATTGTGAAAAATATCCTCCAAGTTATTCAAAATTTTGAAGATAAGGCAAAAATATTGAGCAAAAAGCTTCAAAATAAACTCATGTTTTTGATTCACAAGATGTATTACATAATCCTTTTGTGCTTGAGATATATTTCCACCCTTTGCTAATTGGTTTTGTAACAACCAAGTTCACACTTTATGATGACAAGGGTGACCTTGAGCAACATATCCAATATTTCTATGTAACATGTCTTGATTATGCTTCCAATGATAAATTTTGACAAAATTATTTCCAGGAAGTCTAAGGGAATATGTTTTAAGAAGGTTATATGATCTACTAAAACATTCAAATCTATAGTAGTTCAATTTCTAGCACATTTCTCTATCAACATTATTGAAAAATATGTCATATGCACTAATTGTAAATATCAAGCAAGAAAAAATGATCACATCAATTAAAATGTTTTGAGGTACAAGACAATGTTAGAAAAAATTTCAAATCCAATGGAAGATAAAGAGCTTCAAGATATCTTCAAGCAAATTTTACTTTCCCCATTACATGAGTCTATTATCTTCAATAAGTTTAAATATTTTGATGAATTATGCCATATTGTCTAAGATTAGGAAATTAATTTTTTTGTATTAAAAAAGCTTAAGTATGTGGCCAAAACACCAAATACATCAAATACCAATTGTCATATCAAACCAAGCTATAAGGTAAACTCTCCAGAGGCTTAGATGGAAATAACAACAATAGTGAATATGGTGTCATAAAAACGTAATCGACTCATCTTATCCAATACACCTAAGAGAAAATTTACATGATTACCTAAGTCTCCATATTCACTCCTTAAGAAGCTTGTGGAGTGTCACCTCATATATCTCCCTCCTCCCTTAAAGTTTGATACAAGTCAACCCATACAAAAAGGATATAATGCAAATACTTATTATGACTATCACTAATGTGTTAAGCATTCTATAAATAGATGTTACAAGTTAAAACATAAGATAAAAAACCTCATTGATAGAAAAAATATCACATTTGATGATTTGTCAAAGGACTCAAGTTCACAACATGGTGACCATCAAAACTAGAAGATATTCAATAATCCATTACAAGATCATTCTAATGAAGCACTAGAATTGAAATGGCATATAGTGTACATCATAATCCACCACGTTATAGGCACCCATTAGATGGGATTATTTACACACTAACACATGAGATACCTCCTATGGCTCAGAGGCATTCCATTACATTTGATGACATTGAAATTATGGATGATGACTCAAATCTTCACTCATTATTTATTATATAGCACATATTAATCATCAACCTATATACAACATTATGAATGATAATATTTATAGTGAGAATGTATACACCATGACATTACTCACATATTTGGGATGTACACATGATGATTTATACTCTTCGACCAAGATGGTCGAAGCATTCAATGGGAAAGCCCAAAAAGTTTTTGGTAAGATTGATTAACATTTACAAGTTGGTCTAACACATGTGACCACAAAATTTTCATTTACACCACATATGGGAGTATTTAATATGTTATTGGGATGACTTGGACTCATAATATATACACAGTGCCTCTATAGTGCATAGATGTTTCAAGTATATTCATGTAGACAGGGTAATCACAATTTCAGGTATTCAATACCAACATCCATTACAACTAGAGAAGTTTATTTTAAGGTAATTAATTATGCAACTTATTAAGGTTAATAATGAGTGAAAGGGTATATGCAACCTATTAAGGTTAATCATGAGTGAAAGGGAAAGTAAAAACCAATCCCTTTTCCTAGGTGACCAATACTAGAGAGTTCGTTGCATTAAAGATACATAGTGGACTCCAAGGAGTCCTCATCAATAACTACACAACCCAACTAGTCAGTAAGAATAGATTAACATGTTTTAAAAAGGGTATAAATATCCCTAATTATAGTTTCATTGAATAAGTCATAGATCACTAAGCAATGGGTTCCATGAAACACTACAACTTCTACTATCACTAAAGTCTTATGAGGCATAGGCAAAATATTATAAATTTTTTAGTTCTAGATTTGACACATAAACATGATCCTTAGGATCATGATCAATTTGTTGTACCCTATCTTGAGCCTAGATCACCCTATGAGCATCCCTTAGATGGGATCATTAGTTAGTCTTCTCATTTCTAAATTCAAAAAAATCAAGTAATCATGAAAACACACAAAAACAAAACATTCAAATAAAATAAAAATACAAAAAATACTTAGCATTTACATGTTGAATAGATTTTTCATATGTTTTTAAATTTATGTTAGTAGATATCATATCATTTCCTTTATACACACACATGTTTCATGAGTACTTGAGTGTGATATAGGCATACACTAGATACATGATATATAAGCCTACAAATGTTAGACCTTTCCTCTACCCACGTGGCACACTATCTTGGGGGCATCTGCTTCTATTGATCATGTTTTCTATAAGTTATATTATTTTATGATCACTTTACATTATCATATTGAGCTTATATACTAATGCCTACACATGTATATACTCATGTTTGCATCTTACACAAAGTGCTAGATATGCTATACTACAAGACATTTTGTTAACACATGTATACAAGAGCTAATATGATATGCTTATGTCGGTTAATTATATTTCACTTATTCATATTATCACATGGATTAATTGAGTGTAATTATTATTTGCTACCTTATATCGATTTTGGAACATTTGAACACATTCCTTGTTTATTAGCCACAGTGCCAATGAGTGTAATTTATTTAGTGTGCAAACATTTGAACATGTCCTCCCTTTGAGTGACATTGAGTGCTCTTGTGTGTGTGCTTAATTATTTTTTAAGTTTTTGCTTGTTAATCCTAGACATTTCCATGATTCATATAATGCATCTTAGGGCTTCTTATGCTTAAATTCTATGAGCTTCATTGATACATCTACTTATACATGATTCCAATATATGTTTTTTTCTACATCACACACACACACACACACACACACACACACACACACACACACACAAAACATGGTTATCTTATCCTTTTAAGATAAGGTGACTTCCATATTGCATTCCCCTCACCTCAAAATAGGGGCATGTTATAAAGACATTAGTCCACATATACATAATTAGTAGAATTTGATATAGTTTACATGATTAAGATATAAATTTGGGATAAAATATTATACATTTGGCATCATATATATTTTAGATAGAGTTTTTCATATTTGTGACATATTTTATACATAGTTTACAGAGCAAAGGTTAAATTTTGATAGATAATTCAGATTGAGAAACATTAGAGGTACATATGCAGTGTAAATGCGCCAAATCACATATACATATTTAGTTTATATACACGATTATGCACCAACCTTACCAATATACATCGATTGAGATTTATATGTATGCAAAAGTTGGCTCCTATGAGTAGTGTGATTGAGATTCAATGCCCTTGACACTACTTATTTTTTTTAGGTTGAGATGGTTACAACATTTAACTTGGGTGAGATTGTCTAGATTAGCTAGATTATGTATACACTTGAGTTGTGTGATTGAGATTCAATGATGATGGCCTTAACACAACTCATATTTGCATTGGATTGGGGCATGATCACCCTCCAATTCTCCTCTTCAAATTTCCAAGGTCTAATTATGAACTTGTTTCTCAAATGCTTTAGCAAAGAAGCATAATTACTAAAGAAAATTACCAAGGGGTAACGTGGTTGCATCAACACACATATGTACTCCTTCCTTGCTCTCTTTTCTTTCAAGTCTTTCAATTATTTAATTTTTAGATTATATGTACTAATTACACTGTAACATGCTCTTGGTTACATGTAATATACAAACAAAAAATTCAAATAGGGCTCGAGTAAAATTAAGGTGTTTTGTACACACCAAGGTATGCATTTCTCTTCTTTAAAACTAGTAATTTCATCCTTATCTATTATTAGATTATTGGGGGTGGGGGGTGGGGGGACGGGACGTATGTAGATGATTAAATATGATTATATATGATAAATTAGCCTTGTAAACTTAACAAATATCATTCATGGCTCAACCCTTTAGTTCATGTCCATCCCACTGCCAAAAGGCTTATGTTTTCCATCTCATTATGCCTAAATGCTTGCCTTATAGTCTAAATATGATATTATGATTAACCAAATCACATGTAGCCCATAGTCTACATAAAACCTAATTTATATCCTAATTTGGTAGTTACATATCTTCAATAACTTTCTATCCTTTTGAACACTACTATCTAAACTAAGACATTAGCATTGACACTAGTGTCCCAATTGACGCTAGTGTCCAAACCTTATAAATGGTCAAATTTGAAATATTTAAACATGTATGGGTTGTACTATTTTTATAAATTAACCTTCCCATGAGATCGTTTCAAAATGTGTGGTATAAACATAAAATAAAAGGTCATCCATTATCATCAAGCAATATCTAGCAATTACCAAACAAACACATGTAAAGCTCACACTTAATCATTTACACAAATGAATTATACCACCCTATTATTTCCTATTTATAAATCAATTATATGAGGAATCTTCTCACAAGTTTTAAATATTTAAAGAGTAACCCATGGGCAGTATTTGTCAAGTTACAAGTTATATCACTACATGCACTCACATATAGCATATTGCATAATTGTTCACACAAAATCCCACATAAATGGGATAGATAAATTAGTCTGAGGCCATTTTAAGAGTATAGGGATATGCAGGTAGTGATCACTAATATAGAGGTATTTGAGTTCAACTTGACTTCACTTAAGCCCACTAACCCATATTTTTCAAGATGATATGCTTGAGTTGGAGGATCTAGGGTTTTAAACAAAAGATTGATATCTAGAACCTATATGTGTAATCCGAGTTGAAAATATGTAAGGTGATAGTGAACCTAAATAGGTGAAATTTTTCATTCAATAAATGGACCTATATTTTTTACCAGACATGAGCATTACATTTAGGATAGAAGCATCAATGGTAGTGTCTAGATTTTGACAATAGTATCTTAACTAACATAAAACAAATATTTAGAATATAACAAATCATTACAAAACATAATAATGTCTTTTAATATACCTAAATTTTCTATATCCATCTATGCATCATTGAATAATCTAAGTATTATTTCTTCTTTGTGTTACTACATTAAATTACTGTTGGTATTGGACTTTCTATATTTAACATACTTTCATAACTCAACATTGTATCAAAATATTATGAATTTAAATTATTTAATTGGCCTTATTTTAGAATAGCCTATCCATTTATTTTATTAGTCTATTCTCACCATAACCCATACACAAATGGTAAAATATATGGATAAAAAGTTCTCTTGGCCTTAGGTCTCTAAGATTCGGAACCTTTTTCTCTTGCATCAAATTTGGTTTAGATATGGTCTCTCTAAGGAAAATTCCTCCCTCTAAACCACTTATTGGAACAAAATTCTCACTTAAAAAAACCCTAGAAAAAAGGGTTTTCATGTCCCTTCCTAGTGTGCCCTCTATACGCAACATAAAAAATATACTAATCATCTCCTTCTCCATTATCGCTTTTCCCACCAGATTTGGAGCTCTTTGCTTCTCAAGTTCAATATGTATTATGTTACTCCTCAAGATATAAATAGTATCTTAAAATATTGGTATCTAGCCCTAAAATTCTTGCTAATTCTACAAATATGGAATTTTATTCCTACTAGCATTTTTGGATAAAAAGAAAAAAGAGACTTTTCATGAAGGAGAAAAGGATGCAAGCATATTTATCTAGTTTATCCTTACTTATATCAAATAATTGATGAATATTTATCCCTTAAAGAATGGTAATATCGATACACAAGATTTTGGTTCTCTGTGACATTGGAAAACCATTCTTGATGGGGTCCTTGATAAAAGGGTTGGCAAAAATACCAAGGTTTTCAATAAGGTGAATTAGACTTCTCCTCAAGATCCATGTATTAAGCTTAACTTTGATGAGGTTGAAAAAGGGAATTTGAGTTAAATAGGAGATGGTGGAATTTTTTCAAATGAAAAAGGCTTCCCTCTTATTGGTTATAGTGAAGCTTTGGGTAAATGCTCCAACAACTTTATTGAGGAAAAATATCTATGGAGGGGTTTGAGATTAACTCTTGATCAAAATAAGACCAATTTAGATTTGAAGAAGATTCATAAATAATTCTAGAGGCCTTGGGAAAGGAATCATCATAAATTATCATCTCAACTCAGTCATTAAGGACTAAAAAAATCTTCTTTTACACTTCTTTGTTCTCACTATTAGTTATATTAGGCAGGAAGGTAATTAGTTCATGGATCATCTTGATAACTCTAGAGTCAACCTCTTATAAAAATTATTCATTTTTATTTATGACCCCCCTTCCATAAAATTTAAGCTCAAGATATTCATTTTAAATGTCTAAATCCTCCTCATGATAATTGAATACCTATCATCATGGATTTGCATTGGATGGCAGAGTAGGCTAATTTGAATATTAATTAATTTTATTCAAACAAATATCTTGAATGATTTGGAAATGATAGTTATAAGTAATGTGGCACATGTGGAAAGACTTAAATCTCACCACCCTCTCTTACTCTTTCCATTTTGGATGGACATCACAAGGTGTGGTGTTCTCAGAGGCCTCCTCATAGGTATGCCCTCAGTTCCTATGGTTTCTCAATCATTCTAATATTTTTGCTTGGTATGCATATGATTTATATGTTGGTTACAATGAATATTTTGGATTGTTGTGAAAATTGTCTCCCTATCCATGGTATTCTAACCCTGGTAGAGGGCTTTATCCTATCTAAAAGTCTCCTAAAAGTCATTTTTTTCTTCTTGAAGAAAAATCCCCCTCTCAATTCTTAATTCCATTCATCTGAATATCTTGAGAGGTATTATATTTTTGGTTTTGATTTGGACTAAGAAATTTAAATGCATTATTATTTGAGGATTCATTTTGCTTGAAACCTCCCTCTTTTACAATAGCAAGGCCTACTTTTCCTTCATGAAATTTTGGTGGGATGACTCGATTTCTTATTTTTTTGAATCTCTCTAGCTTTTCATTGAGTTTTTTCATGGCATAATATTAAGGAGATTTATCTTGTTTAGTTGTATGCATGGAGCTTCTACTATTACAATCATGGATATAAATGATAATTATGTAGGGTTCTTAAGTAGGACAAGGTAGAGCAAGGGGTAAGAGAGTTTTGTTAATGATGTGAAGGAAATGACTAGTTAAATGATCAACAAATTCTCTTTGTGTTTTATCTAATTTTGAAATAATGTGGAACTTAACTCTTAAATAGATGGATGAAGTAGAATAATAAAAGGTGATATAAATGTATAATTAAATAGAAATTTGAAGATAAATTACTAAAATAGACAAAACAAAACATAAAAAAACAAGACTAAACTATGTAAAAGATAAATGAGCTTAACTTTTTGAGTCATTAGGTGACTGCACATGAAAACATAATGCAAGAACAAACATAATGGAGAAAATCTTGAAACATCCTAGAAGTTATGCTTGAGTGCTTTGGTGGACATGAAATCTTGGTAGAAGACATAAGTAATTATCTATTTTGTCCCTATTGGTTGATTTTGTCTTTTTTTAAGAAAGTGTAACTTCTGAAATACTTGGACGCAATAATGAAAATTAGGTCCTTTTGTGTTGATTTAATCTTTGGAAGCTATGTGAAGACTTTTATATGTATTATTAAAGTTACAAACCCAATGTTTATGTTAGAAGGAGATAAAAAAAATGTGAAGGAGTAAAAAAGAGTTAGTGGTTGGAGTTTGCTTGACCTCAACACCCCATTGTGCTAAGTGTTTTTGACATACCAATACTTTGAAGAGGGAACAAAACTCTATATAGTTATCCCACCTAAGTGCTTTATGCAATACTGATCCTTTGACTATATGAATGCATTTATAGTTGGATTGAATACTTGATTATGCTTGGCTAGGGTTACATAGAACTAAATTTAGACTTGGCTCATGACTTATTGAAGTACTTGAAAAATGATTTGGGAAGAATAGGGAACCTTTTTTCAATGTGCACTTGTGTAAATAAAATATTATTGTAGGATTGATAAGCGTGACAAGGTCTTGAAATAAATGAAATGAATGTGATTTTATAGTGGTTCAAGTGGGAAAAATACTCATTGGAGAGTTTATAAATCTATACTTTCCTTTTTTAAATTTTGACTCTTGTAATGGAAGGATAGGATCGACAGACAAGGACATGAACACTAGATGTTAATGTCCCTTCAAGAAAGGTGCTACGTTTGGGGTCTAAGTCATAACATACAAAATCATAAAGGTGTTTTTAGAAGCAATATCATTTATTTATGTGATAATATAAGGCCTTGTAGTGAAATAAGCTATCATTTTATGCTTATGATAGTTCAAAATTGGTGAAATACATGTCAATTAAGTACACATGTCAATTAATGGTAAAAAGAGGTAAAATATACATGATCAAGTATTTGTGACCAAATTTAGGTTACTACATTTTCCCCCCATTTAGTCTAGAAATGAAATTAATGGATTAAAGGATATCCATACCTTGGTATGTAAGACACACTATCTTTGAACTGTATACTTCAATCATGTAAGGCATTGTATAGTTTGACAAACCCTACAAAATACATGAAATATTTATTTCACTCTTTTGAAAACTTGAATATGAACATTTATAATTTTACTTGAATTTTGATAATTTGAAAATTTAAATGAAATTTACTAAATTTAAAATTACTTGTATTTGAATAATTTAAAAATTTAAAAGCGAGTGTAGAATGAATAAATTTATATGTGTGACATCCATGCCTATCTTTGTAAATTTTCTTGGTGATGATGCTTCCTTGAAGCATTGGAGAATTGGTGAATCCTATGAAGCACTTGCAGAAGAGGTTCCTTATCCAAACCATTAGTGAAAATTAGGGGTAATAAAACCCAACTTACATATTCTATTTTTGAAATGAAAATATTTCTCATTGAAGGATGATGAAACTCTATTATGTTTACCACTTTTTGTAACATCAAGATGTGAAATGGGTTGAAATCCTAACAGATTCACACACATAAAGTTTGAGTGCTCAATGACCCCAAGTCATGCATTACATAATTAAACTAAATCAACCACTATAAATGGCTTATAGATTTAATTACCAAATCCTGGTATATCATGGTATTGTCCTGGTATTTTAAATTGTGATCATAAGATTATAGAGTACACCCATAATCCTATCATGTCGATAACTAAAAAATATGGCATAAAATGTATTTTTACCCCATTTTAATTCTATAATTTGAAAATATATATGAATTATAATTGTAACTATAAATAAGAGTGCATATGCAATGACATATGCCCCCATAATATGTGATAATAACTAAATTTATAACTTTGAAAATATATTATATCATTCATGAAAATCCCACTTAAATGCCCCCCTTTTGAGGTGAGGGAATTTATTCTTGAAAAGTCATTCATATCAAAATAAAATTTAACTTTAAACATGTGTAGTGATATGTTTATCATTGAAACTTTTCACATATGGAAGATTATTATCATAGTAAGATTTAAATTTTGCATAGAGCTTAAGAGGTAAGGCCTATATAATGTATCATTAAAGCTCATAGAACTAGTATACTAGTATGTTAGGAATACATGTTATGGATCATGGCACTTATCAAACTTAACAAGCTCAATAATCACACACACAACAAGCACAAGTGATAAAAAATTGACATATATGGGCAAAGAGCCAAAAGTAAGGACATGTTGAAATTTTCTAAAAAACACACATAGACATGAGGAATGTCGTAAACAAGGGACATGTTCAAATGTAACACACACATAGAGCAAAAGGATAAAACAAGGACATGTTCAAATGCCATATACCACACATAGGGAAAAGGGTCAAAGCAAGAACATATTCAAATTGTTAAGCATGGAATATACTAAGAGAGGGGGGGGTGAATTAGTATATCATATATCTTATAAAACTTTCCCTTAATAAAACATTCAAGATATGCAATAAAACTCAAACAATAAACATCACACAAGAAAGAGAGAGACACCAGATATAACGTGGAAACCCAATGTGGGAAAAACAATGGAGAACAATCTCAAGTATATGAATGAGCACCAACCCAAAAAATATTCGCAAGCCAAACTTGCAGGAGCACCATGCCCCTTTGCCGAGCACCAACTCAGCTACTATTCATGAGCACCAACCCACAGGAGCACCATACCCCTTTGTCGAGCACCAACCCAGCTATTATTCATGAGCACCAACCCACATGAACACCAAACCCTTTGTGTATACCACACACCTATCTCTCAATGTTGCTATATCAACAAATGATAGTTCAATACAACATCTCTTTCCTCTCTCTCACCTTTGCTCTTCTAAGCTAGATATAACAAATACAAATCATATTCAACTCTCACAATTGCTCTTCTAAGCTAGATAATACAATATCAAATCAACCTCTTTCTTTCATATATATAAATGGCTTCTCAAGCCTTTATTTATAGCTTTCCAAATGACCTTTGGCCTTCCCCCTTTGTGACCCTTCAATCCTCATGGAAAATGGCACCAATCTTGGATGACCCTTCATATTCAAGCCTTTGAAAAGTCATGTGGTGACCCTTCATGACCAAAAACATCCTTCCCACTTTTGTCCTTATCTTTGGTGACTTTTCATATTCCTCAAAGTGTCCCTTCATGAGAAATTGTGACCTTACTCTTTTGTCTTCACTTGGTGACTCTTGGTATTCCCCAGGATGACTCTTCATGGGAAAATGCGTCCCATCCTTCTTTTTTCTTTACCCCATGGCTCTTCGACTTCTCCATGGGCCCTTATTTTGTCTCATATGCAACCAAAAATATATTTGTTAATATTAAATAAATATTAACTCACATTAGCCAAGATAAACAACATTAAATGCAATGGGGCCTTTATCACCAATAATGCTAGACCTTTGACATGAATGACAATATTTCCAACCCAAATGTCACAAACAACACACAAAATCTCATAGAGATGCATCAAGAAAAGAGTCTCACACAAGGGCCAAGGGCCAACACAATAGAAAGGCAAATTTGTAATATATGATGTATAAGTAAACAACATTAATGGAACATAAAATTAGCTAAATTAGTTTAAGCTATGCATATACCATATGATAATATCTTAGCAAACACCACACTCATGTGCACTATGTAAGAGATAAATGTTAGCAAGACATTTGTATACTACTTGAAAGCTCAATAGTATAGGGGTTATAAAATGATAACACCTGCATACTATCACCTACAAATAAGATGTCCCCAACTTTACAAGGCCAATGGGTAGAGAAGATTCCAACATATTGATTTGTAAAAATATTTATGAGTCTCATACAACACTTCATAGATACCTGTGAAATTCATGCATGATATAAGAATAATGCTATATCCTAATTCCTTACTTAGCAAACTATTTGATTAGCCATGGATATTTATAGTGGACAAATATGATTTGAGTTATTTTTTACTAGGATTTGAGATATATGTTGTTATGGGATAGTAGGATATTGCTTAGGTGATATGATTGAATTTTTATGAGTTAGTTTTAGTGTATATGTTTACATTATGAACATATTGACTTGTTACTTCATCTATATTTTATAATTAATGTATCTCATGATGTTATGTTCTGACTACCTACTTGTTGTAAGGTTGACACATGAAAACTCATCCCTCAAAGCATGATGGAAGGAGATCATTATTAGATAGGGCAACATAGATGGAGATGTCAGAGGATGATAGAGAAATTGACTAGAACCATGCACACACCACATTATTTAACACATGTTAGATGCATAATAAGTGGTTAGAATAATGTCTTTTGATGTTGGGTGCATTTAGATAGTCATTTTCACATGTTTTGATAGCTTATCTAATGATGATGTGGAATTAATCTTGTGTGGTTGTGTTTATGTCATGTGCTCATGATAGTTAATGTTTTCATAAAGGTTAATTTGCATAAATCAGTATGTAGACTAACCTATGAACAAAATCTAGATGTTGTTTGGAATGTCTAGTCGATTTCATAAATAAAAGATCGAATGTATTGATAAATTAGTGGCTTACTTATTTTAAAGTCATTATATAAATAATTATTGTTTAAAAGGCTTTGAAAGATAAAATTAATTGATTTAATTAATGTTATTTGGAAAATATAAAAATAATATTAAATAAATAAATAAAAGAAACTCATATCTAGGAAAAAAGGGGCAAAAACTCAAAAACAAAGAGTGAGAGTTTTAAAAGAAAGAAAAGAATCTTCAAAAGGGAAAATCAATGCTTTAATCATAAAAAAAGAGGAAAGACTAGAAAAGGGAGCATAATGCTAAAAGGGGGAAGGCAACACATAAGAAGAGAGGAGAAGAAGGTAAAGTGGAGCTCAGAAGGGAACACTGTCTACTATGATCTAGAGAGGTTAGTATTGTTATTAAATTTTAACTTATGAAAGTTTTATAAATATTTGGGTGCAAATTCCTAGTGATATATGTGACTTGTTAGATTATATCTGTGTGAAGCTACCAGTCCAAAAATATAATAATAATAGTAGATTGTAGGCATAATAGTTAAGCGTCTATGTACATAAGTAGTGTTTGGCTTTTGAAAAAAGTAGATATTTGCAACAAGTAACAAATTGATATTTGGTAGTATAACTAGTAATAAATTGCAAGTCATTCTATATACATGCTAGTTTTGAGGTAACAACATATAATTGATCATATAACATAAACTAAAATATCAACAACTAAAATAACTATGACTAAAATAACTCAATGACTTATTACTATGTCTACGATGTCGCTATGCATACAACTATATGAAGTCGCTAAATTTATTTATCAAGCTAGTGAAATAATGTTTATGGAGTATTTTATATAAAGTCACTATATTTATTGCAGTTAGATGTATATTGTATACCAGTTAGATTAATATGGCTAAGGCATTGTTATGCATACAAATATTATGTATTTTTTACCATTTAGACTTATATAAAGTCACTATGCATACAAATACAATAAAAATATTACACTAGTTTAACAACAAAATTGATGTTTGCACATAGTAAACCTAATTCATAAAGCAATTTGTGCATAAGAGACAATTATAAAATAATTATCTACTTGATAACCATGATGAATTGAATTGTATGAAATTATAAATTTATTGTGAATATATATACTTGAAATGCTAATTTCTTGAGCACTACAATATATCATAGGGTGATTATATAAGTCTATATGTGTTTTTTCACATCAATTTTTTTTGTATATATATATATATATATATATATATATATATATATATATAATGCCTATATTCTAGTGACTTACCTCATATATACAATAATTTAATTTTGCATATAGTTGGTACATCCTTAGGCAACACTTCAATTTTGTATGCAATGATTTAATTTGTTATGCAATGATTCAACCTTGCATGTAGCACTTAACTTTACATGCAATAATTTGACATATATATATATATGTGTGTGTGTGTGTGTCAAATTATTGCATGTAAAGTTAAGTGCTACATGCAAGGTTGAATCATTGCATAACAAATATATATATATATATATATATATATATATATATATATATATATATATATATATATATATATATATATATATATATATATATAGGAAGTATATCCTTGGTCAATGACTTAATAAACTAAGCTATTTTAATATATGGAGACTCACATCTGGGAGTAGTATACATAAGTTTACGTATGGTAATTTATGGAGATGTGTCTTTGTATGGAAACTTATTAAAAAATTTACTAACTTACATCTTATATCTTGAATGTTAGTGTATTAGTGTATGTGTTGCAGATCTTATATCTTGGATGTTAGGATAATAGTGTATGAGCATGATAAACATAGAAATGTCTATGTATAGAATATAGAATAGCATAATAGCATTAAACATTTTTAGAATACTTATATAAGAATATCTTGAATGCCCATTAGATATTCCTAAACGTTATTCTGTATTATGCTAAGTGAAAAGATGGTAAAATACATATATGTAGTTATTATGTAAGTATTGCCTATTTATGTAATCACATGTATGTTTCTAATATAGCTATCTTTATGATAGAATATAAAATAGTAACTCAATAGGTGACGGGTAATGTTGGGTAAGTAAGTTGTGTCAGAGAAGATATGGATAACTTGGTGAGGATGTATACTAGATTTATATAACTATATTTGTGTTTGAGTATTCTTTCATATGGGATAACTCTCACTATAATTTATTTAGGGAGGAGTGTAGACTAAAATGAGGTCATTATAAGGGTAATACATAGTCATAGGTCTTGACATTATGTATTGTTAATGAGGAGTATACTATAGTATGGTCTACTTTTACCCATTGAGAATTATTTACTAGTGTTTATAATTGTTGTAAACTTGTGTACGACATATACCATATGTGTACTAATATGTACGAGGGTTTATACACATATAATTTATGTATATAAATATGTTGAGATGTGTGCCTCTAAGTATAGATCCTATAGAGTATATGGTCATAGCTTTGGGTGATTCATATATATATGTACTAGATGAAACTCTTGTGTAACATATAAAAGCAATTTGGATATTTCTAAATATTTATATGTGAATCCTGAAATGAAAGACTATGTAGTTCTAAGAACTTGTGTACAAATTTTATACACTTTGTTTATATCAGGATGAAAATCTATATAGTTAGGGATAAAAACTATGAAGGAATTTTACAATGCTGAATCCCTTATAAATCATCAAAATGTTTGTGAACATGAGATTTTTAATGATTGTTGAAATCATAGGGAGTTCTTGATTAGGAAATATTAATGAACTTTGATACAATATTTACATATCATTTGAGTACTCCCATATAGTAAATATTATGATGTATAAGTACTCATATATAGGAAATATACTTATATAATTGGGTGATTAAAATAAGACATAGAGTTTCTTAGGGACCAAAAACTATAAACATATGAAAATAGTCTCCTAAAGACGGAATGAGTTGTTAATGTGAAAGATTATGTTATAACTGGTAAACTATAAATATTATGACTAACTACTTGTAAGTAAATAATGTGTACATAAAAATAATGGAGTGAATTATTACTTCTTGTACTATATATTTGAACCTACTTATAGATTTTAGGTTAAGCAGTTTAAACATAGGGTATACCTGGGTGTTAAAATCCAAAGTTGCTTGATTATTATTTATGATTATGAGACATTTGGTTTTTAGAATTATGAGACTAGTTGTTCATGATGAGTAGTATGCTCATATAAAATGAACTATGATATTATGGGATGTCATAGAGTGTTTTCATTTGAAATTTACAATCTAATATATGTTATACCCAGGTGGTATAAATTGTAATTGTTATATCTAGACTCACACATATGTTTGATAGATTAAATGTATGTGTGTTGGTTATTATTATGAATAACATGTTTTATGACAATTAGTAGGACCTTATTTATGTCTACATACAAACCTTGAAAGTATAACGAATGCTAGGATAGAATATTATGTGTTTCATGAGAACTGTGACATTAGTTTTTATATCTAGTTGCTTGAATAGAAGCTTATGTCTCCATGTATTTATGACTACTTTATTATGATTGATTGTGGAAAATTAGTAGTAATGTCTTAGAACACTAGACAATGATAATATGGGTTATCATAGGGTGTAACATATTTGAAAAATACTTATAGTAATTATAAACTATAGTTAAATGTGTGTTTTACCTATATGGTATAAAATGTAGTCATTATTTCTATTATGAGATAGATAATAATGTGAGATTCATTCATATATTTGATAGAATAAATGTATGATGTTACGTTATCCTATGATTAGCATGTTATGTCATATGATTGATATTATTTTTGGTTATATTATGTTAACAATCTCACATTGTTGATACTGAGTAAGTGGTGAGATGGACTTCACTGACTTACTAGCATCACAATGTCAGATGAAGGCAATGTGATTAAGTGGTGTGTATTAATTTTGATTGATCTATAGATCACAATTATTTATTATTGAAAACTTTGGATAAATTAATTTTTAGTGAGACATTACCATTTTATGAGTATGAATTACATGTTTGTGCGATATGTTATAATAGAATGGATTTTTTATGATACACCGCATTTTTAGTTTTAGAAATCATACAACATACGGGTACTAGCTTATCTCTCTAGATTCCAATGCTATCACTATCTTAATCATCCATGAAGAGAAGGTCATTCCATAAGGGGATTATTATTGGTCCATGGTTGGTGTGGAAAAGTGATCAAATGATGCTCTCCCTTCCCATAACAATACTAATTTGACACTTGAGATTGCCACTGGTATTAAAGTTTAGGGAACTATTCTTTGAAGAGCCATGTATCTTATACATATATACATTATATTGTATTATATTTATTAATGTAATATTATCACGATGAACTATAATTAATTATTTAATGTAAATTGATAGTAGTGGCTATAGGCATGTATTAGCCGTGGCTGGTTAATTGTAAATACTTTTTATATTTGTATTATGACATGTTTCTTATGATGACAGTGATAAATGATGTATGATTTAGATTGATTAATTTATAGGTATCACACTTAGAGTATTTTATATGATCTCTGATTAGAATCTTATGGTTTAATCTATTTATAGTATATGTGTTTAATTTTAAAAAATGACATATTTCTAGTGAGATCGTTAGCGGGGTTGTTAGTGTCAGAGTTGTGGCTCAAACTCTAGGACCTAGTAGTCCATTAGAATTTTCATATCTTTTTGTATATTATAAAAGATAATAGTGAAATGTATGTGGTATATTGAGTGCATACTTTAGGAGCATTCATACCCTCTTAGATTTGGTAAAGGGTTTGTTTTTTGAGTGTCTTAGTGGTAATAGTTGTAATCAATGTTTGGTAGGAGAGTACATAACATAGTTTATGAGTCATGAATAAGAGATTCCTAAAATATTTAAATCACTTAGATTGAACACCTCATGAGTGATTACATCCTTAATTGTTAATCAAGTCACCTATGTCATTAGTGTTTTGTGTTGTGAGTGTCTAATAAGTATGGGATGCTTCACACTTAAGTATATGTACAATAGTTTTGTGTCTTATATACACTAATCTTATTATAAGACCATTTTTAGATTAGAACCACCTAGTGCGATGGAAATTCTCCTTGTAGTGGAGTGTAGTTATCTTTGTTGAGACCTCCAATGTGTTAGGAATTGGCTCATGAGTTGACACCCCACATGTTATATGGATTGGGAAGAAGTGACATCTCTCATAGTTAGCTTAGAGGTGAGTTTTTATTCTCCCACTCTCCTTTGAAATCATTATAATCTATCGAGAGGATCCATATTTTCATGATGTTGATTTAGTGTTCTTTTAAATGGAAACTAGTTTTTGTAATGTTGTTTTGACCATATTCCCTAGAGTTCATGGGATAGTGTGTTTTACTTCTTTTTGATAGAGAAGTTGTAGAAATGGATTGATGCATCTATGTGGGTAATATTTCCTTTCTGGTTGTGGAATCAGATTATGATACTACACTTATAAATTTGGTAAGTGTGTAGTGATTATGGCAACTTGAGTTGTGGTGTTTATCTTCCTACCATGCGAAGGTATTTGAGAGTTTTGTTGTTGAGATGTTAGTTCTCTACTTTTCACTTGTGAATTTTTATGAGTGGAAAACCTTGAATTTATATTGGTTATGGATTAAGGTTTATAAGTTGATTACAATTGCTATGTTATTAAATACCCTTGATTAGATTGAAATTATTATTTTTTTACTTAAATCATGTTGTTTTGAAGATTTATATATGTACCTTTCACCAAGAGTGAGTAGGGTATAGTATGTACAAAACATCTTGTTAGTCTAAAAGGTTTGAGATAAACTTTTAACTTGTGTACTAGCCGAACAAGTAGGGAGACTTTGTCTCACTTTTTCTTTTATAAGGTTGTAAGGATGGTGTGATCCTTGGCCTTTGTATATTATGTTAATTTTAACATTATTTCCTCTTAACTATGAACATAAAAGAATAGGTTAAGTTGTGAAAAAGATACTAGTTATGTTTGGCTAGTGGCAACTTAATACAGTTATAGAATAATTGTATGATTTTTTTTGTATGTATGTTGGTACATCTAGAATTATTTAGCATGTATTAATCCTTTGTATGATCTATAGTATGGAATTATGATTCATTGAACCTTGTGCACAATTTGGATATTATCAGGGCATGGAGACCTAAGGGAAGAACGGTGAATTAGGAATGTGACTACTAAGAGATAGGAGTGGATCTTATTTAGTCTCACATTGAATCGATAGTTACTAAGTTTGGATCTAATAAGGGGAACTTGTCAAATTAAGGATTTGGTAGATGAACTTGTCAAATTTAGATATATGGCCATACACATGTATACTATGGAATGTTTATTCCTTAATTTAATATACATTAGAAATGTAGTATTTATAGTTCCTATTCATCATCATACTTTTTAGGAGTAATGTGGAGTAGTGGTAGTATTAACATGTTATACTTATCAGGAGTTATGTGGAGTAGTGATGGTATTAACTTATACACATCATTCTTCCCAAGTTCCCTAAACACTTTTTTCTAGAAGGATAAAAACACTCTCAAAGTTAGAGAGATGTGCCGAGGGGGTGGAAGGTTTTGTGAAACTCTCCCTGACCTTTTGATTTTGGCTTTTATGATGATTTCATGTGATATAGAGAAGTCAGTGAAACTTTCACCAAGATATTTGAGGCTTTTCAAGGTATTATAAGTTGTCAATCTTGTAGCATATAGGCTTACCTTGCCAGTTCTAGCCCCAAGGTGGTCATGATAGAACTAATCAAGAGTAAATGGTACTCGCAAACTTTGTTTGTGTAATAGGGAAATGACACAATGTAGGGTCTAGTGAGACCAATACTCTGAGGATAGTGCTACTTGGGAGGACTAAGATGAGTTCTATAAGTGAATTTCACATTTATTTGCTTGATTTGATATTTTATACTATGTTATTTCTATACTAAATAACATTTTATTGCAAAACTTATGTTTGAATAACAGTCATCCAAGATGATGACTAGCTTTAAGGGGAAAGAATGTTACATCTTGATTCCTCACTAAGCAAACTATTTGATTATCTATGGATATTTATAGTGGACAAATATGATTTGGGTTATTTTTTACTAATCTTTGAGATATATATTGTTATGAGACAATATGATATTGCTTAGGTTACATGATTACATTTATATGAGTTAGCTATAGTGTATAAGTTTACATTACAAAAATGTTGATTTGTTATTTCATCTATATTTTATGATGAACATATATCATGATGTTATGATCTAACTACTTGCTTGTTATGAGGTTGACATAGGAGAACTCATCCCTCAGAGTATGATGGAGGGAGAGCATCATTGAAGAGGGTGAC
>JARHVA010000697.1:0-42500 GCA_037957365.1 Torreya grandis
AACATTTGTACCATTCACTTGAAACTTCAATTTTAGCATTGCATTTGTTGGAAATTTAAAAAAGTATTAAAAGATAAAAAATAACTTATTTAATTTTAATTTCATATTTTCATTTATTTCATTCCAAGTGCTTTCATTTCAACAAGTAGTGTAGTTTTAGTTTCATTTTCAAAAAAATCTTTGCAAAAACATACAACAACAAATTTGAGCCAAACCTCGTCAAGATAAGCATGAGAAAAAAAATATATCAAATTTTAAAAACATATAAATATAAATTATATGTTTACACCTCCAAATCCAACCTTTCCCCACCATTGTATGATTCTCCTAAGTGACCTTACCTCCATAGGATAGGCCTATTTCATAGAGTACCAACTCTCATTCTAGTAGGCATGTTTTAAGATGATATTTATTATGAACTTATATTTGATTATTTCCATTCCATCCCACTCCAAAACCAAATAATTAACTAACTCTTTGTCTTTAACAAACAAGTTATTCAAGTAAAACCCCTAGTCATAGTGAGACTCCACATCCTAGCTTGCCAGGTGAATAACCTCTAGGTCTAAACCTTCTCTTCCATCTTATTTGTCCTCAAGACTAGCCTTGTCCTATTTAATTTACTTTTTAAGATGACATTGGATGAACATAGTTAAAAAAATACCCAAGATCTTGCAACCCAATTTTTCCTAATTTATTAAGCCACTCATTGAATAATAACTTTGATATAGTGTCCTCGTCCACACTAAGGGTTATTGGGATTACATGTTTTCCCAATTTTACACTCTAAATGAGATATGTGATGTGGGTGATCTATTTTGGTTTCACCAAAAGCATCCCTTTCTACTCATCATTCAAAACCCTATTATTTCACCTGATCCAAATCAAACTATTCATCAATTCCTTCCTACTCAAATAACTCAACCACATCAAACCAACTAACCAAATACATACACTATCTATTTTTTATATCCATTTATTATATTTTTTGGATAGTCCCTTAAGATTTTGACTGTATGAAGGTTAGGGTGTTACTTTTTGAGTGTACAATTACTACTTAAATTGTCATTTAAATAAAAATAGTAATAATTTGGATCCTAAGAAACAATGAAAATAATATGTTGTAAAATTAAATAAAGTGTCATAAAACTAAGGAAAATTATGATTTTTTTAGTGAGATAATAAATAAAATACATTATACAGTGTTATAAATTTTCATCAAATGTTTGGAATAATAAAAAATGAAAAATTAGTCACTTTAGGTCTATACTAGTTCTCCCTTGGACATCATCACCACTACCCACTATAAGTTTAATCAGTTACTTAACTATAAAAGCATTATTTTTTAGATTTGATTATTAACCAAGACCTAGAACATGTAGTGAAAATTTCAAACTTAATAATAGAGAAAAGGTTCCTAGTGGTCAAGGCCTTTTAATTGAAAATGAACATAGAATAAACCATTAATAATAAATGTCATATATAACAATACACTGAAAAATATTGTATGTAATGAATACATTCATTTAATGGAAGTGGAAACACTAAAGCATAACAAGCTAACTTTGGAGTCAAATATCTTTATGTCGATGATTCTTGTGATTGTCAAATTTTAGAGATAGTTTTAAAATACAAAAATGTTGATATATTGCATAAATGCTTAGGAAAAACTATAGTATTTATCATACCATAAGGAAGAATAAAGTTGACTAAAAGTGTAAATTTTTAGGGATAATATTATGATCTTAATGAATATGAATTTATTATTTATATCAATGTAATGAAAGGATTTTGTCAATATTTTAATGAAGATCTATGTGAGAAATCCATTGGTATAATTAACTCAATCAAAATAAATGATGAAAATACATTTAGATTTCCATTGAAGAGGCCATATGAACAATAAATAGGAAATATTTTTGGAAGTTTTAGTTGAAAAACATAATCTTTAAAATATTTTTAATTTGACAACATTTAAATAGTTTTAAAGAGGGAATTTAATTTTATCAATAATATAGCTACTACTTTTGATATACATGTAATCTAAATTTTTATATTATTTCAATAATTATATTTTTAAAACAAATAATTTCAAATTGTCATTTCAATGAACAATAATACTGGTAAAAAATATCACAATCAATCAATTATAAACTATTAAAAAGTTATTTAATTAGGATTTTAATTAATAAATTAAAATTAATATTTAATAAATTTTAAGTAATAATTGTTTAAATATATTTAAATAATAAATTTGATCAAATAATTAGATGAAACAATAAACAAATATTATTTAATAATATTTCATATATATGTCTATGTATTTATGTATGTATTTATTTTATCAATAAATAGAAAGTTGAAGGGTCTCTCACCATTTTCAATAAAATAAAAAGTTATAATACATAATATTTGTCTTCATTTACAATGAGACACAAAAAATACACTTCAAAGAAATAAATAAAAGAGTACCAATTTTTTTTTTAAATAAATCTTTCAAAAATAGAATCCTTAATATCAAATTTGATGGAAACTAAGTGTAGAAATTATTGGAAAAGTGAAATAAATATCTTCAAATTTACCTCCTATAGATTATCTTCTACAACCATGACTAATATCTTTCGAAAAAAGGTCCAAGAATGTCAAAATAGAGATATTTAAAAATCACAAAATGCCTTTCCACAAAATAATATAAAGTTTTGCATCTGTATCATCTCAAGACTAAATTTTTTATAAATTAATAGAAAATAACCTTGTCCAAATCAACAGCTTATTCAAAGTGTATAATTAGGTCATGATTAGCTATCTAGGATAAAAAAAATAAAGAAACATGCCCAATTAAGACCGATTGGAATAAAAAATTATTTTTATGTTTAATAATGAGGCATAATGGTCAAACATATCAAAGTCTTAAATTTTTTTTGTAGTGACCACTCCAAACCTTTAGGCACATGACAACCATGAGAATATTTTCTTTGATCAAAATGAGATTCCTCCCACAACCTATCTTAATGAAACAACATTTTTGATACATCATCCTCAACATGTAATTGCTTTATATTCCATATCCTAAAATACTAAATGTGGTTAGTTTTTTAGATAAGATAAATCCCTATGTAAGGCATTTTCCCTTGCCTAAAACTGCCACCTACCATGAGCCTCTAAAAATGGTCAACAAAAACCATCAACTAAGCAAAATGATTTTATAAATATAAATTTGGCCCCATAAAACTATTTTTATGGAGAGGAACAAAGGAGTTCACTATAGAATCCAAACCAATTCTACAATTTTTTTTAATGAAAAAATAAGAATTGTTTTAAATAATGGATTTTATAAGTAATAATTAAAATTAAATTAAAAATAAAAATAAATTCCACTTCAAAATTTACCATGACAAAAAAGTCAATGACCATGTAGTCCTTTCTCAAGGATTTTCCAATTACATCCTTGACATATTTACAAAATATATTAGAAATAATAGAGAAAAAATAGATAGGGATTGGGTCCCAAAATACCTTCTTTGTTGTAATAAATTGATGATGAAAAGTAGAGTAAAGGTCAAGTTTAAAATTATTCATTAAAACACAAAAAATATTATGAAAATAAAAATTTAGAAAGCACACTCCCCATAGATATTATATATTTTAAAAAATAAAATAAATCTCACATCTAAGTAATAAATGGTCATAGATCATACCCTATTTCCACAATAAAAATAAACAAAACATGTCAAATTAAATATTTCAAGTCACTTCCTCATTAAGGAGCATGGCATAGTGGTATCTGATGTTAGGAGGGAGGATCACTTAGAATGGGTTCTTCCTCTTCTTTTCATGTTGAAATTAAACTTCAATGGGTTGGCCAAAGGCAACCTTAGGGCCTCTAGATCAGGTAATAGAATAAAATATGTTTCAAGTCCCTAATAAGAGTTGAATACAAGAGCTTGGTGGGAGAGATGAATAATTAAACATAGGCAAGCCATCACTCTTGGTATGGATCTCATGGTCTAATGCATAAATTAAAATGTCATAATTGTAATTGATTTGATGGTATTGATTCATGTTCTCTATAACTAAAAATAAAAATATTGTAACCTTGAGAACATATTGGGGTGATTTTGGCCTATCATAGAATCTCTATTAGTGTGGGAGGTGAGTCATTTCATTTGAAAAGCCAACTCAATAACTATTATTTTATCTAACTAGGGAATTATATAAGTGGAGGAGTTGGTCATAAGAAATAGGTGGATACTTGGCTTAGTTTGAACATGTTGGCAAGGGATTGAATTTAATATCAGCCCTTAGCTTCTACTTCCTTTTTTTTATGTGAGAAAATTAAACTAGATTGAAAGGGATACCCATTAATTCATTTAAAATATCATGGTAAGGATGGTTACATTAATATACACATGGGAAGGAAATGAGTGCTTGCTAGGATTAATCATAATTTATAGTTGAGTTGCAACTCATAATGAATGTGGAAGGAGGGGGTTATGTTTTCTTCTCAAAGAGGTGTATGGTGTGGTACACACAAGATAGTAGGATATTTTACACATCAATTATTCATTTCCATTCATTATATTGAGATGGTAATTCAAGTAATTTAGATTAAAATAGGATGGAATGGGATAAGTAGATTATGGCATTTAAGCCTCTTCTATTTTTATTTACAGAGAAATGTGAAATGTAATTCCACTACCAAGTCACAAATTGGATACTTAAAAACATTTATTGGGCTGCTATAGGACAACTCTTAGAAGATATTGAACCATAGTGGGTTTTGTGGAAACTTAATTGATCATCCTTAATAAGGTCAATATGAAACTCGCCTTTTTTACAAGAAATGTTTTATGAGATTTGAGGGATAAGGTAGCTACTCATAAAATTATGGAGAAAATAGTCCACCTTGGCTTCCATATTGGGTTGTCTTATGCATTAGATGGGGCTAAATTGTAAGTTACTTCATCCTTAACTTTTTTTGGGGATTCAAATAGTGGCATAATTTCCATGTGTGATTTCTGGGAGTTGGAGGAATATTTCATGATTTTGAATGATTATATGGAATAGTTTCAAGATTTTTAAAAAGATGATAATTCTTAATAGTGGAAGGTATTCCCACATATAAACCTTGAAAATATCAAAACCCTATGGTTTTTCTCAATCAACTCCTTAAAAATCTTCTTTTTCTGGTGGTGGCTACAACAAAATTCCTAGGCCCAATATGTGGAATGTGGAGTCATCATTTGGGATCTAGGTTTACTGAGGTAGTGATCTCATCTAAGAAATTTAAATATGGGAGTGATGGTCCTATAACTCACCTTCAAGTATCTTTATTTTACATGCATATAATGTGTTAGGTAAAAAAAACTAGCCTTGGGGCTTAGTGGAATTTTTTTTTAAACATAGGAAAAAGTGTGGAAAATTTACCTTTATGTTTGGGAATAATGAGTGTGTCCTAAGAATGGCACACAAAGCCTTATGGAACATAAATAATAGGTTTGTTGGTAGTCATTATATGGAAATTGATGGTGAAGATGTGGTGTTTAGCTAGTTGTAGTGTGAGTTGAGTAGTGGCTGAGCAGTGATGATGTGTCAAGCAGTGGTGGACTGAGTGATGAAATTAAGGATGTGAAACATGATAGTGAGGATTTGATGGACTGGTGGTCTTGTGGACCCTCCTATGTTGATACCTAATCTATGGGATTTTATTTTGGGTTCTTTTGGTATGTTAAATAACCAATCCATGTTTTTTATAAATTAGTTTTAGTTTTTTGTTTTTAGGGTACGTCCTTTATTATTATTCATCCTTAGTATAAAATTTGAGTAAAGATCATTTCTATAAATTGATTATTATGGAGGTTGTTAAATGTAATCACTTTTTTCATATTTATCTTTATAATGAATAAGTAAGGGACCTCCCCACCCTTAATTATCAATAAATGTTTTTTCAGTTGACTTGAAACCCTTTCAAAATTCAATCTGAATCCTTGAGTTATACCAAACCTATTAAAAAATTTAATGCCAAACCTTTTATTATGACACATCAAAAGATCATAAAATATTTAATTAAAAAAATTATACTTTCAAGTTTCCTATGTCATAAATATAACATAATTAAATAATCCCTTACTAATGCAATTTGGAGGCAATAAAAAATCATAATCATCACTCTTACGTGAGGCTATTCCAAACAAACCATTCACACCTTCCCATAAGTATAAAGAACCTTAAAAACCACCCAAATTTTTTTGACATCATAAAAATTACAATAATAAATATTATAATCAAATCAAGATTATAAAAAACATCCATTGAGGCGTGCCACCCAAATCATCTTTAAAAAGATAAAAAAATAAACCAATGCAGATTTATCTCAGAACTAGTCCTTTAATCATCCCAATAATGAAAATAACAATAAAATCCTATTAAAAATGACTATTTTAAAATTCACTTCAATAATTTACCTCAAAAATCCTCAAATAAGAAACCCACTTCCATATAAATTTGAAAATCTTAACATGAATTATTAACCAAATTTATCCAAAAATAACATCTAGAATCTAGTCCCTAAGATAAACATAAACCAACTCACCTCTATCTTGGAACATTCCATCCCTAGGAAGAAGGGGGGAAATTAAAGAGAGAGGGGAAGAAGCCCATTCATTTAAAAAGAATACAATATTCCAAAGCCTTAGATAATATAAACCCTATAAATTATAAAAAGTCGTCTCCTTAAAGAAAAAGATACCACAAGAAAACCATTATTGTGATCTAAATTATTTCATTTTATATCTATGTCTAGAAAAATTTCCTTGATGAATAATTGGTTATGAAGACTTCTTTTATTAATTTTTTCCACTATCTAAAAGATTACATTTTTCTAAAAAAAATCCTTCAACACCTTTATCCATAACTTATAAGTATCTTTCAAAATAAACCTATTTCTCATCACAACATACAACATGCCTTGATAAATTTTAAATGTAACCATGTTCCCACTTGAATTTTACATCATAATTTTTATAGAACCCTTCTTATTTATCAAATCCATATTAACCTCTTGAATCATAATATTTTTCCATTCCAAATAAGCTAATATATTAATTTTTTAATATATCAACTTGAATTTGGACCCTTCAAAAAATACCAATAGTTCCCTTTTAATTGCATCCAACCTCCTCTATAAACTAAAAAATTAAGTAAACACTTCCTCAAATCAAGAGGAAATAATAACTTGATATTTTTGATTTTTTTAATATGTATCTTCAATCCCTTTACCCAAATAATCTAGGGAAAATCCAATATAACTTAAAATTCATCAAAATCATAAGAGAGTATTTTGAAACATTCAAATTAACCTTTTAATCTTTTTCTCATCCAAATATTTTGCCAAAAATTATCCCCCTTAACTTTTTTATTCCACACCCTCTATCTTTGGTGAATAAAATATCACAATTATTGAATAAATTTCTCAAGGAAATAAAAATGAAAGATGTCTTTATTGATTATTTAATAATTTTTTTTAAATAAATTCCTTCTCAAACCCTTTGAGACAAAAATATTTGGAAAAATGGAAATCCAAGTTCACTAATATCTTAATCCTTGAAAAAAAAGGTGCAAATCTACCATAAAATCTAGGATCCACAACACAAAACCTCCCAATAGAATTATCTATTGTTTTGAAAAATTATAAAAACCAAAATTAGAAAGGTAGAACATAAAATATTACCCAAATTTATCTAATTGTAAAATTTACATCCTTTTCTAGAAGTTATCTCTCCAATATTGAACTAGAATCTTCCTAACATCTTTGGGCCATTTTTTTTAACATCAACTCTTTATCCATCTCTAAGAGGAAATAAACAAAAATGTGGATGGAAGTGGAAATATTGCATCTCCACCCCATTGTAATGATTAAGAAGCTAATCCTTCTGAGATTTCCTTTCCTTAAGATAACCCAAAAACTTAAAAATAATTATCTTTTTATTGTATCAAGACCTTGTATCTTCTATCCCAACTCCTTCAAAGCTGAAATGAAATGGAGAGTATGTTAGTGTATTTAATTACTCATGTACCCTTTTATTATTTTAAGATTCACTTATAATATTCTATCCTAAATATATATGTATTGAATTAATTATGTGTATACTTATACATATTAAAGTAATAGAGAATAATATCAATAAAGTAATTAACTTAATTAACTTTGGTTATTAAAAGAAAAATAATTGCTTCAAAGAATAATTATTATACAAGTGTGTTTTAATGAATACTTGTTCTCCAAGTAATATACTTTCCAAACTTGAAAAAAACCTCCTTTTTATCCATGTAAGGGCATAAAGAGATATTAGGAAAGGTAACATTGTGTAAGAGAGAACTATTTTTATAATAGAAAATTTAAGCTAGAGTTATTAATCTAAAGAGGTATTAATACTTTTTGGAATATTTGGACCATTATGTTTTCGAGATCAACTTTTTATCCATGTTTGAGAGGAAACAACCACAAAATGACCTGAAGGAAGGAAGTGAAAATATTGCATATCCATCCCATTTTGATGATTAAGAATCCGATCCTTTAGGTATTTCCTTTCCCTATGATAAACAAAAACCTTAAAAATTATTGTATTTTTATTGTATCAAGACCTTAAATCTTCTATCCTAACTCATTCAAAGTAGAAATAAAATGGATATTTTGTTAGTGTATTTAATTACTCATGTACTCTTGTATTGTTTGAAGATTCACTTGTAATATTAAATCCCAAATATATGGCTCTGATCTAATTTTTTGCACACTTATCCATATTCAATTAATATAAAAGAGTATTAACTAAGTAATTGAATTAATTAACTTTAGATATTAATATAAAAATCATTAATTCAAAGAGGATTTATTTTACAAGTGCACTTTAAAGAAAAAAATTTCTCCAAGTAATTTAGTTTTCAAACCTGACAATAGCCTCCTACTTATCCATATAAGATAATAAAGATATAGTAGGATAGGTAACATTTTGAAATAGAGAATTATTTTTATACCAAAAAATTTAGGCTAGATTTATTAATCTAAATATGTAGTAATGACTTTTGGAATAGTTATGTATATTTTCTTTCTTTAATCTTTCATTATATTTATATATTATGTATTTTAAGTGTTTTCCTTCTAGTAGTTATAGTGATTCTAGACGATATACAATAATTTTATATTCTATAAGATATATAAAAGCTTCACCTCTTTTATATTTATATATATATATATATATATATATATATATATATACTTGCAATTTTCTTTTTTACACGTTGAATTTCAATTCTGAATTTTAGTGGTCCACTAAAGATACCCAATCTTATGCTTTGACCTTACCTTTAGGAGAATTTGGCTAAACAAAAATTGGTGAATGTAGTGGGGGACTAAGGGTTTGGAAAAAAACCTTTGTTTGGCCTAATTTTTTTATTAGGAGGTAGTTCTTGGCCTCTACAACAAACTATATATATATATATATATATATATATATATATATATATATATATATATATATATATATATATATATATATATATATATATATATATATATATATATATACTTGCAATTTTCTTTTTTACACGTTGAATTTCAATTCTGAATTTTAGTGGTCCACTAAAGATACCCAATCTTATGCTTTGACCTTACCTTTAGGAGAATTTGGCTAAACAAAAATTGGTGAATGTAGTGGGGGACTAAGGGTTTGGAAAAAAACCTTTGTTTGGCCTAATTTTTTTATTAGGAGGTAGTTCTTGGCCTCTACAACAAACTACTCTTATGTGTCAAGTGTTCATTTAGCCTTTTTACTACAATTATGGGTTGCCTTAGGAATCATGAAAAAATAAAATTACTCCATTTGACCTAAACATTTACTAAATAATATATTTCAGCCTCCAAAACAATATTTCTTTCTATGTCAAGTAATGCTTCAACATCCATATAAGGTTTTTAGTGACCTCAAAATTTATGCCAAAATAAAATATTTTATGGGTCAGAATAATTTTTTGTAAGTAGGTATATTATGTATTTATTTATATATATATATATATATATATATATATATTCCATTTTCAATATAGTCCAAGTTATTTGGACATATGTTTTGTTTTTCAATAAAAATTCCTCGGTCAGAAACTATGTCTTGCTAGTTTTAAAAATCATATAAAGTTCCATTATTATCTAAGTCAACTCATTGTTATTATTTATGTGATGAGAATATCCTAATATCTAGGCCTTAAATAACATTTTATATGGATTATAGTTTCCATGTACCTCACTGTATATTAAAAGTGCCTAGTTTTTTTCCTAATAGGAAGCCATCAATTATTTAAGATTGTAGTGTACTAACAAGTGGTCAACACTATGAATTTAATCTCTATGTACCTTAGAGATGGGATATTGGGGCTATAGGTATGATAAATCCCTATGTAGTCAGTGCTCTTTTGTCATATTCACTATTTACACCTATGATTACTATAATAGATAGATTAAAAATTAAACACACCCTAACCTAGTAAATCTAAAAAAACATAGGGCACACTTGGTATTCTACACATAGTTGGAGTATTATTCTTCAATTTCAGTTTCAATATTTAAGCTCTATGCTTTTTATGTGGGGTTTCTAGGTCTTTTATTTAAAAAAATATTAGTCTTACCCACTTGATTAGAATGTATTATCTCCACTAAGGGATTTCACATAACATTTGTGGTGATTTTCCTCCATAATTTAACACTTACCATTCCCAATATCCCCTTGATGGATATTATTACTATTTTACCACATTCATCTTATTTAGTTTCCCTTATTTTATCTCCTTACCTCAAATTTGACTCACCATCTCATATTTTTCACCTATGGGATTTAAATTTGATTTTCATAGTAATACCTTGGGGAATATAACTAGGATATCCTCAAAAATACCATTCCCTCATTTTTACACTTCTTGGATTTAATTTTATGTGAAACATAGTAAGAAATTAGGGAATACAACTAGGGCCTCCTAACAAATTCCAACACCTTCACATTTACATCATATTTGTCATAATAGTTATGAATTTAGATGTTAATTTCCTTTTATGATACATTCTATCAAAAATATGGATTTATTTTTTATTCATTTATTTGCTTCCATTTTACATATCCTATTTTTTAAATTTTTTTATCTACTTACATTTGATGTTTTTACAACCTTTTTAATTTTTACACATATTATGTTTGACTTAGTTTTATCTACTATATTTGATGTTATTACATTATTTTTCATTTATAATTCATCTTATGTTTTCCTTATATTATTTTATCTACTTAAATTTGATGGTTTTAAAAAAGTCTTCATACTATTAACACATGTTTTATTTGTTATATATTTCTATCTACTTACTTTAGTTGTCAATTTTACACTTTATATTTCATTATTTTTATATACATGCTCACATTTTTTATATAATAATGAAACATACTAGACAAAAACATAAAAATATACTATAATGATACATATACTCATCAATCAACATAAAATTATCATTACACATGTCGAGAATAAATTTATAAATCAATGTCATGTGTGTGTGTATCCTGGAGTCCTAGAAAAATGTGACTTCATATTATTAAAAATAAGAAGTTACATTTATTATATAATAAACAAAATTCTAAGTGAAAAATATGAAACAAAAGGAGAGTGGATCCTCCCAAACACAAAACACCGCATAAGGTGAGAAATAAATATAAACCCCTCCATAATAAGGGAAAATTAAAACATTAAACAAAGAATTAACAACAACCAGAAGTAGAGACATGATAGTAACATTATAGGTAGGAAAAAAATTTAATGGGAAATACATCTTAGATAATATTAAGTCATACCCTTTTTTCCTCTTTTCTTTTTTACCTCCTACCACACCCCTAGAGAGAGATCCACCATGACTTTGTAAATATGAAGTTTGATTTTCTGAAAGTGTGTCTAAAAATAGGAGTTATATATTTGTATGGATTTTAAGATCCTTATTTGAGCCTGATTTCTCTAATTCATGAACTCTATGCAATCCCCCTAATAAAGTCTCATTTAGATCAATCCCTAAAGAAGTATTATTTTATTCTCCTCTTTCCATTGTAGCAAGAATGGATGCCTTAGCTTGGGCATCAAGTTCCCCATATTTATTATTTTATATCTCTATTGTATGTTATTTTTCCTCTTCTTGATCATAATATTCCACCTCTATATCTTGCTTAGAAAAAATATAACATTTGGATTTTGATTTCATCCCTTTTTACTAAGAGGATGGGCTTTTGCATGTGGATAGTAAGTTTGAATATGTCTTAAAAGTTTACAATTAAGTCATCAAAAAAATATTTTCATAATCTAGTACCTAAATGTATTTAAGTTGTCCACATCTAATTATTGATTCATCTGGCAAGCCCTTAATAATATCTATCTCCATGAAAATGGGAGCATATGTTCATAACCCCACAAGTGTTCTCTCAACATCACTTTTGATTTAGGCACCCAAGGAATTTCCTATCTATTCAAAATCACATGAAAAATGAAGAGGAAAATTGGGTATCCAAACCCAAACTAGAATTTTGGTAACTATGAAATAATTTGGGTCAATGTTTTTAAATCAAGGGGTGGTGAATAACCCTATAGTTATCCAAAACCACACCTTATCCATAAATACTCTATAATAGGATTTTGTATCAAAAATTTGATTAGTAAAAAATCCTTTGGAGTAAAGAGAGATCTCACATTGTGTTTTCCATTAAGAATGTATCCATTGATATAATGATGAGGTGGATGGAGAAAAACCATTAAATCTACATATATTTGCTTTTTTTTCTAAGATTGATTTATAATGATTCACAAGCTCATTTGTAATATACACTATCGGCATCTCCTACATGTGTTTCACTATATAAGAACTAGGGATAGTTAATGGTTTTACCACACTTGGTTTGGTAATTGAATTTTTCACCACTTTTTGAAAATACCTAAGTTTATAGGTTATATGCATCCCAAAACCCACTACTCCTTCATCAGTTGCATCACTAAGTAGAAGGTGGAATCCTTGATTATATTATATCATGATAAAGGAATATTATATTTAAGTTGTTTTCCCTCAAAATTTTTTTTTTTTTGAACCACTATAATCCCTTGATTGTGCTCTAGTTTCCACTTAATTTATACCACTAGATTTGTCATCTAAATCCAGATATAAATGGGTTTTCAAAAAAGGGAATGGACCATTAGCTGAAAGCTTGACTTATTTTTATCACTTCTCTTTCATTTTGTATATTTGTTAAACATTTTTTATATTGTCATTTTTTTAAATAGATGGTAGACATCCATAGTCTCTTAGCATTGGAAAATGAGGTATCTTGTTCCATGGAAGCAGTTACTGGGGCTCGATCCTCACCAAATAAGTAAAAATAACAATGTCCTACTCAAATCCACCACAAGTTTTTTAGTCATGGCCTTAACTATAAAATTCCCAATCCATTTTTAAGTATGTGCATTAAGATATGAATAGGTATAAAATTGACTCTTTTAAATGTGAAACTTTAAGTATGTGTCTTATTCTTCTTACAAAAACTTCCTGGTCCTTTTCCCATGGTTGATCTTGTTTTGATCTACACTTTAAAATCATACTTATAGAATGGAACATGATACTTCAAACACAAATCTACTGACTATGAAACATTATTATTATTATTATTATTATTATTATTATTATTATTATTATTATTATTATTATTATTATTATTATTATTATTATTATTATTACTATCACCATGGTTTTTACTCTAGTGGCCATCTCCAAACACATCCAACCTTATTGAAAAAATCATAACTCCCACCTATGTTTAAAAACCATGGTTATTCAAAAGGATTCTTTGGTTCCCTAGTATATTTTATGAGTAGTTTATCCATATTTTCAATTCTCCATGATACCCAATTATAAAAATTATAAGTACATGTAGACACACACCTACCCACTCCCCCTCCCCCCCAACACATACACAATAAATAGTTTTCAAAGTGTTTTTCCTTGACATGTTTCGCATTGAACATTTTAGGTGACAAAATCAGAATTTATTATGAAGAATCATTGCATTGGGGTTTTATTTTAGAACCTTTGAGTTTTGTGTGTAAAAATATCCATTAGAGGATGGTTGTATGCTTTATGATGGAAGAATGTTTTATATTTTTTATATAATGACATGACTGTATGAATGATTCTATGAATGAAAAGATGGTTTTTACCCAAGTGAGTATTTTTTTACTATGTTATCTTAAATTCACACTTCACTTTAAGAAGGAATTATTAGCTATCATTTATTTATTTCTTCAGCATGGAAAGAGAAACTTGTTGACCTCAAGTGAGATAACATTTTGATGCATGATTGAGAAGGGTCCATTTTTGGGTATAATTTTTTTTATTAGTTGAAAGAGGAGCACAAAATTAAATGAAATTATTTCATTGATGAAAAATATTACATTAACATATAGGTGTGTAGGATTTTTTAGCATTACTTTAAGAAAATATTTTTTTACCTCTTTTTTAAAATGGAACACCTATATGTCTACCAACATTTATCTGGTTCAAATGGGAAATCCAGTACATATTTGGAAGTTCCAACATGTCTTTAGATGAATTTTTAATAGAGGAATGACATTATTTGTTCATGGTTATTATCTAATTATCAAGTATATATGAAACTTTAAAAGATATCAAACATGATTATACCTTGTAAGCTTTATATTAAAAATTGTTATGTGATTTATACTTTTTTTAGATTTGTAGACAAAGGTCATATATAATTTCTTAATGTTTAGAACATTTTTTGAAGGTATGGTGGTTAGGTCAGGTTTCCAAGAAATAGGTTCTTTAATATCACTTTATGCCAACACTTTAATGATACAAATACATGAGAAGTTGACTATTTGAGAGGATTTGATTCAAATCCATATGCAAGTAAGAATTATACAACACATTTCAACTTCTCTAATGCATTTTATTTGGTTTGAATTTAGAGAAAACTTAATCTTCTTACATAATTTTTTAAACTTAGATTATAATAGGTGATGTATATGAACTAAAGGATAAATAAGATAAAAATAAATATGTGATCCTTTATGATTGGATGAAGTAGTAGTTGAGGGAGACAATGTCAAATTTTAAAATATCAAAAGGCTTGAGCTCATCTCCATGTGTGCTTGTTTCAAGAAATTTTAGATGGTCGACCTTAAACTTACTTTATTCATCATTTCCCTTATTTTAGGAGCCTTACTAATACTCAAATTAGAGTAACAACTAATAGAGCCAAAATTTTGACTTGCTTCATCCAATTCTTTATTTTTAATTACATTTTCCTAGACATTACTACCAATAATTACATAAATGGCCTCACACTCCTTAATATAGTTTTATTCACATTCATACAATACTGTAACCCTAAGTTTTCCAAATTGGTGTAATGATATGTTATGGTTCAAATAGAAATTAGTCCACATCTTTCAATCCATTAATCTTTAATTGACTCATCTTGGGGAAACATAAGGCCACATCTCAAATTGTGTCATAGGTAATTATGTCTATGAAGACTCTAGTAAAGAAAACTACTTCATTTAAGGCATTATTTACTTTGGAATTTTATTATTAGGATTAAAAAAATTATCTCATTTTTTCATCGCATTTATATTTTTTTGATGCAATTTTTTACATGTATTAAGTTAATTTCACAAATTGATATTGAAATGTCTTGAATTTTTTTTACAAAAAATATTAGAAAGGCTTTATAAGTGAGTGTAAATTTAAATTGAGTATAACATAGGTTTTTAAATGTTTAGAAAGGTCATGAAGGCTTAACACAACATATACTTAAGTCTTTTGAAATATTCAATACCTAATAGTAGAACGCTTAAATCATAGGGATATGTAGCCAAGGTTGATATTTGATTTTATTATTATTATCAAAAAATAAATGAATAAACTAAGGGTGGTGGTGCATTTTTAGGTGCCACCCATTATTAAAAAACCATGCCCACTTACAAAGAGTGGTCATTTGAATTCAATTTTCTCAAAATTAGTGAAGCTTCTCAAAGAATCTATTCGATTGCTCTATAAACTTGATCTCTTGATTATTATTTCCATATGGCCCTTTTATATGGATAATCTTTATCTAATTCATAGCTCAAGGAAATATCTTCAAATAATTTTAATTTTGTGGCCATTTCCAAATAAAAAATTGAACCAATGATTTCATGACAAATTTTAAAGTGCTTGTTTAGATTATGTGATTTGGCCATGTGTGCATAAAATAGAGATGGTGAAACTAAATGGTTAATTAAAAACCCCTAATTAGACTATGTGAACTATTCTAAGCATGTAAACAACAAGAAAAGAAAGGTGTGAACTAGTTACTATCATATAGAGAATAATTCCAATTTGAAATAAGGTATGTATGGGTTTTGGTTATAAAAGGATTCAAATAAATCAGTTGAGTCTTAATAAATATTAGTATTGTAAAAAAAAAATTGTGTTTTCAAGTTCTTGTTTTGTTATTAAAATTATTTTATCTACTTTTACAATTGTAGTGAGTTTTTTTTTGCATGGAAATAAAATTTTAATAGTGGCGCTTCATTATTTATTAAGAATATTAGTGGCATATTTGATATTTTTAGTGTTTTTTTTAAACCTTTATTTTATTTTATGGTGTAATTGATACTAAGCCTAAGTTTAGAGTAAATATGTTGCATGTGTTTAGAGTGAATTACTTTACAGTTTCTTTTTTATGCTTATTTTGATCTATAGTTTATTTCTCTTCCTAAGCTCAATAAATTTGTTTATGTCTCTATTGAAGTTCTAAATGAATGTTAAGATTTTATTTAAAATATGAGTGGTTGACTTGAAATTCTAGGAATAATGATTATTTGAGAATCATTTTGTCAAATGTTTTTTCTTTTTCTTTTTTTTTGGCATGTGAATACCTACACCTCGCTTGTTTAAGACATAATATCCAAACATTCTTGTTATAAAAATCAGTGTCCAAAATTTCTTACTATGAAAACAAGAAAGAATGAATGATGCATTATTTGGTATCATTCAACCACTCATACATATAGGTTCATTTGATGAAGATTATAAGGTTTTGTTTTGGTGTCACAATGGAGTTAAGGTTTAATAAAATTAAAAATAAAATATTTTCAAAAAACAAAGTCATGAAGTACATGCAACCAGTATAGTAACTCCTTAAAATAAAAATATAAACACATGGTTTGATGCCCTATCAAATGTTTTTTTTCAACAATAAAGCTTGTTCAAATTTGTTTCCTTCTTATGGTTAGTTTTGAATCTTGAAAAAAAAGTAAGAGGTTGAATAAAGTGGTAATTTATATTTTTTTACATCACAAGTCCATTCTAGTCTTATAGATGTGAATTTAAATTAATTAGTGGTTCAGAAGTGCATAGATCCATTTGTACTAGAGGCACAATTTTTGTTTGTTTTAAAAAAAATCATTTGCAAGATTTAGTGGTAGTAGTTTAGTGGAAAACAAGTGGTTTTCCTAACTCAAAAAGGATGGGTTTTTTTGTTGAATGTCTTGATCAAAATATTATTAAGATAAAAAATAATTATTGGAATTGAGTTGAAACTTGTCGAGTTGGAGAATAGTGAATTCAATGATTGAATTTGTTGAATTTTTATTTTTACTTAGGTTTTGTTGGACTGAACAATGAGTATATTAGGTTAACATGAATTTAATATCATTATTTTTTAATGGAAAGTTGTTTTACTGGTATTGGAATAGGGATATGGTCAAATCATTACCTTTTAGTTAAAATGTTGGTCACGGTAAAGATATAATTTAGGTTGCTTAGAAATTATAAGATTGTATGCTTATCATTTAGTAATGACTTTGTTCATGATTTAGTTATGGAAATACAAGGTTAAGTTGACATTGTATATACAAATGATTCACTATGTACAGGTAGAATTTTGTGTTTTATTGAGTATCAATACTTGCTATGAATTGGTATAATTACCTAATTTTGGAATGATGGAGTTATTTTAACTAAAGTGTTATCATTTAGAAGATAGGTTTTCTATAAGGGATTTGAAATTTGTCTTGTTTGAAGTGTCTCTCCCAATTTTGAAGAATTTTATATCATATTTTTTCTAATGATTAAAATAATAATCTTGCACGTATATGTAAATATTTTGGCACATATTAAGTCACTTATTTTAGATGTATTTGTCTCTAGGATATTTGAATATATTTTTTTAATTTTTATTTTGAGTGAAATTAAAAGAGTTGTAGCTAGGATCACTGCATCAATGAATGCATATGATGGAGTGATCTCATGAGTCAATAAAGTGTACATCACAATAAAGATTATAGTAAATGAAATCATGCATTAAATATTACAAAGGAATGAGAGAAAATAATGAAATACTCTATATCATCTTGAATTGAGATGAATTACTTAATACTACATTAAAACTACTTTAACTGCATTAGAAATATGAAGGGAGAGACATGCATATATAGGTTGGAGAGAGAAAGATACCACACATTCTAGTGAATGTGGGACTGATCTTCCTAATTAACCTAAATGACCTCTAGATCCATAATAAAGATAATATAACCATGTAGGCAAAACCTAATGGGAAAAAATCCTACACCAATACCTGCCCATAAGTGCAACTTAGGTAAGATATGATAAAAAAATGGGTCCCAATAATAAGGCTTGATGAAGTACCTAAGTACATAGTGATGATATCAGTATCATATAAAATATGAAGGATGTGTGCCTTCACAAAGAGAAGATAGAAGGTTTGCATAGAATGTTGCATGGTGAATGTTGTAGTAGGTCACTCTACAACAAATGTTGTCTCTTCCTTTCAAAATAAATAAACCATGAGCTATCAAACTGTTGAATTACCACTCATGTTGAATGCATGTAGGAATCAAAATGTAAATCTCTAAAAAATAATCAAATGTCTCCCTACTAATGCTTATTTGTGCCAAAGTCTGATCAGATATCATAGGACTAACTATAGAAGATGGCAATGACGAAGCATATAATAAAGGTAAAATAACAACTAAAGAAGAAGATAGATATGGAACATTTTCTAAAAGAATATCCATGAGAAGAGGAGATCAAATCTCAACAACCATCG
Source organism: Torreya grandis (assembly GCA_037957365.1). Classification (NCBI taxonomy): domain Eukaryota; kingdom Viridiplantae; phylum Streptophyta; class Pinopsida; order Cupressales; family Taxaceae; genus Torreya; species Torreya grandis. The sequence goes on from JARHVA010000697.1 coordinate 19,200, forward strand.
AAACAAAAGACTAATTTGTAAATGAAGCACTTATATTTGTAAGATGAACATCTATAGGAACATATGAGTGATCAATACTCTTAATATGTATACTCTCATTGAAAAATTCCTCTAAAATTCAATTCTATGAAGGCTCTAAAAGAGTAATAATTTGTAGAAGAATTGATGTAGAATATACAATAAGATGACCAAGGTCTATAAAAATCTCATCCTATAGTGGGGGCTCGATAAATGGAATAACACTATCCACCATGGATGTATCATCATAGTAAATAAAAGTAGGAGGTGAGATTATAATTGTCTTTGAAGAGAAGATAGAAGGAGGAGGAGGAGGAGGTGTGATGTAAGTCTCAATTATATCTCTAAAAAGAGACTATAAGATACTCTAAATAGTGTATAGACACTCTATATGTTCTACATGGCAATGAAGATCCATGGAAACATGTTGTAATAGAGTGTAAAAACCATTGTCACAAGTATTCACCCACTTATCAAACCAAATAGGATCACTGGGTACAGGAATCTATCCATATAGAAATGGAATATGATTCTTACATGTGATCAAGTGTTCCATGTAAGCACACCATGAAACATAATTGTCCTTCCTAAGAAGGATTGATAGAGATGAAAAAAATATCCTCATCTAGAGGCTCTCAAATGGAGTTGACATGACCACAATTGAGATTAATAGTGCATGCTCTAGAGATGGACTTCAGACTATGTTGAAAATGAGTCTAGTTAAAGTAGATAAATTGGTGCACAAGTGATAATACATGCTCAAATGGACATCAAGATTTACTAAAAATGTGTCCAAGAAGACAAGAGAAATATGTGTAATTGGTCACTAAAGGGGCATAGGTAATAGTTATGAAAACTAAATGTACACATTAGAGAGAGTGCAGGGCCCACAACAACTTCCCTAAGACAATCAGTAGGCAACCCCCTAAATTTTGGTACATTATAAAGTAGTGAATGTTATAAGGCAAATTTTCCAAATGCATGGTAAATAAAAAAATAAACACTTTTGTAAAATATGGTACTCAATTTTAAGTTACTATTTACAAGATATTAACAATACAATTTCTCATAAATAGGCCTTTTAACTAAGAACTTAAAATTGAAACTTAAAAAAAGTACCCTTGGGAGAGGTAAAATATTCCTTTCAACCACTCATTGTAATTATAATTTCACCATGGACATAAAAAATTCAATAGAAGAAAAAAAAAATCTTCCTAATTACCTCAAGATATGTGCAAGTGAGTTTGACTTCCTCTTTAAGCAAAAATTACAACTACAAAGGCAAAATAAATGAAGTGTCAATTTTGTAAAGAGGAATGAAGGTGTATTATTATTATTTTTCACTGAGAAGGGTTTTAAGAGTGTTTTACATTACATATCTCTCAAAAAAAATGCCCATAGCTTGATCTTACATCATCAAACATAGAAAATGACACAAAGAGAAGGATTTTAATGCCAAGGTGAGAGATTCAATGATTCAATAAAATTTATATAGTTTCTAGTCTCCTCTATCATAATTTTCCAATGTATATCTCTCCTTCAATGTATATAATATTATCCTTTACAAATATATTTGAGTTAAATAATAGAAAATAGGGAAACCAATGAAAATTTCAAAGCAGATTTCAATGCCTCCTTTAGATGCTACATAGATATGTTTCACTCCTTTTTGGTTGAAAGTAAGTTGATGTGAAGGCAAAATCAATGATAATGTAGTAGCAAATTTTTGTATATTTAAAATGCCACTTTTGTCAAAAGTTTAATGCAGTAGTCAAGTAGGTGAATCACAGTGCTTCACTTCTAATGCAAGTTTCATGTAGTCCAAGGAAATGAAACACATGACTCTGAAGATGCCTCTCTTCCTCTTTAACATAGCTTATATCATAGAAAATAATGCCCTTGATATGGAAAAAATTAATAGATTGAGATCTAGTTTTTCAACACCAATGTGAAAAAAATTGATCTAATCAACACGCCTCACTATCTCTACTCAATGTTAAACCCAACACTTGAATGGAGTTAAAACACCTAATTCAAACTAAAAAACCTTATTTTTTTGGAAAAAATAATGCCAAATATGAAGAAGAAGATATAAAATATGGAAAAAAACCATAGAGTAAAAGGATGTAGTCCAAGGTGGAATTGGTAGATTTAATGCCTTGCTTCCAATGCCTTTCCTCTAATGATGTAGATCGGATCCCTAAAACTCTCCTTTACCAGCACCAAGTTTAGAATAATAATGCCTAGTAGAAAATAATGATGTTAAGGCTGAAGATAAATACATCACACTTGTAGACCACAAAACACCAAGATGAAGGAGAAAATTAATGTTTTCTTTCAACACCTATCTCTGCCAAACTAAAAACAATAGATCCAAAGCAAATTTATCTAAAAACTTTTAGATCTAAAATCTAGATTATTTATCTCAAAAATTCATGTGATAATATAATATCATATCTCAATATTTTATAAAAAATAATAGAAAATAACCAACCAACTAGACAATCGTGAACACAAATTGGTGCTCTAATACCATAAAAGAATTGTATCCAAGATTGCTAGATCAATGAATGCACATGATGGAGTGATCTCACAAGTTGAGCAAGTGCACATCACAATAAATCTTTTAGTAAATGAAATCATGCATATAATATTGCAAAGGAATGAAAGAAAATAATAAAATACTCTATATCATCCTAAATTGAGATGCATTGCTTATATAAAGGCTCAAAGTTCATAGCTCTCACAACTCTAAAAGTTGTCACATCTCATAACTAAGTAGCTCAAACAATCCACAATATACTACATTAGAACTACCTTAACTACATTAGAAATATGAAGGGAGAGAGGTGCATATATAGGTTGGAAAGAGAAAGATACCACACATTCTAGTGAATGTGGGACTAATCTTCCCAAGTAACCCAAATGACCTCAAGAGCCTTAAGCAAGATAATACAACAATCATGTAAGTAAAATCTAGTGGAAAAAAGGCCTACACCAACACCCCACCCATAATCATAGCTTAAGTGGGAGATGATACAAAAAATAGGTCTTGATAACAAGGCCTAATGAGGTACCTAAGTACATAATGATGTTCCCAATATCCTACAAAATATTAAAGATGTATGTCTCCATAAAAGAAGAGAGAGAATGTATGCACATAATGTTGCATGGTGAATATTGCAGTAGGTCCCTTTGTAATAAATTTTGTCTCTTGATTTTGGAAGAAAGAAACTACAATCTATCAAACTACTAAATTCCCTCTCAAGTGGAATGCATGTAGGAATCAAGATGTATATCTCTAAAAAAAAATTAAATGTCTCCCTAATAATGCTCAAATGTGCCAAAGTTTGATCAGATATCATAGGAATAACTATAGAGATGGTAATGAATAATTATACAATGAAGGGAAAATAACAATCAGAGAAGAAGATAGACATGGAACATTTATTAAAAGAATGTCTATGGGAAGAGGAGAGCAAGGCTCAACAAATGTTAAAATGGAAGATTTGTCTATAAATGTAGTACTTAGATCTACAAGATGAACGTCTACAGGAACATATGAGTCATCAATACTCTCAATATGTATAAGTCCTTTGAAATGTAGGTCTATATAGGCTCTAAAAGAGAAATAATCTACATAAAAATGGATGTAGAATCTATAATAGGATGACCAAGGTCTAACAGAATTTCATTTTATAGTGGGTAATAGATAGAAGGTAAAGCACTATGCATCATGGATGCATCATCATAGGAAATAAAAGAAGGAAGTGAGAGTACAATTGTCTCTAAAGAGATGATAGGAAGAGGAAGCATGATGTAAGTCTCAGTTGGATATCTAAAAAGAGACTGTAGGATGCTCCAAATAGTGCATGGACACTCTATATGTTCCACATGGAAATCAAGATCCATGGAACATGTAGTAATAGAGTGGAAAAAGCCTTGTCACAAGTATTCACCCACTTATTGAATCAAATAGGATTAGTGGGTGCAAGAATTTGTCCACATAAAAATGGAATATGATTCTTGCATGTGAGCAAGTGATCCATGTAAGCATACCATGAAACATAATTGTCCTTCTAAATAAGGATCATTGGAGATGAAACAATTCTCCTCATATGGATTCTCTCAAATGAAGTCAAAATGACCATAATTGAGAGTAGTAATGCACACTCTAGAGATGGACTTCAGACTATGCCAAAAATGAGTCCAGTCAAAGTAGAGAAATTGGTACACAAGTGACAATACATTCTCAAATGGATGCTCAGATATACTAATAATGTATCTAATAATACAAGAGTAATATGTACAAGTAGTCACTAAATGGGCACATGTAATAGTTATGAAAACTAAATGTGTACACGAGAGTGAATGCAGGGCCCAAAACAACTTCCCTGAGACAATCAATAGGTAGCCCCCCCACCCTACCAAAATTTTATAACTTTATAAAGTAGTGCATTTTACAAGGAAAATTGGACCAATGCATGGGAAATTAAAAAATAAACACTTTTTCAAAAGATGGTACTCAATTCTGAGTTATCGTTTGCCAGATATTAACAATACAATTTCCCATAAATAGGCCTATTGACTAAAAAATTGCACTTGAAACTTAAAAAAGTACCTTTGGGTAAGGTAAAATATGCCATCCAACCCATCGTTGGAACCTAAATTTCATCATAGACTTAAAAAAATTAGTAGAAGTGAAAAAAATTCTTCTTGATTACTTCAAGATGCATGCAAGTGAGTTTGACTTCTTCTTTAAGTAAAAATTATAGCTAGCAATGAAAAATAAATGAACTGTCAACTGTGTAAAGATCAAAGAAGGTGGATTATTGTTGCTTTATGTTAAGAGGGGTTTTAGGAGTGTTTTCCAATGCATATCTCTCAAAAATAGATGCCCACAACTTGATCTTACAACATCAAATGTAGAGAATGACACCAAGACAAGGATTTTAATGCCAAGGTGAGCTCTTGAATTCTTTAATCAGATTTCTAAAGATTTTAGTCTCCTCTATCATAGTTTTCCAATTTATATCTCTCCTTTAAAGTATAAAATATTCTCCTTTACAAAAATATTTGAGATAAGTAACATAAAATAGGGAAACCAATGCATATTTTAATGCCTCCTTTAGATGCTACATAGATCTATTTCACTCCTTTCATGATAAAAGTATGGTGATGTGAAGGTAAAATTAATTACAATTTAGTAGAATATTTTTGTAGATCTGAAATGCCACTTTTGTAAAAAAATTAATGCAATAGTCAAGTTGGTGGATCGAGTGCTTCACTTCTAATGTAGGTTTCATGCAGTCCAAGAAAATGAAATGCAAGACTCTAAATATGCCTTTCTTTCCCTTTAATGTATCTTAGATCATAGAAAACAATGCCCTTACTAGAAAAACAAGTAATAAGTTGAGATCTAGTTTTTCAACAACAAGGTTAAAAAATGATCTAATCAACATGCCTCACTATCTCCACTTAACATTAAACCCAGTACTTGAATGGAGTTGAAACGCCTCATTCAAACTAAAACACCTTAGTTTTTAGGAAAAAATAATGCCAAAGCTAAAAAAGAAGGTAGAAAACATGGAAACTATAGAGTAAAAGGATGCAGTCCAAGGTAGAATTGGTAGATACAACACCTTGCTTCCAATACCTCTTTTCCACTGATGTAGATCAAATCCCTATAATTCTCCTTTGCCAGTGCCAAGTTTATAATAACAATACCTAGTAGACAATAATGATGCCAAGGCTGAAGATAAAGATGCCACACTTGTATAACACAAAGTACCAAGATGAAGGAGAAAATCAATGTTTTGTTCCAACACCTATCTTTGCTAAACTAAAAACAACATATCTAAAATAGATATCTCCAAAAACTTTCAAATCTGAAATATAGATTATTTCTCTCAAGAATTTTGATGATAATACAATATCAGATCTTAGGATTTCATAAAAAATAACAACAAATAACCAATCAACAAGATAATTATGAACATGGATTGGTGCTCTAATACCATAAAAGAGTTGTATCTAGGATCATCAGATCAATGAATGCACATGATGGAGTGATCTCATGAGTCGAGTAAGTGCACATCATAATGAAACTGTTAGTAAATGAAAGCATGCATAGAATATTGTAAATGAATGAGAGAAAATAATGAAATACTCTATATCATCTTGAATTAAGATGAATTTCTTATACAAAGGCTCAAAGTTCATAACCTCATAGCTCTCAAATCTATCACAGCTCACAAATAAGTAGCTCAAACAATTCATAATCTACTACATTAGAACTACCTTAACTGCATTATAAATATGAAGGGAGAGAGGTGCATATATAGGTTGGAGAGAGAAAGGTACCACACATTCTAGTGAATGTGGAACTAATCTTCCCAAGTAACCCAAATTACCTCTAGAGCCCTAAGTAAGATAATACAACCATGTAGGCAAAACCCAATGGGAAAAAGGGCTACATCAATAGAAATTAGGACTTTGATTTGGCATGCTACCCACACATATGCTTGCAATTTGATAATTTTTTTGCTTGAATTTTACACCTTTTTTTGTTGTTTTAAAGGTTTCAAACTATAAATCTAAATCACAAGTTTTGATTTTGATTTAATTTTCAATCAGGATAAAGTTTATTTTAAGTTTTATAATGGATATAGTTTGAAAAAAATGTCATTATTTTAAAATAATATAATTTTTTAGCATTTATGTTTTTAAAAAATAAAAGGAATAAATATGTCATAGGAATAGAATGGGGAGAGTTTTTAATCATTATATTTATATATACACATTTATTAAAAAAAAAATCATATCCAAAACATTCCATGTAAAAATAATGGATAGTGTTGGATTTCATGTTCAATAATGAAAAACCATATATTACAACATAATTTTTTTAATAAACTATAGAGTTTTACTTGTTATATTTTCTATAGCCATAAATTTGACACTATATATAATGTGTAAAATTTTATTTTCAAGTTGTAATTATAATTTTTTATTGCTTTATATTGTTTGATATATTTTTCAAACCTACAATTACTTTGTAATTTTTAAATTTATAATGATGGTTGTTTATCATTTTAAAACTAGTCCAAGTCCACTCTATATATATTTTTACTTAGTTTTAGTGGTATATTATTTTTTTTTATAGATTTGGTTAAATATTTCTCATTATAAATTTATTTACTAAAATTCTAATTTAGAGATTGAAGTTCGTTCATTCCCACATAATGGTGGGAACATTAAAAATTAATTGGATTTTTTTACAAGTCATAAAAAAAAAACAACACTAAACTCATACATAAAAAGTTTTATTCAATAATGAATATAATTATACAATGAAAAAATAAGATAGAAGTTTTATGCTATGTACCATTTATCATAGTATTTTTTCTTTCATTTTTACAAAATATTTGAAAAAATGATATCCAAAATTTATCCATTACCAATTATCCATTTTGGAAAATTCAAAATTTTATTAGAGACATAAAATGAAAGGCAATTGAAAACCCTAGACATCATGAAATTACCATTTTATAGGTAGGCATAGCTAAGGGTACACATTCAACTTTGTTGAGTATCTTTACCTTTTTTTAAATAGTTGAGTATAGAAGAGAGTTCAAATTTCTTATGAGAGGATTCTCACATAGGTTTCATTTTAAAAAAAACATTTTTGAAATAAATTACATGCATTGCATTGTAACAATGAATCAGGAAATCCACACAAAAATAAGAAGTTAATATTTAGTTAGAGTAAATGGTATAAAAATATGAGGTTAATCATTATGAATAATCATTTAAGTTGAATCAATATTATGCTTTTTGGATGTGGTTAGGGGCATGACTTGGCATTACAACTGACCAAATTATAAGGAAAACATAAGAAAATGTGAGAAAAGAATTTATAGATAGTTTTTGAGGTGGTATAAGGAGATTTAAAATAAATTTAGGAGGAAGGACTTATTTTTTTGAGGACACATTTGGGTTTTTGAACTCCAAACTTATTTTGGTGGTGTGCTAGTTTCATGCATTTGAGTTGTTAGATAATAAATGTCTATCAAGACCATCATAATTAAAACAACACAATAATTGACAAATAATCACTTCTTTGATGAATCTATATTTCATGTTTAAATACTCCTATTTTGGTAAGACATTGGTAAGGTTGAGTTGATCAAGTTGAATACTTGTTTTTTTCAAATTACATGTTTGGTTGTGTTGATTAATTCAATAAAAAAATTAGTGGGTTAACTTAGTGTCAACAAATAATATCTAATTTTAAATATTATATTTAATTTTCCAAATAATAAAAAGCTTTTTTTAAAGAGGCAACGAAATAGCTAGTTTATTTACCCCTAGATGATGAGTTTTTCAAATATTAGTCAATATAATTATGCATGTCATTTAGGATTTTCTAGGATATTATATACAAATTTAGGGTTTTATTCTTAAAATTATCCTTTCCCGCACAATCCAAAAAAAAAGTATATGTAATCTCACATAACAACCTTAAAAAAAGAAATTCATAAATATCATTACATATGAAATTTCTTTGAATAAGGTTTTATATTTTATTTTGATTTTCTCTGCATAAATTTTATTTCTATTCCAATTAACTTATATTAAACCTTGTTGCAACTATTGGCATGACCATTTTAGAGTGGAATTTCTAGTTAGCCTTTATCATTAGACCATTTAGGTGTAGTCAACCATGACAATGAATCCCTAGTAGTGTGGCTATTTAACTGAAGAAAACATATCGAGGCTTAGTATTTATAGGTTACTTTCATTTATAGGTAAAATTTATTATTTTTACATCAATTTAAAAGAGAAAATTCTAGTTTTACTTATTTTTATTCATATTTTTTTTCACTTTGTCATTATATCTTTCTTGGAACATACACTTAATTCACAATATATAAGTTTTTTTTTTAAATCAAATAAAATATCTAATCAATTTACACCTATGGTATTTTTTAATACAATGAAATCATGCCTAAACTCTAGGATTTTTTATGATATTATAGAAAATTTTAGGGGACCATTCTTAAAATTATACCTAGTCATAGAGGGAAACCAAAATCTCAACCACCAATGTTAAAAAACATTTAGAATTCACATGCACAACCAATGTGGCCTCTAAAAAAATGGGTAAAAATAACTCATAATGAGGTTGGTACATTGGTATGGGATCTAAGAGATCCAATCACAATAAGATCAGACCATCTATATGGTGTTGCATATTTGGCATAGATGGTAATGACACATGATCTAGATAATTATCATCAAGCTTATAAACATCTTAAATGGTAGGTAGTTATGGAAAAATAAATTATTTCTCTCAAAAATAACAAAACTTAGGACTTGGTTCCACTTTTAGAAGGAATAAAACTAGTGAGGTGATAGTGGGTGTACTAAAATAAGTATGCAAAATATGGTTCCTTTGACATATATAAATCCTAACTTGTAATAAGAGTTTTTTCACAAGTTGAATGTTGACTGCCATGAAACATTTTCTCTAGTTTCTAACATGAATTCCGTTAGGATAGTAATCTCCTTGTCTGGAACAAATGGATGGTAAGCCCATCAAATGGATGTCAAATATGTCTTCTTAAATAGTGACTTGAAATAATAAATCTACATGTTCTATCCTCTTAGGTTTCTTAAGTGTTGAGAATTTAGTTTTGTGTACAAATTTAAAAATTCCTTGTATGGCTTGAAACAAGATTCTCAACCTTGGTATGAAAATATCAACACATGATTAATCAACTCGTGGTTTACATGGAGTCTCTCTGACCCCACAGTCTACACCAATAAAGTAGACTATAAAATTTTTATTTTACTCCCCTATGTCGATGACTGTTCCATCACAAGGAGTTCCACCAAGTAGATTCATGATTTAAAATCTTGGATAATGAAGTATTTTGAGATGTTTTATTTAGGATTATTTTATTTTTTCCTTTATCTCTAGATTTCATAATTTTATAAATATGTTTTTACTAATCAATCCAAGTATGCTCAAAACATACTCAACTACTTCAACATGAAAGACTACAAGTCCACACTAAATTATTATCAATTTGGAGTCAATATTTCTACTAAGTTTTTTTTAATCCAATTGATGTTACACTCTATAACAAATTAGAGGGAAGTATTTTTACATGACTCATACTTGTCATGATCTTTCATTTGTTGTGAAATTGGTATCACACAATTGTCATGACCCCCATGAAATCTATTAGAAAGATTAAAAAACACATTATCAAGTATGTTCACAATAATACTAACTATGGGTATGAGTATAATTCAAGAATAAAAGTTTAAAATGTATAGTTACACTTTTGGTGGGAACACAATTGTTGTCATCTACATAGATAATAATTTGAAAGGAGATCCAGATGACCTCAATTTAACCACATGATACATCTATCATCTTTGGGTAGGTGTTATGACCATGTCCTACACATATAAAACTATTATTGATTTGTATACTATAGAATGTAATTAAATTGGAATTATCAATACCATCCATGAGTCAATTTGGATTGAATGCTTGTTTTCCAAATTTGTATTTCCATAAACCCAACACACACCACTTTGGTGTGACAATCAAAGTGATATCCACACTTCTCATAAATTAGTGGAGCATGAGTGCAAAAATCACATTAATATCCCCATGTATTATATTTTATAATTGACGTAGTGCAATTTCAATGATCTTAAAGTTTCCTAATAGATTATTACATCGTAGACATCTTCACAAAACCCTTACTTGAGGCCTAATTTTTTCAACTCAAGAAACTTTTCAGAGTGAATGAGTGTGCCATCAAAGGGATATATTAAAATTATTCATCCATCCTTCCATTCATCAAGTTACATATTAAGGGGTATATTAGTGTATCTAATTACTCATACACTATTGTATGGTTTTAAGATGTACTTGCATTATTTATTTATTATTCATGGATAGGTACTAATCAGTGACATCCATAACCTTGAACATCCACTGATTAGATGACTTGATACACATTTCCCCCATTTAGTTCTATTAAGAATCAATGAAATGAGATAAAAAAAATTCCTTCCAACATAATATTCTTGATAATAACCCATTTGAAAGAGGAAATTTAAAAAATCTAACATGTTACAATTCCATGTTGTTGATCATTTAGCAAGTTAATAATCCCTTGCCACGTCTCTATGATAAGGGATAATTTTCCACATGACCCTCCAAACTACTTATAGATTAACCGTCATACAATGCCTTATAATTATTTGAAGACATCCCTTGATACCCATTAGGACCATCCACTATAATAACCTCCTAAAAATCCTCATACACATATTTCTCATGATTCAATTAACCTATAATTTTATTCAATTTATTCTCTAGTGATTAAACATTAGTAAACATTTTATTACCATGGTTAGCATATTCTCTTTGGTAGTTTCCTTCCTTTAATTCTAAACAAATTTAAGGATTAAATTTTGAGTGATGCTATCAAGATTCCATTTCTCCATCTCCAATCTAAAGACTAATCATAATATATCCACATTCCAAACCTTCCCCTTAAAATTTAGCCTATCCTCCCTAAGGTAGGAATAGATAAATTATAGGGCATATAAGGATTAATAATAAAACAACAATCTAAAATACATCTTCTCACCAACATTTACCAAAAATTCACAAGCTGAGGGATGTGAATTCCATCCTCTCATTCTATTCAAAACCTTTATAACACAATTTACCCCATATACCTACCATCCTCTCATTTTTCTTGTAGACATATTTACCCCCCTTTTCCTATCATTAATTCCATCTTTTTCCTCTAACATAATTTATTTTGATAGGAATTATGATAGTTTTTATTAATATTAACTATTTATTATTTATCGATGCCTTCAATACTCCTACCAACTATCTCTAAAACCAAGGCAACTAGAATTTCAAGAATATATTTAAGATTTAGAGTGAATAATTTATCTTTCCTAACTTCAATTAGGGATATACTTTAGAATATGGATACTAATTTTTTGGCCAACAAATGGATTATAGTCATGAATCATTATTGTAAGGTTGTAAGATACATCCAAACCTTAATAATATACTAAAATAAATTACTCTTTTTGAGTAATGCTCATAATGCAATCCCTATAATCAAATGATTATTACTACTTTAAATGATATAATATCATATTATATCTAAGATAAATATATTTTGAATAATGATATTATAATAATATAAATGCATCTCATGTTCATCAGATTTTTGTATTCCCAAACAAAGTTAAATCATAAAAAGCTAGTAGAATATGGAAGGTCTTCCTGCCAAGCATATAGACTTTGATATCTAATTAGGCACCCTAAATTATGATGGGGCTCATGTAAGTAATTCAAGTAATTATATATAGTTATAAATTATAGGTCAAACCTTGATAACTCAAGTCATACTATTTCCTTAGTACAATAGAAACATCAATATCTAGGGTATGTGACAATTAGTAGTAATAAAACATATAAATTAGATAAGGGATTCAATTGAGTATGTAGTCAGGTCTTATAATTTAAACTTGACTAATAAAACACTAATCCATTAATGTTCATAACTTAAGTAGAATTCTTTGGAGATTTTAGAAATTGTGTTTATCATATTTTCATTCAATGCTTATAAAATGAAGATAACTTTTCATTTAAATTTACCCTTCATATGGGAATCTTAATGTAGACCTCATTACTATAGGCATAATTGGTCATTATAGTAGTTTGGTATTCTAGTTATCTTTATAATAGTTATTACTTAGTTTGAAAAAGGCCATAATTTCATCTAATTTATCATTATAGTAGAGTTTTGAATGGAATGAGTAAACTTCACCATTTTGTTTGATTAAAAGAGTAAATTATCAACAAATCATGATGCTTAATTTAATGGGTTTATTTATTCCAATCAATATAAGATAAATAATCAAGCCCAAATAGGTGATTATTTTGTCTTCCCCCTTTAGTAGGCCTTCTAAGGAATAGGGTTTTTAACCCAACAAGTTAATGCTTATAGTATATAGTTAATATGTCAATATTACCCAAATTAGATGATAACATCCTTCAACTGATTGGGACATAGTGATACTACAGTAAAAATATTTAATTTACTTAGTTAATAAGGTAGATTAAAACATGGCCAATTCATGTATAAACAAATGCAAGGTTGAGTCAATACATGCATTGAAAACCCTTATAAGTAGGATTTTATCTAACAAAATTATATTTAACCTTCATGAACCTTAGATCTAAGTAAAATACCTCCTTTAAAATTATCTATATTATAGGTATATCACAAATATAGGATCATTTTGATTATCCTATTAAATTAAGATATGCATTACAGTTTGAGTTTATTACCTATGCGATCCCACAAATCTAAGTCATACATCAGTATAACTTTTTATACAAATTCATTGCAAATACCTAGACTTATTTAGGTATGATGTTTTTAAGGGAGGGGTTATCTACATTTATTAATCATATTATGCATTTATTACTCAGGCACAAAAATAACTCAAATAATTAAACTCTCACACTTCTTAACACAAGGTAAAAGTGTTTGCTTAGACCATTCAGAGTAAACTATAAAACCTAGGCATGAACTTAATTTTAAATTACAACTTATACAATGAATAGGATTTAAAACCAAACCCTACCTTGAAAAATTATCTATCTTGATTTTGACCTCCTTAAAACAAACACAACCAGTACCCTTAAAGGCTTAGTGTCGTAAACCTCAATGTGCCCCTGTCAAAATTAAATTGTTCTATAAATCCAAGTTGAGATTCAAATAAAAATAATTATATAAATTACTAATATATTATAATATATCCATAAGTAAATATTAATATCTAATGTTTAAATCCACAAAATATTAATCTTTGATGCTTCAATGCATAAACACCTTAAAACAATATTGAAAATCCATTATCCTTTAAACTAAAATTATTACTTTAATATGATACCAGGTTCATTCCTATTCTTAATGAATAGATATAAAAGTATGTCATTAACATTATATATAGGTGCATAGTTTAATTTCTCTCAAAATGAGTTGATGGTGAATACCAGAGCAACTATAAGTAAAACACCTTACATAAAATAAATCACTCATAATATTAAGAAATATCTCAAATAGTTCACTTCAAAAATAGCTTATAAAATAGTTCTTACATCATATTGAATATATGCTTATCAATTCTTACTTCCTTATTTTATACCTAGAGAAGGTAATTCAAGCCAAATTTTAATTCAATATTTTACATTCTTAGTCAAACCAAATTGTCAAACAAGAAGTTAACATAATGTCGGCATGCCTTCCATTACCAAAACTTAGATTATACAAGAGAAAGAATCATTTTTTTAATTCCTATGATAATCTAATTGAGTTAGAAAATTAAATAATATCATTCATGCCATATTTTCACAATTTAAACCTTACACATATCAAATTTTTTATTTTCCAAGAATATTTAGAGATAGCATATATAAATTCTAATAATTAGATATTTATCTCAGAGAAAGTCAAAACCCCATTTCTCATTCATGAAATCCATAGCATGATTATTCAAAGTCCAAAAACATACCATACAACACATAAATATACGTATATACCTCTATACCAATGTAATTACATTGGTAGAGGTATGTATACCCCCATAACATAAAAATTTCATCCAATGAAAAAATTAAAAACCTTTTCAATTCCCAACAAACATGATTCAAAGACAAAGCAAATATATATCAAGCTCAACATGATCTAGTAAGAGGGTAATGAAAAGCATGTCTGGATAAGGAAACACATTTCCCATGCTTCCATATTTTTCCCTAGCCTGCATCATCCAACTATGTACCCTAAGTTTTCAATTAGCATTCACACACACACACACACATTTGTTATCCTATAAAAACACATTCTTTCCTTTTATTCAATTTCCCATGACCCACTATGTATATATGTACATAACCTTAAACTAGAGTTTTCAATAATAGTAAGCTCATGTTCTACAGTTCTAAAACCATTTATCTTGTATTCATTTGCATAAATGACTTATTTACATGAAAAAATGTAGGATTAGCCAGTTTGTGATGTGTTGACCATGTGAACTACTATTCAACCATAATTTTCTTCCTCAATTCAACCACTATTCAAAATGATTTCCTTCCAAAAAAAAAAAACTAGTTTGACCTTGACTTGTTTACATATTGTTAAATAATCAAAGTGAGTCCATTGATAGGATGAGGGTTACGATTTTTCCACCCTTCCCTATTATCATTTATAAAATATTTTTATTTTATATTTTATATTACTTCGTTTTCTTTCCCATAGTTATTTATATGTCACATATGAACCTTTGATTACATTAATAAATTATATAACCAATTACCTTGAAGAGTTTATAATTATTAATGGTAAAGGCCTATCCATTGACTGAGATCTTGAATGTTGTAACTTATAAGTATTAGTCACATTCTCAATCTTCTATAAACTTTTTAAATTAAATTATCTCACAAAATAAATTAAATGTATAAAATTTATTTTATGTATTGTTATATAAAGTGTCCAAGGGTCAAGGGATATTATGGATAGAGTTTAACCTATATCATAACAATATAACTTCTATACTTTTTTTACTTCAGATAGCTTCCCGATTAATATTTTGAGGTCTCTCAAGGTAAATTCCACATAAAAATATGAGATATACCAATTTATTATATTTTTTAATATTTTTACATATTAGCATAATTATTTATTGTTCATGAAAAATAGTCTTTGGTCCCTTAGCCTTTTTCTAGCCTTAATAATAGTGTCACAAATGTGGTCATGGAATAAAGCTCATTTTTAATCTTAAGTTAAGCTATACACCATGCTAATCCAAGAAAAATTATAGGATGAGATTAATGCCTTAATGTGTTTTAAACTTAATTCATCATCTAGCATGGTATGGAATCAGACCACAAACCTTACAACCTAGTATTTATGACACCTAATGTTTATTTCAACTAAGGACCAGAGAGTAAAATTTTTTAGGATGCTATAAGTAGCCCAATATGATAAATGGTATGGTAATAAAAATATATAACATAAAAAAATTACCAAGATGTCCCTCATGTAGGCATGTCCTCAAATATATAAAGGTATCCCCTAGGTGTAGGGAATGTATTGCATCTAAATATCTATGTATCATATGTAACTTCATGTCTTACATCCACCTCATATATAATGTGTAAATTATGTGCTTATATAAAAAATATGTAATTCACCATATATGTGATAAATAACATGAATAATTAATGTCATGCACATGTCTTATTTTTATTTTTTTAATATTCTATTTTTTATTTTTATTTTTAATTTTCATATTTATAATTTATAATTTTTTATTTTTTAAATTAAAATATGTTCAAACAAAACATTCATACCATCAATTGGATTCTCATATTTAGTTATTACATCAATTAATGCAAATGTCACTCACTGTGTGTGAGGATTAACATATGTATCTATATCCAAATCTAAGAAGTGATCATGTGTTGTAACATAAAAATAAAATAATTAGCATATGTAGTTCACATATAAAACTTGAGATAGTGATCATCATGGGTCAAGATTTACATATGTATATATACCCAAATATGATAAGTGATAATGTGTTATAACATATCCATCATTAACATCATATTCAACATGATAATGTATAAAAATTTATATATCTAAAACCATAGTAAATTTTGAATTACGCTATATGCTCAAAGACTGACATATGGGTGATCATTGTGTAACATGAGGAACAACCTGTAGAGAAAAATTAAGACATGAAAAACTAGGTAAAATTTATTGTGGACCTATTGTAACATTAGTTTGCACCCATGGAGGGGGTTTTTTAGGCTCCCTCCAAATAAGTCACATAATGGGAACAACCCCAAGCTGTGGGTATCCTATGGTAGGGTTGAACCTCTATAGAAGGCTAGCTTCTTCTTGATGGATCACCTATACTATTGATTTTACTGGGAAAAGATTTAAAAATGGGGTAAAAGGGTTACTAATATAACTAAAAGGTAATGCACCAAATTCTAATGAGACACTCGCACATGCTTGAAACCAAAACTAGATCAACATAAGATAATGTTTGCTTACACAATCTCACTAACTAGCTAATTGCATAAGTATTTCATGAACTAGGTTCATCAAGAAATTAAGGAAGCAAAGAGGAATTCTAAGATTCACACCAAGCATCTATTGATGGTAAACTAACACAAGTTTAAACTTGTAAATAGATTGAAACACCTTCAAAGAGGTAAGGAAGGGGTCAATGGACATGGAAGAATCTCATTCACAAATCCATCATGCACAAGCTTACTAAACACTAGTTAAAGGCAAGAGATAGATAAAAAATCATCTTAATGCATCAAGAGGTAGTTCTTACAAATTTTGATAGGGTATTGCCTTGTCAAATGAGAGTCTCTTGCTCTTCAAAAATGAGAGAGTCAATTTCTTATCAAAAGTGAGAGAGACTTAACATAGGGAAGAAATGGGAGATATAATATAAAAGGGGGAGAGAGAGGAAGAACATGCCATTAGAAATCCATTAATGAGCTACCACTAACCATCATTGAATTCTCAACCACATTTTACTTAAATTAAGACTAGTCCTTCATCGACAAATTAAACTTCATTTCTCCTAATAGCCTTCAAACCTTCTCATTGGTTGAGAAACATACTAGAAGATAATAATTTGTTAAGGATGATGATTCATGATCCATTAGGAAGGAAAACCTTTAAAATCCTCTAAAAATACATTGAATACTCCAGTTGTATTTTCCAATTTCCAAATTTCCTCCTTGGACTTCTACACCATCTTCCACTTTACTTCATTATAAAGACAAAATCCTCATATCCATGGGCCTAACAAATCCATAACTATGTTTAATTTAAGTGGTTGTAGGTACCTTTTTGTTGAGGGTGTGACCATGTCAAAATATTAGACATTCCTTAATATCTCATTTATATCTACCCATACTCCAAAACCTGAACCTAGGTCTATTATAGATGAAAACTAATCCCATTTATTGGTTTTCATATAGTCCTAACCTCAATGAATATTCAACATGGCACATAGCTTGATTCTTGATCTCTATTAAGTCTAAATAGACCTATTCTTCCCCGGAGCATCATAGAATCCAAGAGCTCAATGTACACATAGATCCCCTTCAAAAGACAATGGACATAGTCATGGATATGCATTGTCACTTTAGAAAACAAGTTCCACAAGTTCTAAATCTACAAACTAGAGGTTAAAACTAATCTCTAATGGTGGCCCCTTTGAAATATCTATTCTAGCTCAACCTAGATCATATTTGGATCTTGATTTTATGCATTTTCCTACCTAGGTTCATGAGATCCTTTGGTTTGATGTGTCTACCTATGTGTCATCCATACCATGTCATTTATCATATTTAAAAATATGATTATTTTTTGGTTTGGACACGTGTCCTTAATTTGTGCCTTTTAGGACTTGATCAACTATGCTCCATTGATTTCCTTGAAAGTCTCTTAGATTTGACCTTCATCATTACTATTGATCTATGATCAGCATTCTAGATTGTGCCACTTGGTATCCCCACATTTATCCTTAGGATCCTGTTATTACTTTTATTAGGTTAATGTGCTTGTGCCACATGGTGGCCTCATTTGAAATCTGACTCATTAACCTTTTGACCTCATGCACACTATTGATATGCTTTACATGGTTGAACGTATGCCATTGATCTTCCTTCTACTTGATCGAAGATGTACCATTGATTTGGTAAGTCACCATGATTGTGACACTTGTCATCAACATGTTCAATCTCAAGATCCATTGACCTTTATCCTCAATATCATCATTGATATTTAACTACATAATTAAATGCACACCATGTATCTGTTTGGGCCCACTGACTTGAGTTATTGCCCACATGTCATTTATCTTCAATTTGATCAAGAAATATTTTGGCACTTGTCAGCCCCATGCTTAACCTCAAGATCCTTTGAATATTTTGAATTCAAATGTCTATTTCTCATGGTTTTAACTTGATGTCCTCGTGCATGTCCCACTCTACTATTTCAACTTTGAAGGCTTATATTTTGAGATAAATAACTCATCAAGATACCAAATTTGTAGGGGACATTTTTGGCACAAAATATATCACCTCCATATGATCCTTCAACTTTGATTGAACTCCCAAGTATAGTCATCAAATTTGTATCTAGATTTACCTATTTATTCTTGCATGACTACCATGATGGTCTAGCTCCTTGAAAATCATCAGATTCACACCTTAATCTTAAAGTGTTTCAAAAGCTTTGTGAATGAATTTTGATCTTCCCATAAAGTCTATTTTCTCCTTCCAACATTAGATCATTCATCAATTAGAGCTCTGCTCAGATTCTCACCTTACTCTAGGACTTCCAAAATAGTGATCCACTTAGGCAAAGTTTTTTACTTAGGCCAAAATTGGCCAATAGGACCCTAACTATATATCTGATGTAATAGATGATGAATCACTATTCTTATAAGAATATAAATTATTATTTGGTGGTGGACATGGTGGAGGAAATGTCTCTAGTTGGTTAAGATACTCATATTAAATACTCATAATTACACACACACACACACACACACACACACACACACACACACACACACACACACACACACACACACATATATTTCACACATGAATTTACTAAATGTATCTTATGTATATATGGGTGTCCTAGTATCATGTTAAATTAACTAGCGTTAAGTATAACCAGGAACCATGTAACTAATGTTGTATATCTTGCCATAAGTGGTAACACAATGCCCCAATAAGGTTTCATATCTTTCAATTGAATCCTTTCATTGCCTTTATCATACCAATCAAATATTTATATGTTTACCCAAGACTAATAATCAATGTCATAGTGTAAATGTTTCCACTTGACCCATTATACACCATAATAATGTGTATAATATTTGATTCAATGTAAACACACACAAATAAATATGCATTAATATAATGATCATCAATAATCTCGTGCTCATTGAATGTGATCATAGTTTTATGTACTTGTGTATCCTTAAGTGTGCCAATAATACCATCTATAGCATGTTCATCCTTGATTACAGAATCATAAGAATTTAAAGGAGGATGTTTTTTATAAGTCATATGTACTTAAAAATTAGCCTTGGTCTCTTTTGTCACATGATTTAGAAAAGGATCAAAAAATATATTCAATTTTCATGTGTATTAGCATCATTTAACTCAATAACATTTTCCTAAATTATATCTTATATCCTATGTATCAAACCAAATCATCTATTTTTATAATGTTTTATGGATCTATGCCAATCACAATATTCATTAACACCAAACCCCTTATATTGTGCCATATTCATTTCAACCTCCATTGGTGAAGGGATATATATATATTATATTACCCTCAAGTAGACTCTATAATACCTTATGAGGGGGTTATGATAACTGTTTAAAATTTATTTTTTAAGGAGCTAATATAACAAGTCCATTAATCGATTGTGGCATTGTGTTAACTATTATTTTAGCCTCATTCTTAATATCATTTGTGTTATATTTGAATGGTTGTTTTATTTCAAAATATTAAATAGAAAATGTTAGATAATTAGACCAATACTTTAGCTTATTCATAACAATAAGCTTAACTTCATGGTTTTTAACTATATGGCATAAGTCATCAAAATATTAAAACCACTTGAACATAACATGCTCATGCAACAAATAAAGTAAGACTTTCTTGAATATGTCTTTCAACTTATTTTTATCCATAGGATTTGTCATCTTAGAGAGCATAGTCTTATAAAAAATCACATAATCACTAATGGGCTCATTAGATCCTTTCTTAAGTTTTTAAATTTAAGCATAGAACACCTTCTCACTAGTGTTTATATAAAACTGCACTAAGAAATTATCAACCAAAATATTTAAGGCATGCATTGATTGTAAATGGATATCATAGAACCATCACAAAGCATAGTCCTTTAGAATCTTTGGAAAAAACTTGATAAAAAAAGTATCACTAAATGCATAGTCTAAACTTATTTCATGAAAGGCTCTAAGATGTTTCTCTAGATCACATTTACCATCGTAAGATGCAATCTTGGGGGAAAATAATCTTGTATGTAAAATATAAGCATAAATCCATGGGGCCAATGGGTCATGTAATAATGTTTGAAACTAGTTGAATGTCCCATTCTAGAATAACCTTGTTCTAATTTGGAAACCTTAGCTTCAGATTGAAGATAGTTTATATAATATTTTGAGTAGTAGGCATAGAGGATTGATCAGTGATAGATGATGTCACATGTGTAACCACCATATAAGGCATAAAAGTGTGTTACATATGAAAATCCATATAAATATTAGGGTTGATTTGTGTGGCCCCTAAATTATGGGTGGACATAAGTATAGCCATTAGTGTAGACATATGAATGGTATAATTTTTAGTAGTGATCTACACACCTATTGTATAAATTATGTCATTAAAAGATAAATCAATATCATTAAGAATCTCAACATTTTGTTCATCAAATGTAGGTTGATTAAATATCTTTTTAATTTAATCTCTTGTTACTTTTAACAATGCATAAACCATATGTGTATTCATTTTAATATGTTCAGTTAATTCTCTTTGATCTATAACATCAAATCTATTATGAAAATTAGTATAACCATTTCCATTATTATCATCCACATCAATTAAATTTTATTTTTGATTATTTAAACACAAATAAAAATAAAAAACTAGATCCAAACCTAATGTAATAGAAATTTGAGTCCCTAAGAAGGAAAGAAGAAACCCTAAGGGAATCCTTAGGGTTTATCACACTCAATAATAAAATCAAGAGAATGTTTTAACTTACTTTAGATTTAATGGATCTAAATAGGCCAAACTATTGAAATTAAAAGTTCATTAGATGTAAAATAAACCAAAAAAAAATTAATTTTTTAAATAAATATTGATTACACTTAATAAATATATAAATGATGAATAAATAAGGTACTTAGTTGATTTTATTATTTCTATTTCTCATTAAATATTTACAACCTATTAAAATGCTTTGTGATCACTAAATACACTCAAAATCTACCAAGACGCTGTTGGAAAACACTTAAACACCTATGGTAACCAATTCTATCCACTAAATTCTAAATTTGTCCTTATGTATTTTTCCAATCAATTCTACCATAAATAATTGTGTTTACATGTCTAGATGATTTATATATGTTTATTATTCATTTTTATTATGTACATATCCCAATCTTATATTATTTTTTCTTAAATCACTCTCTCTAGTTTTGAGTATGAACACCTTATGTAATTCTCTAATTTCTGTGTATATGTGCTCATTTTTAATCCCCTAGAATTCAATGAAATACTTTAGATTTCAGCACTTGATAGAATGAAACTTTAACCTTGTGTTAGAGTTCAAACCTAGGTTTTGGACTACTCCTTTGAGGGTTTTTATATTTAATTTTTTTTTAAATGTCTAAAAGGTATGTAAAATTATTTATCAATATTTTCCAAGTGAGTGTCAGATAGATCTAAATATGTGTTAAACCTTTAGGAATGGCCTTAGGCTTGATTTGAATCTATATACTACTCTTTAGAATTCCCCCCATAATAGACATGTTAAACATTTTTAGGCCAACCCAAGGGAGTGATTTTCATTTGAAAATTATTTGTTAGAGGCATTGGAAACTATCAATGAAATAAGACACTTATGATAGCTAACAGTAATTGATTGTTGTTAGAACTATCTAAGAAGGAGAATATATTATTTTAGACTATGGAGATATTTTAATAAGGATAATGGACCATTTTGGTATAAACTAGGGAGATCATATGTATGATTTACAATAAATTAAGTTGTCTAAGTCAATACATAGATAAATGGATAGGGGAAAATGTGAGCAAGAGTCAAATGTGTATGCACATGTCATGTATTGCAAAGATATGTCAAAATTGATGTTTTCAATTTCCTAATATGTGTTTATAGCATATTTATGGGTGGGTCATGTGCAAACTTAAAGAGTACATAGAATAAAAATAAAATCAAGATTTGTGATATACTAGTTGTGATGTTAAACACTAAATTCATACCTATTGATTACTAATTAATTATGTTCAAGTTATAAGATATTTTAAAGAGGGATATGAGTTTCAA